>OX297854.1:163575318-163917782 GCA_946477585.1 Cheilosia urbana | reverse complement strand
TATTTGCTAAAAATAAGTTTTGCGTTGGTGTTATTACGTTTTGAATGGCTGTTGCAATTTTAGTTTTAAAGTGCGGTATTGAGTTTCAAATATATAGATATGTACACAGATCGGCTTTTGGGTAGTCATTTTCGAGTAATAATTCAAAAACTGATTTAATTTGATTTTCTGCGAAAAACTTAGAACGGGATCCTATTAAGAATACTTGTTTTATCCTTAATATGTATTTTGATCAAAATCGTTGGAGCGGTTTTTGTAAAATTTGGCAAGACAAAACAGTACCAAATACTGCAATGTTTAGTTTGAAAAATACTATTGCTTAAAAATTTAGCTGAAAACTGATTACAAGCTATTTCCGGACATAAGCATTACTTGGATTGGTTCTTCAAAGTGTATCGAAAGTTTTCGAGATGAGAAGTTCTTAAAATTAGCGTTTTCGGCAGTAGCGTAGCGTGGGACGGACTCGCCCGGGGCAGACCTAATTTATGCCGCCCCCATAATTTTTTCATACACTAAAAAAATACCCTTGTAAACTTGGTAAAATTTCTGGAATCGAATAACGGTAGGTACTTTTGAAATTTCGAAATATCTCGAAAACAAAAATTCATTTCTATGGTAATATGGTTATTTCTACCTGAATAGAGGGCTCAGTTTTTGTCTATATTATCGTAGGGTTACCATAATTATTTTGCAAAATTCATTCGGTTTTTCTTTGTTTGCCTTTAGTAGTTAAATATTTGCTTTATTTCGCAATCATGAATTTTAAATTCGGTTTTTTATACCTTAAATTTTCAATTTTTCTTTCGTATTTTTTTGAAATGATTTTTGTTCATTTCGCAAAAATCATTTGGCAGTTTTTTGATGTTATTGTCAAGTAAATTTTCAACGAAATATCGTTTCGACGTTTTACTATTTCCTATACTGATCATTTCGCCACCCCGGCGAAACGTCAATTTTCCCAACAATTTAAGCGAAACGTACCATACCCATTATCGTACAATAGATTTTTTTAAGAAAATGCTATAACGGTTTTGACCAGAATGAGTAGTTAGAGTTACAGTAAAATTTATGTTTCCCAAATTACTGTAGCCTTAATTTTAAATTCGAATCACCGAAAACGCTAATTTTAAAAACTGCTTATATCTCGAAAGTGTAGGCGAAGTGGCTTAGTGGTTAGTGTGTTGGACTACTAAGCGAGGGGTCGAGGTTTGAATCCCGCAAAAAAAAACAAATTCCAACTTAGGGTTTTTTCCACTGTCCCACCTCTCGCGAGCGTCGGACAAACATCCGAGAGTATGACTGACTTTGAAAGAGATTCTCAATTAGCCGTTTGGAATCGGCATTAAATTGAAGATCCCTTCCATTCTTTCTATAAATGGAAAAAACTCACACAAAATGAATGGTTGTGAGAAGCTAGGCCTAGGGTCCCTCGCTTGGATCGTTACACGATCAGAAAATCCCACTTCGTTTACACTCCCACACACGTCAATCGGAACAAATCTCTGAATTCTTAGATATACTCGTACATATATGTAAGGAGATCGATCTATCACCAACACTACTTGCAATCAAAAAACTGAATCTCCTACTACGCCTGTCCTCGTACTCAAACAGCTTGTAAACTGTAAGAGCTTATAAAATAGTACAGTAGGCGCTTACAGCTCTCTAACCAGAACTTGCCAAAATGATATTAATAAATACCTATGTATAAATTATTTATTTAAAAGAAGAGCTGCTCCAAATTGCCGCCCCTAGCAATGTGCCGCCCGGGGCCTGTGCCCCCCTTGCCCTCCCTTGCTACGCCACTGGTTTTCGGTGAATTGAAAACTAAGGACACACTAATTTTGAGAGTATCAAATTCACTCTGAGATTTTATTTTGGTCAAAATCGTTATTGCCGTTTTCTGGTAAACTAAAGAAAACTAAATTTTTAAAAAATGACTTCTTTCAAAAATCCATTTTACCATAATACAGAGAAGAACTGAGTTAGAAATGACCATAATGCCTTAGAAATGAAATTTTGTTACAGTATAGTACAGTATGGACCGTTTTCGAGATAGGTATGTCGAAATTTTAAAAGTACCGTTATTCGAATTTTTAGCCGAAAACTAGGTATGCAGTGATGGTAACCTCACCTGCCTAAGCTTAAATAACAATTTTGGTTGAAATCGTTGAAGCCATTTTCGAACAAATTAAACTGATACGAGAAAATTCAGAGAAATTTCACGACTAGTGTCTCACAGCTGATTGAAACGTTAAACGACAGCTTGTTGGTGTTCGGTGTGAATGCATCTTCGAGCATTCGATGAAAGCACGGTGTGCCTTTGGTATAAACCATTCGGCTAAATACCCTTAGATTAATGATCTAGCTAAATTTGCTGCTGTATATATATCTGCCTACCATAAATAACAGCAACGAGTACGAGTGATGCATCCGACAGACAAGTACCGTCATGGTCGAGCCTTCTTCTTTGAAGCGGAAAACAAATTTACTTGTCTCTTGGCTTAGATCAAAACATCTTTTACTTTCTTTCAATTGTTAACAAACAAATACCATGTTCCCCACATTTCCTTGTTGACACACACCGTGAACAAGCGGTTCGTGTTTTCTTTCGAGCGATTCACCCCCACCCTAGCTATGAATGTCTTTCCTTCCAGCGTTCACTGTTTGTACACTCAAATCGCTGAAGCGGCAGATGAAATACTAACAATAGTCAAACACTCCCATAAATCAGCACAGATTTAGTCCAATTACAAAGTATCTCCATCCGTATACATCTCACATCCGAGATCACCCAAACTGATTGCCTTTCCCACGATCTCATTTCTGCCACCAGCAGCAGTAAATTATACGATCGATTGACTGGCACTACAGGCAGTCGCAGTTCGGCGACTTCCGACCAGAGAATTTCACAATTTCACAGTCGATCACGCCTGAACACGAACCGACATGCTTCGACTCCGTTGTGTTTTGTAAACAAACTGTTGCTCTGCAGAAGGACAGGCCGGTCGTTGTTCTTTAAAGTTCCAGAACGAGAACCAGATAGAGGCGGATCGCTGGACTGTTTCTTGAATCACTGTGTAAACATTAGTGCGGAAGAAGACGCGCGATAATAACTGTGAATGACTAAACCCGCACATATGCATGATTTCTGACGCTCATCCAATTATAGATCCAGACGAAGAATCGGATAACCGCTCAATAAATCTTCATCAAATAGGCGGAACGTCCTCGACTCCAACAGAGTCAATTAGTGTACTTGTGTAGATGTGTACCTACGTATTTGACACATGACGCATCACTTATGGGCCGTGGGCTGTGGGCCCCGCACCATCTAGTATCTACTCCCACATGTCTTGCTTTCGCTTAATGGGTTGCAGGTTTGCAACTCATCTACGATTGGAACATGTCGTTCCAATTCGCCAATAACGATAATTTACCACTAAACTGCTGTGCTGGCCCCGATGGTGACGGTAGGTATGCGGTGATTCCAAGGAAGATTAGGAAACGCTTCGCCTAACGCGGGCAGAAAATTACCCTCCGGTCAGACAGAAAACACAACCTTAACGTGATACGGTGATTGTGGAATGACATGTCAAGGAGGTGTTTAGGCAATGTCTGCATTTTTTCCCCCCACGAAATGCCATTAGAGGGTGATGGTGCTATCATTATTTTCACCCAGAATTGTGCTTCGGAATTAATTATGCAGATCGCAGGCAAACGTGACACATCCAATACAAATGGGAGATTAATCGACAAACAATTAATGCGATGAATTGTGAGCAATGCCAATCGGGTGGCCAGTGTCACACATGTGTCAGAATATTATCGACTCATTGCACTCGTGAGCAGTCGCTGTTGATGGAGTGTCTAATCGGAGAACAGTTATCTAAGAATGGGTAATCCACATACGAGTAGAGGCTAGAGGAGTTTTGCGATTAGTTGCAAGCACATTCGAAGGGATTTATAATTACCTAGGTAGGTATCTGAAATCTACTAAAGTGCGGGCCACGATTGAGTGCAATGCAGTTTTGGCCCTACAAAACGCAATATTAATTTTGAATTATTAAAGATACCTTCGAAAAAAAAAGGAAGAATTTTGATGTTCTTTGAAAATCCAATGGGGACGTTCAAGTATCTAGTTAAGTAAGTCTGGCAGTAGTCGCAGTAGCTTAGTGGTTAGTGTCTTGGACTGCTATGCG
Organism: Cheilosia urbana; assembly: GCA_946477585.1. NCBI lineage: Eukaryota > Metazoa > Arthropoda > Insecta > Diptera > Syrphidae > Cheilosia > Cheilosia urbana. Next base: position 163,913,580 of record OX297854.1, on the reverse strand, counting down.
GGGGTCCCAGGTTCGAATCCCGCAAAAACCCATTTCCGACTTAGGGTTTTTTTCCGCTGCGCTACCTCTCGCGAACGTCTGACAAACATCCGAGAGTATAAATGTCTTGAAAGAGCTTCTCAATTAGCCGTTTGGAGTCAGCATTAAAAATTGTAGATCCCTTCCATTCGTTCCAAAAATGAGAAACTCACACAAAACGAATGGTTGTGAGAAGCTAGGCCTCGGGTCTCTCCGGACCTGTTGCGCCAACTATTTATTTGATTTTAGTTATAATTAACCAAAGTTAGCACCATTTGTCGACTCAGTAATACGAAATTCTAAAATAATATGGTATCGATAGCATACCGAGATTTTTTCGGGCTGCGGGCAACCTTATTAAACATTTTAAAATGATAGCTTATGTCTACATTCGACGACATTGAAAATGCGATAAATGAAGGAATCTCCGCTATATTTTGAAACAGTCGGATTTGGTATACGAAATACGAATTTGTTTAATTTTTTTAAATTTAACTCGTTTGAAAATAGTTCCGTACTTCGATGAAACGAAAACGCAACAGGTCGATGAGTATTATCGCTGGAAATCTATTGAAATGAAAAGCGAAAATCGACTGGGCTTAGAATGAATGAATGAACAACTGAACATGAAACTAAAAAGCGATAAAAAATGCAAGTGGTTAATCATTTCGAATATAATATATTATATTCGTGTACGTTATGCAAAACTGAAGCAGCGATTAGTCTTCAATTTACATGTGACAGTATTAGGGCACCTATGATTTTATTTAAGAGCCTAAAGTCTTTTTATAGGCAAGAAGACATAAATCTACCGTTGTGCGACTAAAGTTGCAAATTAGCGCTTTTTGAGAGCCTGCCACAATTTTTTGCTATTAGCTCTATTATGAGTTGAAGAAGGCTCTTCAAAAATTGTTTAAATGGTATTATTTCCAAATAAAAACCTTTAAGTGTAACGCAGTTACATATCACAACACTATGATACTGTTTAGCGAGCCAAAATGTTTATTGAACATCGTTCAAAAATTCAAAATGTGCAGATTAGCTTCAGAAATGGACCTTGTCATTGACCCTTTTTCTTCCGACTTTTCGGAATTCTGCAGCGGTCACGCTGGCTTGGGGGTTTCAATTTTCACACCGCTGTGAGATGTCTGCAGATTGAAGATAGTTGTGTTTTGTGCATGATTAATTTTTAGTTGTTAGTCGTCTGCTGAAGACTTTTGAAGAGGAAAGTTCTGAGTGGCAGCAGGCAGTTTTTTTTTTATTTAATATTAATATTATTGTACCTTAGACTTACCTTTTCGCAACCAGTCTGACTTGCTTAAAATTTTATACCGCGTCCGAGAAACTCTTTCATGACAGTCATACCCGCGGATATTTGTCTTACCTCCGCACAGTGGTGATTAAGATGTGATTTATGTTTTTCCAGCGATCGAATCTAAGTCCCTACAGCACACTGAGCTTTTGTTTACACTTGAGCGTAATCCTACCCTTTCAAAGCCCCCATCCGCCACATCAGTGGAGGAGAGATTATGAGTAATTCTGATTGGAAGAGAAGATTTAACAACGAGTCTATAGGCTTACAGCGACGCTGTTGTTATACCAGACTCCCGTTAACAGGACAGTCACATGTTAGACTCTGTGTTAAAATACACGATGTCAACATTTTGGCTTAGACTTATTATAAAAAAAACCCTATTAACGACGTTGGTTTAGTTCTGTTTGTTATTGTTTTCTCACGTGTAGCTTGGCTCTTCGTGGTCTCCGCAGTTTTAAGGAGCCCCCTTATGGATGGTTATAAATTCTGCACAGTTTATTTGCACTCACTCCCAGACCGCGCACCGCCCGTTGAACAATACTGAACGCCACAATTTCTCTTCATTTAAGATGTGTCAGCGAGCGTTCCCCTGAACGTTATTGCATTTGTGATTTGTATAACACCTAATTCCTTCCATAATAAAGGTGGTGCGCCACGACTGCCATCGCAGAGATAAGCTTCCTTGTAACTCGTCTCCGACATGCAAACAAATCGAAACATCCTGTAAGGTAGTAGAATCAAACGTACACCAAATACACGTATCTACCTCAAGTACCGAGCCGTGACATACAGGATTCTCCCATTTTTCAGACAAATTACACACGTTGTCAGACGGAAGAACAATTTCTACTACCCCCTCATACTCAACGCGGCTGATAAAATGTGCTTAATTGAAATTTATTGTTGAGTTTTTCATAAAAGTTAATGGAAAATCCACATTCACGCAAGTGTATGAGTGTATGGTATGCAGTGCACACCCCCTCAAGCAGCAACAATTTGTATTTACCTTACGCAATGCCATGACAATGTCTCGCTATACCCCTCAGGCTTCAGTCCCCCCAGAAGCAAGCGTCAGCACGAGGAAAAAGTCACAGAATCATCGTGCACCTATTATGTGCTAAACATTTTTGCCTATGCTTCTGATTACTGCTACGAGTGCGGAGTAAGACTGTAGGTCTGTAAGTCTGTGGGAGTCCTTGCGCTACCTCTGTTGATGCCGCAGTAATTCCGTGAACCGAAGAGTGGGTGCTAAAATGCCTTTATCACCTTAAAAACTGTCAGACGCACCCTGATACGGGATCTCCTCCTGGTTTACCCTGCTCTGCTATAATAATATGAAATGTTGATGTCGTCGGGTTCCATTTGGAATATTTTGGTTTTTCTGCTGTTGTTGTGTCGTTTGCTCCTTGTTTGTGCGTATACAGAAGCAATTTGGTTATGTTTTTGATTTCCCATTGGAAATTACAGTCGCAGCCAATTCGAAGAAAACTCGCAAAGGAGTCGAGTGTTTTTTTGTTCTCTCTTATTTCTACCCTCGCAAAGTATAGGGGGCTATTGCGGTATTAGCGCATGGAGCCTTTGCCGAGTATAAATTGTACTTTAATTTCGAAATTTCTTGGATGCGATTCTGCCGAAAAATTATGTCGGTTTAATAAGTAGGTAGTAATATCTAGTGAGGTGATAAGAACATTTTTTTCTCAGACTGAAAGGCATTGTTGCTGTTGGGCTTGGCTCTTGGGTAAGGATTTTCGTCATAAAAAGGTCCTTTATTCAGGTGAATCAAAAATTCTGATATAGGAAATGTTTTAGATGTTGGTTCTGTAGGTTAGATTGGTCGGCGCAGTGGCTTAGTGGTTAGTGTGTTGGACTACTAAGCGAGGGGTCGAGGTTCGAATCCCGCAAAAGCCCAAAATCCAACTTAGGGTTTTTTTCCACTGCGCCACGGCCCTCACGAACGTCTGACAAACATCCGAGATTATTAAAACTGTCTTGAAAGAGCTTCTCAATTAGCCGTTTGGAATCGGCATAAAATTGTAGATCCCTTCCATTCTTTTCAAAAATGAAAAACTCACACAAAACGAATGTTTGTGAGCAACTAGGCCTAGGGTCCCTATGGATCTGTTGTGCCAACTATTTATTTATTATTTATTTTTCACCTATAGGTATATAGGTCTATAGGCGACTATCCCTTTGATAGCCCCGAATCTTTTGGATTTTGTTCAGAACCAGCTGACATTGTGACTGATTAGTGATGTTTCAGTGCGGTTTCTCTCCGAACAGAAGGACAAAATGGCTCTTCACTCCGAACTAAACTTGAATAGGCTAGGGAACTGCAGCAAAGCAACAAGTCTACTAAGCGGCGGAGCAGAGAGGGACGAAAATGGCTCGGAAGCTCGTTTAAGAACCGATAACTTCTTAGCCTTCTAAAAAACCTATGTACACAGACCTTACACCTTGGGGCAAATTTTGATGAAAAATGTTTCTAAGATGCGGCCAAAGTAAAGAACTTTTAAGGGAACTTTCTAGTTTCATGCAATCGATCAAGAAACTGACTCCATCATGACGGTAAATACCCAGAATGCATTATGTACTCAATCTAGCTCAGAAAACTGCAGTTAAAAGGTCTGTTAAGCTCCATCACAACTTCCGATAATCCCATTTATAGCACAAGTCTAAAAAAAAAAGTCCAAATGTAGTTCAATCTGTGACGGGCATAAAAGTTAAACTGCAACTAACAGCAAGCCAACCTGAGGGCCCAGCCCAACACCATTTCCCAGCGAAATAAGGTCTTTCACGCTCATCGCCGAAAAACAAACCCATAGTCGTCTTAAAATCATTTACCAACTTACACAGCCGCTTCAAGTTGAAAAGTTATTTTCAAAATATCACACAGAAAAATCTCACCAAGTCACAATGACTCGCATACAGCCGCAACCAAGCCATGAAAAGCCATTAACAAAACAAACTTTTACAAAAGATTGAACCAAAGAAGATGGCAAAACAAAAAGGAAAACGCAAACCGAATCGACTGCGTCTTGAAGTTCTTCTAACCACTGAGTGATTTCTATGCTCCAATTAACATCGCCATCTGGAAATGGTAGTTGAATCAAGGGCGCGCACTACCGGCAGCGTATAGCTCGCCGCTCCCCCCTCAGCCCTCACCACCATCCGTAAAATGCATTTCGAGAGCAGTCATAAAGACGTCTGAGCAATGTTAATGGCAGACCAAGTAATTTCTGGGGATTGACCCCCATCGCTGCAACTTGAAATTCCACTTTGGTTACATGCTGCACTGGGCATCAATCGCTGCTCCTTGATCTCCACTCGAAGGCATCGTTGTCTGGCCAAGAACAAGAAGCGTAAGAGCTGTTCTTCATGATGCATTTGTCTCTCTGATGGGGTGGCGGGAATGCAAACAAAAATTAAAGCAAAGACTGTTCGCATTTTATTTTATTATTTCCATTTGAATTGATTGAGTGCGCGAACTGGCAAACAAAGCCATTCACATTCGCAATGGAACCAGCCAATCGCAGGGTAAGGTCAGAGGAAATCTCTACCAGACCATGGCCGCAAACATTGCAAAGAAAGTGAAATTTTCACTAGTTACTCGCTAATAGTTTGCAATTATGGGCCGAGTCAGTGGACGGACGGATTATGGCCAAGAATTTGACGGTTTGTGTGATTGTATGGTCTTTCAGAGTATGGCCAAGGCAATTAGCGAGGTTTCGCAGTTCGTTGAATTTAATCGGCTGGCGATTAATTGGCGGTGGCCATGTGACGCCACTGGGGTGAGGCGGTTGTGTAGCTGTAGAATGTGCCTGTAGAAAGTGAAAATTGTGTCGCAATGCGGTGGGTTTTTAAATTATGATGTCGACTGGGCTGGCGGCTGGGGTATTTGGGGTGAGGTGGATTTATATCAACTGCGAAAGACTCTCTTGTATTTGATTTATTAAAATCAGTTTACGGCCGAGAGGGGCGTTTGAAAGAGGGGTGAATATTTTTGAACTTAGCCGAAGTTAATGTAAGTGCGATTTTGACTGTACGTTTGTTGTTAACACGACGAGTAGGGCTATAATTTATTTGCAAGAAAAATCAGGTAGTAGGTACAAGCTGTTTATAAAATTCGGTCATTTTCTGTTCCACATCTCCTCCGAGCTTAGAAACTCTCTCTGCATATGAAGAGCTCTGCATTTTAGCAAATCAGCATTCAGCAGGGCATTTATTGGAGTAGGTATATACTCTGTGAAAAAATTTAAATTAAAATGCAATATGTTCAAACATGTTTGATTTAAATACGCAATCTAATTTTAAATGAAGTCACCCTAGGTTAAAAGAGAAACGTATTCTACATTTAGACCGTTTTCTGAAGGTAGGTGATTTGCCTGATGCTTGGGAAGTATGCTTTGCGAAAAATTCAGAGATGTTTGCGATGCGCTTGCCGATGGATTTTTCGATGAACCGTGCATTTGAGAAAGTCCTTCCACCTCATCGTATAAATCTGAAAAGAACAAATAAATACTTAAATTGTTTGATTTAGTCGATAAAAAACGTATGAATAATCCAAATTATGTTACCGAATGAGTTATCACAAACTTCAAGTGGCTCTTTAGCCCAATCTGTCAAATATATAAAAAGGAATAAAGTATCCAAAAAATGCCAATAACATGTAAAAATGCCGCTTGTATCGTTGTCTATTACATTTTTTGTTTCATTTTCGGTTGTATCGTTGCGAGACGACGATTTTAATGCTTTTAAAGCTTATTTGCTGATTGTTGTTCACCACTTTCACCATTTTTCTTGTTAATAGTCCATTTTGAACAAATTAACATGGACGAAATTCACTTCAAATATTTGAAAAAAATATTTCACAAATATAAAATCTAACCGTGAATGATGGTCGCCAAAAAAGCAAAAACGCTAATTTTAGCTCTTGATTTAGATTTACACAAAAGAAAAATCACATTTAAATTGTATGCAACATGCACAGGGTTGCCATAATTTGGTTTGTTTTACGCCCACAAACCTTAAAAAAAAATTTAGCCCAAAATCGTTGCCCAGAAAGAATTCCAAAAAAAAATCGTGGAAAATTTTCGTATTTTTCCCACTCATTTATGAGCGCCGCGAATTTTATTTGACTTTTATTTTCTGTAATTGGCTTTTGTCGCTTGTGTCAAATCAAATATATTATTATTTTTTTTTTTTTTAAATTTTGTTAAGGAATGCAACGAACAAAATTAGCACAATTATTTGCAAAATGGTATGTAGCCCAAAACTGTGTTCGGCACTGATTTTTCCATTTCTATCGCTTTTTGAAAAGAAAAAAAAAAAATCCAAAATACAGCAAATCGCCCAATATGGCAACCCTGAATACGGCCATAGCAGAGATGCTGGCTTTACCAATGTGTGCAAACATTCACTCGAATGGCGTGTGAATGGTAGAAAAGGAGAAACGATGTTCTTACTCTATTCACTTACTTCGATGGTTTTTTCGTTGGAAAGTGTTGTGTTTGATGTTCGTTTATTGAGATGAGTTTATTTACTAAATTCTAATCCAAGTTATTTCATATTCATTAAACCCGGATAAGTAGTGCCTCACCTTAAACACTCCGTTTTGATAGGCACTTATGCGGGTCAGGCAGTTATAAAAAAAAATCCGCAATCTCTAAATTTATAAAAAAAATATTTTTGACAGCTAGTCCCAGTCATTCTCTACCATTGTAATAGATTTAGATTATTACCTTTTTATTTTTGTATTTTTAAAGCCTGAAACACAAGGAAGCGCTAAGGGAAAATAAAACCGTTTGTATATTTTCAGCTGATTTCAAAAATGTGTATACTTTATATAATTTTTTTCAGGTAAATTTCAATAAAACTATGCAAAATAAAAGGCAATTAAGCGGGAAAGGTAGTTAAGCGAAAGGTACTTTAAGATGAGTCTTATATGAAAATCCTCAGAATTTTGGTTCTCAAAAAAAAGGTACTTATCCGGGTTAGGCACTCAAGCGAGAGGCACTTATACTGGTCTTACTGTATTCATATTAGTACATAAGTATAAGTAGGTATGTGTTTTTATACAAACCAGGAAGAGAGAGATGTATTAACAAATGAATTTAACAGAAATGCTACAAAAAAAAAATTCCACCAAAAAATCATAAAATTCGGTGCTGCCAAACTCGAGATATAAACGGACAAACATATATCAAACTCATTTTTATAGACATAGATTGTGTGTTTTCTTAGAAATAAATAGTTTTTTTTTTTAATTTCTAAATTGTTGTATGGATTTTTATTAAATAAAAAAAAAATGTTTACTAAATTTTAATTTTGACAGGCAATTTATTTTAAAAATACATAATATCATTTATTTGACCAAACTTGAAAAATATTTTTTTTAAAGTTAAAAGCATTTGATTCTACAACGAACCATAAATTCGTTGGTTTACAAGTCAAAAGCACTGTCAAAAAACATAGTTTTGAGTAATCAATTATTTAAGATTCGTTTTCTTGTGAAAATTCAATAATAACTTTTATTTGTCAAGGAATCCCATTAAATACAAAATTGGCATTATGACATTTATTTCCAATATTTGTTTTCGTTTTTGACAAGCCAATATGATAATTATTTGAGCAAAAGCAAAAAATGAGCGGACTTAGTGCGTTTTTCCTGCAATAATTTGCAAGTAGTATGCATTTAATACTTTTTTCAAACACAAATAAATGGAAACAACATGATTATAGCTCAAAAGTAAACACAAAAGCTTTATTTTAGGTATATAAGGAAAAAAACAAATTTGAAAGAATAAAAAATAGTAATAAAAGAAGTGGTTAAGAATAATTGCATATCAAAAACAGATATTATTCAATATCACTTTCATCTAAAACATCTGGTTCTGGTAGGTAATCTTTTGCGTTAGATTGTGATGGTAATGATGAAAACGCTCCAGTAACAGCTCGCTGTGTTCTGCCAACAATGTCAATGTCGTCAGCGTATGCAAGCAGTTGCACATGCACAGACTTATGGAAAATTGTGCCTCTGGTGTTGGCTTGTGAGTTTCGCACAATTTTCTCAAGAATTATGTTGAAGAAGTCACATGACAGCGCGTCGTTTTGGAGACGAGTTGGTGTATGCACTCTACCAAGTCATCTCCGGCTGCCTTGAAGAGCTCGGCAGGTAAGCCGTCTGGTCCAGCAGCCTTGTTGGACTTCAGCTTGGATATTGCTATCCTCACTTCATTTTGGTCAGGTGGACGGAAGTCTTGGCTTTCATCGTCCAGGTTGAAAGATTCGTTCTGCCTGACAGCGGAATTTGTGTTATTGGTCACTGACTGTATAAATAAGGGTGTCCGCCGGGAAGGTATACTACTTTGTTTTGCCGCCATTTTGGTAAACATTAGTCTTGACAGTTTATATTTGGCAGTCGTGAAGTAGACACGTGGCAAATTTATTATGGAAAATTTTTGGATAAACCAACTTGTTTTAATCGTTGAAACATTTTATCAAAATCAATTACTATGACAATGAGAAAGTTACGTGAAATTTTTGGGAGAAACAACGTACCAACAAATCGCACTTTTTATCGTGTAGTGAATGATTTCGAAGAAAGAGGGTCTATAGGTGATAGGTTCAAGCATGGACCACAACGTACTGCAAGATCGGCTGAAAACATTATTGCTGCTCAAGGAAGTGTTACTTCTTTGAAAATGGAAACGGATTAACGGTGACTGTGAATGGGGAGCGATATCGTAATATGATTGAAAACTTTTTAACGCCACAACTTCATGCTCTGTGCTTGATTAACATGTGGTATCAACAAGACGGTGCCACATCGCATACAGCCAGGATTACAATGGAATTACTGCGAGACCTCTTTCCACAACAAGTTATTTCAAGAAATGGAGATGTTGATTGGCCTCCACGGTCACCTGCTTTGACTGCTTCGGACTTCTTTTTGTGGGGATATCTGCAAAGCAAGGTTTATGCAAACAAACCAGAAACGCTTGAGCAACTCAAAGAAAATATTCGTGATGAAATTAATGAAATACCGCGTGAAATGTGTGATAATGTAATGAAAAATGTGCTCAAAAGGGCTCGCATTTGTGAGACTAATAGAGGCGGACATTTACCTGATATTTTATTCCATACTTAATTGCCGACATTAAATAAAACATTTTATCAATATAAGATCCATTCTCTTTCATTTAGTCAAAAATTATAAACAAACAAAGAAGTATACCTTCCCGGCGGACACCCTGTATAATAATCATTATTTCTTAAAAGAAATAAAACAAAACAACTTACCCAATGTAATATTTTGTTTATTCTTTTTAGATAATTGAAGAATTCCCCACGAACGAGAATTCTTATTCATTTTTAAAAGATTTAATTATGATTTATAGCAAATTCAGGGCGTCTTTACTCTCTTAATGAAACATATTCTTTTCATACATTTAAACCTCGGCCTCCTGCGTAAGTCATTTTTCAAATTCAAAGGTGTAATTTGGATAACAGGCAAAAGGCATTAAGTCTTGTTAATGCTTTCTTCCTGTAAACAGATAGTCATTTAATTTGTCTTGCGTTACTGGTAAATCGCACTAAGTCAACTTAGTGCGTTCTTCCAGTATTAAGAATGTTGTTTCTGACTTCGGGCAAAGTGAAACCTTAAAAAATTCATTATTGATGTCTAATATGACTTAGTGTGTTATTCCAGTACATAGTTATCATTGTTCTGAACCGTTTTGCATTTAAATCTAAAATTCTCAAAAATATGACTTAGTGCCTTTGGCTTGTAAACCAACGCATTGTTGTATCAAATAAAAAACGTGCTAGTTTCAAAGTCTGAAGAGGTTATTTCTAAGAAGCATCATGGCAAAATTAAAGTTAAAAAATTCTTATTCAAAATGGGTTAACTTTAGATCAATACTTGAACGAAGGTAAAGCTTAAGCATAGTATTTTCAAAGTTGGATTTGCTTTAATACACAATGCACAGAGATTACTTCAAAATAGTTTGGAGGCGGCAAATACCGCGCTTCTTTTACCTATTACCTGTGTGCCCTATTCAAACCGTGAACACCAAAGCTTAGAGCATAGAAGCCTCGTTGAATGAGACCAAATAAATCCAGACACCTACCCTAAGACCAAATGACAATAATTTCAATCCTACCTCTCTAAGCAATACCTGCCCCAGTGAAACGTAAATATTGTGTACACAATCTTTTGCCCTTCCCGGAACACTGCAGTTTACGTTATTGTGTTCTTTGAAATCAGATAAGCTAATCTCTCTAGATAAAGGCCAATTTCTCACAATTGCATTCACTCAGCAGATTCAAAGGAATATTCCCGACCATTTTTTACAGGACTCTTCCGTTTCTCTAATCAAAACAGAAAGAAATATCTCAGATTGACAGGTAATTGAATAGGTACACATGTGCGCAAGGATTAGAAACACATTTCGTATACTTTCAAATGTCGAGCGGCTGGATCTGTCGTTATTATTTTGCCTCTTAGTGGATCAGCCCATCTATACAAAAACACATGGCGTGTCACGACGCAGTACTTTTGCCCACGCTATATGAAAGATAAAACACTTGGAAAAGTCCTTTTGTGTGTAGAACGTTCGCTTGTTTGTTGCCAAGAAGGACAAATGAAATAAATTCTTTTTTAATAGTTTTACCATTGTGTGTAAGTACCAACTAACAGGTTCTAACAATGCAACTGTGGTGGCAGCACAGGAACTGGAAAAAAAAACACGCTATCCGAGTGCCAAGGACAATCCTCAACGAAAGGATCAAATGTGTGCGGAACAGTGTTGGGAAAAAGGAAAATGTAATGGAAACGAGAAGAAGGAAGGATTAGTGTTTGTTAGCCACGGATATAATCTATTAGTGGGAAGTTTAAACACGTTTTGTTGAGGGATAAGTGAAGATCCCTTTTTCGCTTCGTTGTTGTCGTACAGCCGGAGAATGGCTCCGTTTGTGGGATGTCCACACTGTTTAATGAATGAGAGTGTGCACGCATTTGTTGAAAAATCGGTGAAATGATGCGAAGAAGCGGCTATTGTTCGATAATCCTGAAGACATTGGATGAAGGATGAGTTTCGTTTATGTCCGCTAAAAGCGTTTTTTTTCTCGATTCTCTTGAGCTGCTCAGTAGAAGGGCTATGCCGATCCTGGCCCAGGAAATGACGTCATAATGAGCCAAAAATGAGTCATCAAGGTCAATGTTCAATGCCAATGTTCAAGGTCGCCGACATGTCTGTTATTTCAAGGCCATAACTCAAGGTCGCTGATATGTGTGTTGTTTCAAGGTCGCTGATATGTGTGTTGTTTCAAGGTTGTTGATAACAAAAAAAACATGAATGAACATGAAATGTGCGTGTTGTTTCAAGGTCATAAATCAAGGTCGCTGATTGGGCGGAGGAAAATTGAGGTCCAAAGTCCAATTCAATGCTATACAAAAGAATATGCCACCAAGGCCATGGAAAGATAGAAATCATGGTTATTGAGGTGGGGGGAAATTGTCTCTCATATATAAATAGGTGTGTCTGCCGTATGAAAGCAAAGTTCAATCCGCAGCTGTGAAGATATATTAATATCAATAAGCAGTAAAGTTAAAAAGACCAAGTTGTTGTTGTTGTGTGAATATTTCAAATAAAACATTTATGTACATACATACATATATGAAAAAAAAGTGAATATTTTAAGTAGTACATCTATGTGCATACATATATCAAACAAGTGAAAAAACTGTTAAAGTGTTGTAAGCAAAATGGAAGCCTATATTAAAGATATGATCGAAAAGCAGCAATCAATTTTATTTGATATGCTTATAAATAAAACAAACGTTGAAAACTTTGACATAAACATTGCAAACTGTGAAAAAGATTTGGACTTGTTGCAGAAATATTTGAGTGATACTAAGACTACAGGTAAAAAGTATTATCTTACCTCTGCAATCGGCAAATTAACATCGTTTAAAAAAATGATGATGACAAAGAACACATCTGAAAAAGAACTGCATGATACTTTGATGTGGGAAGATCTACCACATAGTGCGTTTTCACAAAGAATTAGATCAGGTGTGATTACAAATCTGTACCATACAGATCCTAAACCATTCTTAGAAGCTTGCAGACCTGCTGTAATTGATAAGTTTAAAGAAGTTCTGAATGATTACATCAACATCAAAACAAATGCAGTATTTTGTGCAGAGTTCCGGAAATATGAAGGCGAAGAGCAACAACAAGACATCAAATATCTCAACACGAAGAATGTTATTGTAAATGTAAGTAATAATTTAGAAGAAGTTCTAGTAGAAAATATAGAAAAACCATTGTTAGGAAAGTTAGAAGAATTTCAAGAGAAAAATAGTGGATGGGCACTATCTTCTATAATAAATGTAATTTTCAATATAAATAAATATTCACCAATTGTAGGAAGTTCATATATAAAAACACCACTAGCAATATCTACCAAGAAAGCTTGTATCAATGTAAAAAATACAGATAATGCATGCTTTGCATGGGCTGTAGTATCTGCTTTGTTTCCTGCAAACAAAAAGGTGGATAGAACATCAAGTTATCCACATTATAAAAATGTATTAAATTTAGATGGTATGTCTTTTCCAATGTCTTTAAATTTAGTGCCATTATTTGAAAAAAATAATAATGTTTCCATAAATATTTTTACGTTACATAGAGAAAAAAATGATAAGAAAGCTGAAATATATCCACTTAAATTATCGCAATTAACATGTAAAGAAAAGAAGCATATCGATTTATTGTTATTAGAAGAACATGCAGTTAATGATTATACAGTCTTAAAACAGCATTTTATTTGGATTAAAAAACTATCAGCACTTCTGCAACAAGAATTAACAAAAAACAAACATAAGCTACACTTCTGTAATAGGTGTCTCCACTATTTTTATTCTATTGAAAAATTAGATATCCATATAAATGATTGTATCAATCAAAATAATTGTAAAATTAAGTTACCTCAGCCAGAAAATAAAATATTATCATTTAAGAACTTTAGAAATAAAATTATGACTCCATTTGTAATATATGCAGACTTGGAATGCATCTTAAAAGAAATTGATGATGGTAATAAGTATCAGGAACACATACCCTGTTCTATAGGGTTTTATGTTAAAAGTTCGTTCAAATCTAGTTACACAACCTACGCGGCATTTCGAGGAGAAAATTGTATAGATTGGTTTATGAATGAACTAAAAACTTTAGTACAGCTTCTGGATTCTGACGTTTCATACATAGTACCAATTGAGAAGCTTTCCGTTGAACAGCAGCAGGGTTTTAATACTGCAACCACATGTTATATATGTAATGAACAGTTTTCCCCAAATGATATCAAGGTGCGTGATCATTGTCATTTTACAGGAGTTTATCGAGGTCCGGCTCACAGTAACTGTAATTTAAATTATAAAGATAATCTAACTATACCAATTATTTTCCATAACCTAAGTGGTTATGATTCCCATTTTATAATTAAAGAAATACATAAAATTGGAGATGGTGAAGTGAATGTGTTACCATTAAATAAAGAAAAGTATATTTCATTCACTAAATTGCTTTCTAATACAAAAATTAATTTCCGATTCATAGACTCTTTTAGATTTTTGAGTAGTAGTTTAGATTCACTATCATCTTTATTAAATGAATTCCCAATACTTGAGTCTGAATTTAGCTATTTAACACAAGATCAAAGGGATCTATTGAAGCGTAAAGGCGTTTATCCCTACGATTATTTAAATAGCTTTGATAAATTTTCTGAAGAGTATTTACCTGAAATAAATTCATTTTACAATAAATTAAATAAGGAAGACATAAGTAGTGAAGATTATTTACATGCTCAGAATGTATGGCATCATTTAAATCTTAGAAATTTGGGAGAATATTCTGATTTGTATTTAAAGACAGATGTTCTTTTATTAGCTGATGTGTTTGAGCAATTTCGTACTAATTCAGTTAAAACACATAAATTAGATCCAGCTCATTATTATTCACTCCCAGGTTATACTTGGGATGCAATGCTTTTCTATACAGGTGTAAAACTGGAACTTCTTGATGATATAGACATGATAATGTTTATTGAAAGAGGTATCCGTGGAGGACTAAGTCAATGCTCAAAAAAATATTCAGAAGCGAACAATGAGTACTTAGATAGTTTTGATAGCAGTAAACCGAACACTTTTCTAATGTATTGGGATATAAATAACCAATATGGCTATGCAATGAGTCAGTTATTGCCAACAGGAAATTTCAATTGGGTTATCAACATTCATGAATTCACAGTAGATAAAATTTGTTCGCTCTTGGATAGTTCTCCCAAGGGTTACATTTTTGAGGTTGACTTAAGCTATCCAATAGAATTGCATGATTTGCATTGTGATATACCATTTTGTCCAGAACTTATGTGTCCTCCTAAATCTAAGCAAAAAAAATTATTAGCAACTTTAACAGATAAAACTAGATATGTGATTCATTATAGAAATTTACGTCAAGCTTTATTGCATGGTCTCAAATTAAATAAAATATATAGAGTTCTCGAATTCGATCAATCTGCATGGCTTAAACCATACATTGATCTAAATACGCAATTAAGAACTCTAGCTACAAACAAACTTGACATTGAACGTTATAAGTTATACAATAATGCAGTTTTCGGAAAATGTATGGAAAATGTTAGAAAATATTGCAATGTTAAATTGGCTTCAAAATGGGAAGGGAGGCATGGAGCCAAGGCATTGATTGCATCGCCATTTTTTAAGAACAGAACTATTTTTAATGAAAATCTGGTTGCAATTGAACTTCAAAAAGCTCAAGTTTACTTCAACAAGCCCATATATGTAGGATTATGTATTCTAGATATTGCGAAAACCTTAATATATGAGTATCACTATGACTATATGAAAATAAAATTTGGTAATAATTGTACAGCTATGTATACTGACACAGACAGCCTAATTTATGAAATTTCCTGTAATAATATTTATGATATGATCAAAAGTGATTGCTATCAGCGCTTTGATACTAGTGACTATCCACAAAGTAATGTTTGGGGAATATCGCAAGTAAATAAAAAAGTAATAGGTTTAATGAAAGACGAAATGAACGGACATATAATATCACATTTTGTAGGTTTAAGATCAAAAATGTATTCAATTAAGGTAGAAAATAAGGAAAAAGTAAAAAAAATCAAAGGTGTTAAAAAAAATGTTGTCAAAAAAGAAATTTATTTTAATGACTTTTTAGATTGTTTAGTAAATAATAATAATAAAACAGTTGAGCAAAATTTAATAAAATCACAAAAACATGTAGTAAGTAGTATTGCTCAGAAAAAAATAGCTTTAAGTGCAGCAGATGACAAACGATATGCTATAGAAAATAGTTATTGTACATTACCATGGGGACATTATAAAATAAGCTAAACCAATTATAAAAAAATAAAATTACAAAAAAATATTTGTTTGATTTTTTTGCTTGACGTTTGAAAATTTACACAAATTGCTTTTCAGATTAAGTAAGTATAGTATAACAACAACAGCAACATAAGCCTACTTTCTGAAGCACAATGTATTCTTCTGAGATATTGTATGCTCTACCTCACCCTCTTGGCTAATGTACGCTACATTCAATAAACACACATCTGCTCTTGCTGTTGTATGAGGAGTTGAAGCAATAAGCAATAGCATCCATACTGTAATAATAATAAAACTAATGATATGGTGACATTACAAAATAAGCTAAGCCAATTATAAAAAGAGAAATTGTATGTTCTCTCCTCGTCCTCTTGGATAATCTATACAACATTCTATAAACCATCCGTATTGTTATAATAAAACCAATGATACAGCTTCCTTCTGTGGCATTGGCAATACATTCTTGCATATCAACATAGTTGACCAGTGTTTACTATCTTTGATAAAATGTATTTTAATGACTTTATAGAATGATACAGCTTCCTTCTGCGACATTGACAATACATACTTGATCAACATAGTTGGTCAGTGTTGGCTATCTTTGATTTTGAATATTGTTTTCAAGGCCAAAATTCAACTATATATACCAAGGCGAATTATTCGTAAGCCCATCAGTTTCACTTTAGAATTCATAAAGTTCTCATCTTAGGCTTCCCCCCACCAGAGGTAAGGAGTCTGCTAGTAGAGAATAAAGTGAAGTTTTTAAATTTTTAATTTTTATTTTATTTTTTATTTTTTAGAAGACATGGATACAAATTCAATACAAATTTTAGAGAACTTGCTGTTGTCTAAACCAAGTTCACTGCAGCATCATCAACAACAGCAACAACAGTATCATCAGCCAGAACAGCCACTGCAGCAGCAGCATCATCAACAACAACAGCAAATGCAGAAACAACATCAGCAACAGTATCATCAGCCAGAACAGCCACTGCAGCAGCAGCAGCATCATCAACAACATCAGCAACAGTATCATCAGCCAGAACAGCCACTGCAGCAGCATCAACAACAACAACAACAAGAACAACAGCAACCAAAAAAGAGGAAGATGGAAGAAGAAGAAGAAGAAGGTGACATCAACAGCATTTTGGAGCGTTTCAACATTCAAAATAATATTAAGCAATATATATATAAGAAAACTATTTTATCAAAAGATATTGAACAGAATAAATATTACTCTGTTCAAAAAATAAAGAAAATAAACACTCGGTTTGGCATGAGAGTGGTTGTTGAGTTTCCAAAAACTCAATTCTTTTTACCTAGTCACATGACTAGTTTATTTAACGAAACAGAAATTGATATATTAAATAAAAATAACAAGTGTCTGCACTTCATTTGTAAGGATGCAAAATATTTTTTTGAGAATGAAATGTTAAACTCTCAAAAAAATATGGCACAGTATCAATAAATATAAATAAATGCTTTATTTGAATTTCTTTTATATATTGATTTTTTAATGCAGATTTGCAGGTGTTTGGAGCTACTCTTTGCATGAACGATTTTGTTTGGTTATTATTATCAAAGTCAGATGATGATGAAGTGAAAGGCTTTTTATTTATTTATTTGTTTTCAGATAAAAATTTATTTATTAAATAAACATTTTGCAAGGCGCAGCACTTGCTATGAAGAGAACATTTGGTTTCATTAGGATAGAGAAGTTTTAATTCTTTCAGATTTGGACAACCGATTTCTTCAACATTTACAACTTGATCATTTCCATTTTGTAGTAATTCATTCATCCATTGAGTTTTTTCCACCCCTTTAACATAAACAGCAGCGTTTTGAATTCTTTCTCGGAGGTATCTTACAACTTCAGGAAATTCTGCAAATCCTCCATCCCAGACAAGACCATGATGATTGTGGTAAAGCCAATTAGCTTGTCTCTTCAGCGATGGTGGCAGTTGATCAGAGTTGAAAGGAGGTTTTAAGATAAAGTGATGATGGTTACCCTTGTATAGTACAGCTATTTCTTTTGCAATAAGTTTATTATTAGGTCCTTTGAAGCCTTGAACATCAATAGTAAAGTACATGTTGCTTTGCGTATATGTACATGTTTTCACAAGAAAGTATAATACTCAAATGATAGTATTATATTTCTCGAGAAACTATCTGACTCAATGGATTATAATTGATAATGCGATCATGTAACATCAAACAGTATGCTGACGTACTAGCAGGAATTATTTTTGATGTTTTGATCTCAACGCGAATATCAACTGGACCGTTTTTTATTAATTCATTTTGATGTCGGCAATCTATTATAAAAATGGGTGCTTGAGACTTAAAAGTATCCCTTGATAATAACGGTTCAGCAACTAGTCGGTTATAGTAGGTTTTTTGGAAATCACAGTACATATTGTAGAGTAAGCTACAGTTACTTTTATCAAATGATAAATTTAAATCTTCGCATGGATAAGCATCTGAATTTAAATAGGCTTTTACATTAGTAACATCACAATGATCAAAGTATGTTGGATTTCCCTTCAGTAAATTACGTTTGTTGGTTTGCAGAGCAAAGATAATATAGCGTGGCTTCTCGATTTGAGAGGTTGTCTTCACATTCCATATATGATGGTTGGTGTTTGGTACTGCAGGATATTCATACAGGTCCCAGTTTCGAAAAGCAATTTTCATCGTTTGACCATTATTAATGGATTTGTATAACTTTAATTTATATGAATCAGACAATGTTATGTGAGGAATTTTCCATTGTACTTTGAGCAAATTTATATTTGCTTTCTCATCATCTTCAGCAATTAGGGAGTTTTCATCACTGTGTGAGCGTGTTAGAATTAAATCATGACGACTGTTTGGAATAATTCTTTTATAGTCTTCGGCAAATCCCAGTAGTTTAGATAGGGGTATACAAAAATTAAAAAAGGAACCTTTAACAGTTATGGATGAATTTGGTGACCACGATGCATTGCTCAACATCTCACTTTCATTTTGATTTAGAGATATGTAGTTTTTGATTGTTGATGTGATGCCAACATTACGATTGCTATCAATTTCAACACCATTTAATTCATAACGAATTTCCTCAAACAGAAAAGCTATTCCATTATTTACGAGTTTGGTTTTCGCAACTGCTTGTCCATCAGTTTTCGATACAGTACCTTCAATATAAATGTAACTTTCTGAAGGTAATACATTAAGATTTTGATGCTGAACACAAATGTGGATAATATCATTTTTCTCAAAGCTGTTCAAATATGGCGAATAAGTATGATATTCCAATTTTGAAATGTTCTCCTCAAACTTTGGTTCCTCGAAAATATTTAACATCTCGTGTGTGTGTGTGTGTGTGTGTGCGTGTGTGTATGTGTGTGTTTAGTCTAATTTCTCAATCTATATCCCAGTGAGAGTAGATATTTTTGATTTGTTGCACTAAGTTTCGATGTTGTCCTATCAAATGTTGATCGTATATTAACAGAGCTAATAGTACTACCAGCACTTTTATAATTTCCCGAAGGACTATCAAATATTATCATTATTATTGTGGTTTAAGATGCAATCGAACTGTTATGATTTCACCTCGAAAGTTTATAAGATTTCCGTCTCTTGATCCAAGAGATTTATTTTTATAGAACTTATCCTCTTAGCGTTCATTGGCAAATAGATGACATTTCGAGGAACTTCAACTATTTTATATCCTGGGCTAACCTTTATAGAAAATGCATGTAATATATGCGCACGATGATTATTAATGTACGTTTCGTCAATCAGATTACATTCAATCCGCACAATGTTCACTCTATTTATGTTTACATAAAGATCTGATTCATGCAATATATTTGGAGCAAGTTTTTTCTTGCTGAATCCCAAAAGCGATCCAATCGAATAGGGTCGTGAGAAATCAATCTCCATATTGCTATAAATTTCACATTTTAAAGTGTTGTTATTTGCTTTTATTTTAATGGTTAGTTTATTTTCAGCATTTTTATTATACGTTTCAAGTAAACTTTGTATATAGTTATTAATATCTTCGATCTCATAGGAGCCAACAGGAAGTTTTAGTTCAGCTCCACTTAAATGGAATAGATTGTTAAACACATCCACATTAGGTATAGAATTGTAAGTCTGGAAATCAACTAATCCACACACATAATCAGAATTTAGAATAATTGGAGGAAAGTACTCTGCAGTGAGAACAGATTGACTTCCGCTTAGCGTTAGTGTGAACGACATCGCTTTTGAAATAGAAATGAAACATTATTTGATTTTGTTTTACTTATTGTATGTATTTTCTTCGAGTAGAAATCTTAAACATAGATGACCACATATAAATGTATTAAAATTTTGAAAATTATTGTAATTATAGAAAATATTTTCCCCTACATATCTTACGACCTCTATGGGTGGTCGTATATTACCAAAACTATCGAAGTATTTTGTTACATTTTTATTCCTAATATATGCTACCCAATGTGATCCGGGTCCGCTATCATTGTCTAAATTAATTATTCCGCATTCTTTGTCATGGGGCCTTATTGGTAGTTTATCCCGCATGTAAACCCCACGAAAATTAGGTATGTTGATTTTCCCAAATTTCATAATATCATTATTGGTGAGAGGACGGTTAGGTAGCAAATTCAAAAGTTTTTTGAATCTTGTGGCTTTAGGAAGAGCCCAAAACCCTTCTTATATGGCTGTAGATAAAGCCCCTTGCCTTGCTTGATTTTTATTCCCTCCAAGGCTAGGTTGTGACGTTTATTCTCTTCCA
Source organism: Cheilosia urbana (assembly GCA_946477585.1). Classification (NCBI taxonomy): domain Eukaryota; kingdom Metazoa; phylum Arthropoda; class Insecta; order Diptera; family Syrphidae; genus Cheilosia; species Cheilosia urbana. The sequence continues at coordinate 163,893,027 of OX297854.1, read as the reverse complement.
ATTGTTGTTGAGCAGCCTTTGAACTATTTATTGCTTTTACTAGTCCTGCGGCTCCTCCAGAAAGAGATCCAACTGCTGATAGCCCTGCTAAAATTGGTAGCAGTGGCAGGAAACCTCCAATTTTTTTTGGAAGTGGTATCACTCGAGGAATGGCAATTTTTTTTCGTTTATTCTTTATAACCTTTTTAGCAGCATGTAGAGCAGTTATTGCAATTGCTTTTGGATCACCAGTTGTGGGATCCCTTACAGCATTCTTCACCTCTTTCATAACTTTCTTAAATAAACTGATTGGTTTTGTTTTTCCTGACTTGAGACGTTTCGGTTGGCAGCCCATGCCTAGTTTTGTTTTAGCCTTCATCATACTCGTAACCAATATACTATTTAATTTCTCTGATATTGATGAGTCTTTAGCTTTTACCCTCTGCCAGGCCTTTTCAGCTAGAATTTTATCAGCAATATGTCGATCAGACAGGTTATTGTTATTAGCGTATGCAATATCGTGTTGACGACAAGCGTCATCCAATTGATTAATTCCTTGATCTCCTCTAGCCAGACGTTCTTTTAGTTTAGTTCCTGGTCCACAGAAATTGTATGAGGGTAGATGCAATTCAAATGGTAGTTTATTAATAAAGTTATTCACTAGTCCATACCCCTGGAATGAATGTTTCAAACTGATTGGATTCACACTAAAATCAATCATATTATACTACTCGAACAACACATTGATCAGTTATGAAGTTGTTGTCTATATAACATGACGTTTTTATATAAAATAGATTCATTTGCAAAATGAGGTTCATTAAACAACATGATATTATTACAGTAAGGAACTTTGATAATAGAATCAAAGCAAACAAAAGGAAACATGGAACATTTTTCCCAAATAGTATTCGTGGAATAATTGTGGGACCCTCAAACAGTGGTAAAACAAATGTCATGTTAAGCATTCTACTCGATTCCAATGGTTTGAAATTTGAAAACCTTTATATATATTCAAAATCACTACAGCAACCCAAATATATGTATTTGAGAAAACTTATAAAGTCTATCAACGGTATGGAATATAACGAATTTACAAATAATTGTGATATAATACCTCCTTCTGAAGCAAAAGTTAATTCAGTATTCATATTTGATGATGTGGCATGTGATAAACAAAATAATATTCGCGATTATTTCTGTATGGGACGTCATAACGATGTAGATAGTTTTTATTTATGTCAGTCATATACACACATACCAAAGCATTTGATCCGAGACAATGCAAACTATATAGTTCTGTTTAAGCAAGATGAACTTAATCTCAAGCACATATACAATGATCATATAAACTCTGATATGTCATTGAATCAATTCAAAGTATTGTGTGCTAATTGTTGGAAAGACGCATATGGGTTCTTGGTTATTAATAAAGATTGTAGTGTAAACAACGGGCGCTACAATAGATCTTTTAAAGAAATTGTGGTTTTATAAAACTGTTCAGTTATTAACCAACTGTCTACATGAACACATCTCCTTTAGCACAGCCCTGTATTTAACAGCCCTGTATTTAACAGCCCTGTATCTAACAGCCCTGTAAGAAATAAAACTGCCCTGTTATTAAACAGATCTGTATTATAAACTGCTCTATTTTCAACTGACCTATTTGAAACCTGTTTAATATACAATAATATGAATATCGATGAAAGTTTACTTAAAAACCTCATAGCAACAAAAAAAGCGCTGAAGAAGAAATATTTATCACTCAAAACTGGGAGAATCGCAAAGGAAACCGAATTTGAAAGTACTTTTAAGCCAATAGTTGAGCCTTTAAAGGAGATCGCGAAAAATGTTGAAAGTAGCAATACAGATGAAACAGTAAAACCTAAAAGACGACGATTAAAATTTGAAAGTCCGTCTGAGGAAAAAGAACATTTTGAGTTCCCATCATTGAAGGAATCAATTTTAGCGACAACATCATCCACTCCCATCACAGATAAAGATGCTTCATTTAGAACACCCACACGTTTTGATACCGATACCGATAGTGTGAATCAAAGTACGCCATTCAACCGATCAACACCCTCATCTGATGAAAATCGTGACAAAATCTATGGCCCATATTTCGATGCACAGTCAAATTCAACGAAATTAGGTAGATCAACATTTTCTATCAATAAACACAATAACTTCGTTATTGATGATGAAATTGTTAATGGGACAGATGGGCTTTATGAGCTAATTATTCGAAAAAAGCCTAGAAAAGCACACTATACCAATGAAGACTTACAGCAATATCGAAAAATATTACAAAAAACTAACTTGCATATGAGAAACCATGATAGCAACTCTCAAATTAAGGGAAATAGAAGAAAAAAGTATAAACATATTATTCATCCTCTAATTCAAGAACTATCGCAACGGAAAGTTGGTAAAGCATATATTAATTCATCTGATATGCTCTACTCTAGTAATGATATCGATTATGTCTATTGGGATAACCCTAACGAACTCGTTGATAGATTAAGACTTTTAAATGCATCCCAAAGGGCTGGCAATAATAATCTTCAAAATGAAATTAACTCAATTGTTGAAGAGCTACGCGAATCAAATATCATATACTAACATTAGCAAAATGAACGTCGACAAGTTCGGAAGGAGTTCCATCTCATTGCAAAGTTCAATAACTGGTCCTCCAGGACCTCCTGGAGAAGGATTTAAGCTATTACCTACCGGTGACTTTGACATTAATGGAAAATGTCTAAACAATGTTGGAAAAGCTGCTACGCCCCACCAAGCGGTCAACAAGCAATATGTAGATGATAGCATAGATTTTGTAAATAAAACACTTTTTATTCTCCAACAAAATATGGATAGTAATACTAACACTCTTATTGAAATGATAAAAAGTGACACTAAAAGGAGCTTAACACTACACTTAAATGGCTACTTTGATGGTAAACAAAAAGCTTTGAAGAATATAAAGGAGCCCACCGATTTTGCTGATGTAACCACAAAACAGTATGTAGACAATCATATGCGCGAAACACTTAAACAAAACAATACAAAATTGCATTCATACATTGATGAACAAAATATGAACACTCTTGAATTGCTAAATAAGTTTCGCAACTATTTCCTCGATATACTCGAAAAATTTAAAAGCGACACTGAAAAGAAACTCCAAGAGAACAACGGAGAAGAAGCTAGGAAAGAAAAATTACAATTTCCACCATTTTAGACAACCTATCAGTACTCGATTGCAAGTTCATTGGACATGATGTCTAACATAAATACCAGTTCGATTTTCAGCCAGATTCAAACATTTCTAAAGGTCTACCAGCACACTTTACTAGAGGAGCACTACCATGAGATTATAGACATTATCTCTTCTCTGAAGAACTATGAAAACTCATCTTGCACAATATCTGCTCATGGTTGCCATTTTATCAACTGTCCTTGGTCCTCAAATTTATGCAAAGAAGGACCAGATACTTGTGCATGCTATATGATTGAAAATAAAATGAATAGAATAAAAAAACTAATATCAATGTATCAAAGATTTAATAAATAATTAAAAAAATATAAAAAAAAAAATGTTTCATTCGTTCTCCTCTGTCCAATAGTCAAAATGTAGGTAGAGTTAATCATCTTTTTTGCTTTTTCATTCATTCTTTGTTACGATGAGTAAACGAGATGTTGTTGAGGAATTGCATAAGCCTGCACGAAGAAATTTTAATAGACGTCGAGTTATAATTAAAGGGTTTGATGACTTGTGGCAAGCAGACTTGGTAGAAATGATACCTTACAGTAATCAGAATAATGGGTATAACTACATATTAACTGTGATTGATACTTTTTCCAAGTATGCGTGGGCCGTTCCTTTGAAAAATAAGACGTCTTCATATGTCACAGAAGCTATGAAATCAATATTTAACAGTTCCCATCGAACACCAAAAAATCTGCAAACCGATGATGGCAAAGAGTTTTTTAATAAAATCTTCCAGAATTTGATGAAAACCAACACTATTAATCATTATTCAACGTTCAGTATTTTAAAAGCATCAATTGTTGAACGCTTTAACCGCACCCTTAAGGAGAAGATGTGGAAAGAATTCAGTTTTAACGGAAACCACAAATGGATACCTATTTTAAAAGAATTGGTAAATGCGTACAACCACTCCAAGCATAGAACAATAAAAAGGCGACCTGTGGATGTGAATAGAAAAAATGCTCAAGATCTCTTATCCACCGTGTATAATCGAATAAAATATGCACCCAAGGGAAAATTCAAAGTTGGCAGCAATGTTCGGATTAGCAAGTTTAAACATGTTTTCGAGAAAGGTTACACACCCAACTGGACAACAGAATTATTCACAATAAGAAAAGTGAACCTAACAAATCCGGTTACTTATCTCCTTCAAGACTATCAAGGCCAGCCTATCAGTGGTTGCTTTTATGAAGAAGAATTACAAAAATCCAAATTTCCCGATACATATCTTGTGGAAAAGGTTATAGCTACAAAAGATGAAAAAGTTTATGTAAAATGGTTGGGTTTTCCATCCAATCACAATTCATGGATAAATAAAAAACAATTAATATAGTATTTTTTTTTTTCATTTTATTTCAATAAGTTATTAATTACATGGTCACTTTCACCTTCCTTAACAGTTCACGCAGAAACATTTTGCCTTTGCAACTATATTCAATACAATTTGCAATACTCTTCTTATAGGATTTACAGTCAGTCTAAACCTCACTACATGCTCTTTAAAATGTCTCTTCGAACGCTGAGTTGATTCGCCCTTGTTTACTGTCGATATATGTAAATCGACCTCTTTAGTTCTACTCTCATAAAACATTAGTTAATATATATGACATATGTACATAAATGTACTACTTGAAATGTCCAACAATAATTTCGCTTGGTCGTCTTAATCTCCACTTTACAGGTAATAATAATATGTCTTCAAAACTGTGGATTGAACTTTGTTTTTATATGATGTAAACATCATAACATTCTTACCTACATAAGAGAAGACTTTTTCCAGCATCATTGACTTTATTATTATTACAGTACGGATGCTAATGCTTATTGCTTCAACTTCTCATACGACAGCAAGAGCAGATGTGTGTTTATAGAATGTAGCATACATTAGCCAAGAGGGTGAGGCGAGAGCATACAATATCTCAGCAAGAATACATTGTGCTTCAGAATGTAGGCTGTTAATTTTCTGTGAAGAACATATTGTTGACTTATGTTGTTGTTGTTGCTCCATAAAAAGAAACATAATGGCATTCTTATATGAGAAGATTTTTTCTTTATAGCCTTGGACTTTGAAGTTGATTTTTTTATTTTCCAAATGACCATGATCTTTTATCGATTTTAATTCATATGTATACACACGCCCTACTCTTCATTCATTTACGATCGTATTTGGCCTTGATTTCTATTTTTAGCATCACCTTGAAGAGTTTTCTTAGCAATCGCTGAATAGTTTTTTTAATAGACGATTTTGGACTTCAACCGTTTAATGGCCTTCAAGAGTTTTTTATTTCTTTAATGACCTTGAAGAGTTCTCTTATAAGAAACAACACACATATCAGCGACCTTGAGTTATGACCTTGAAACAACACACACACACACACACACACACACACATATCAGCAACCTTGAGTTATGACCTTGAAACAACACACATATCGGCGACCTTGAAACGATGACTCATTTATGGCTCATTATGACGTCATTTCCTGGGCCAGGATCGGCATAGCCCTTCTACTCTGCTCAAATGGACTTTGTGGACATTGAAATAAGGAAATTGTTTTTAGTTCAGTCAGAAAGAGCTCCCTAAGTATAGTCAATTCCCATAGCACCTATTACAAGGCGTCGCAACTTTTACAAATTTTACAGTCCTAGGGTTTGGATAACCATTTGCCACGTCCAATTCATACCAAGGTTCGGATTTAGGAGAGGGCATCCGGGACTAGAGCTCTGGGGCCTCCGCTCCACTCCTTTGTCGCCCCAGAGCCCCCAGGCCTCTAAATCCGACACTCATACAACCCCCTTCTTATATTAAACACAATTAGAAAGTAAATAATTTCAGGAACACCCATAAAATTCAAAACAAAAATCCCTCTCACTATAATAATTGAATTTGATTCCCCCAAAGGCAAACGACTTCCTCGGCTAATCCAAATTGACAGGAAACTCCTTCAGCCTTCATTTGCCAGAAAGCTTTTAGTAAAAATTACAAATCTCCCCAGAAATATGTAAATGTAACCTTAAAACGCTCTTTTGGGGTATAATATACACAGTAGAACCCTTTGGTTTAATCTTTTATCCATCGTTTCCAATTAATCTCACATCGCCTAAGCACCAAGGAGTAAAAAAACTGCCAGAAAAAAAAAAAATTAAAATCCCCATCACAAGCACTATATCCTTCCGCTAATCTCCGGAAAGAGCGCGGGCTTTCATCTCCGAAAAGTGTTAACGAAGGAGGGTTAATTCAATTTTTGTAACTCAGTTGGCAAATGTCATTCAAAGTGTCGACTTCAATTCGATCAAACAATACACCAGCTGTTGCTGTGCTTGCCACTGGTTTGTCGTTCACCGTTCACCCCATTTCAACGGCGGCGTGTTTAACACTAAGTTCGACTTGAATTCGGGCGGGGTTGCCACTCTAATCTAAATTTTAATGAAATGAATTTCGGAGGGTGAGTTTTTTTGTTCATACTAGCTAGTCCCAAGGGCATTGGTACTTATTATAGAACAAAAAACACACACAGTTGCCAGCAGTTTGCTGCAGAATAGTCCTCGTGCAAAATTACCCTTTTAATAGTGTTTTTGAAAGTAATGACTGTTTTTAACAGACTGCTCTGGCATTGGGGTTGTTTACTGAAGTTTCGCATATTCACCCAATTTAGAAACGGTGACTGCGCTTTGTACTCAAATGTTGGTGGGGTGAAAACAAATTTTAGGGAAAAATATCCCATAGAGGAAATTTAATGGCGAAGTTAAGAGTGATTGCCATTAACGGTCTTGAAATTTGGAATGGAACAGGTTTTATTTTTTATAGCGGTCGTATGGATAAATGAGTGAGAAGAGTAATCGAAAGAGACGGATACTTTAAAGCGAGAGTATCTTTGTGTTGTAATGGTTTCGTTTGATGTGTATATAAATCATAAGGGGACATTCATCGGGTGAAACTGAGCTTCTATTCGAAGCCTTCCATTTGAACCGACTTCTATAAGCCTATCGCATTGTTGTGTTCGTTTTTTATGAAATTCTGTGTTATACTCGAGCGTTTAGAAAATTGGGAGAAAGTGATCCAGGAACCACGTTTTGCTATGTGGCGTTGGCCTGTTCGAAAGCGTTTTCGTCGTAGCCTTGTATCGTAGAACAGCTTTAGATCCCCGGATCCAGGAGACAAGCTTTGAAGCTGGGTCCGATTAAAACCACGTTCTTCTTCGTTGGGCCTCTTTCTGGCAAGCAGGGTTACAGTGAACGTCCCTTATAACGAATAACTGATACAGCGAATTTGCAAAATAACGAACGCTTTTCAGAAATATATAAGTATCTCTGTATAGCGAATTGTTGATCTTTGCAGTTTCAATTGCGCTAATGTCTTATCTGATAGTTTCTTTTGTAAAAACAGTTTTTTTATTGTTCATCAGAATATCAGAAGTCTAAGGGAAAATTTCGCAGCTCTTGTCACTCATGTTGATTCTTTTCAATGCATTCCTGATATTATTTTTGTGTCCGAAATCTGGATTTACGAGTTTGAGAAAAACGGTTATTTTATGCCCGGTTTCAATTTTTATGCTAACACTAATGAAAATTACGCTGCAGGTGGTGTCGGTTGTTTCATAAAAGAGAAAGAGGAATACTTAATTCGCGAAGTCCTTTGTGTTGACTGTTTAAGCGCTGATGTATTAAAGGTTTCCATTGAAATTAATCATGTAATCTATGTCTTTTTGTGTATTTATAGGTTACATATGTTCAGTGTTTCGACGTTTTTAGAAGAATTTTCCGGTCTATTAGGGAACGTAAAATCAAAAAATGTCATTGTATTGGGTGATTTCAATATTAATATTTCGGAAAAAAGTGAAAATGTTTCGAGCTATCTGGAATTGTTAGCTTCACATGGCCTAGAAAACTTTATTAATGAACCTACCAGAGTTGTCTCAGGTAGTTGTTTAGACCATATTTTTGGACGCTTTACAAGTTTCTCGTTCAGTAAGTGTAAGAAATGCGTCCTTGACCTAATGATTTCTGATCACTCTATGACTGGTTTATTGTTTAATATTACCCAAAGTTTGCATAGTGTAAGTTCTGTGTCTGTTGACACTGTAACTAAAATGGACTATAGACAGCTCAAACACAATCTAACTTATGAGTTTTGGGAAGATGTATATGTGTGTACTGATGCTTCCACTTCATTTTCATTGTTTATTGGTTCTCTTGGCAATTATATTCTCAGATGTTCCTCTTCATTTCGTCCTACTAGTTCATGTAAAAGGCTTAAGCCTTGGATTTCGTCAAAGTTATTGAACAAAGTTAAGGCTAAAAACAAACTAAGAGCTAAATGTAAAAAGTATCCTGGAAATCTAATTCTTAAAAACAACTACAAAAAACTGTGCACTGAACTTAAAAAGGAAATTCCAATTTGTAGAGATAATTATTACCGCCTTAAGTTCAGTTCTGCTAGAGGTAACATAAAAAATGAATGGGAAATAGTTAACGGTATCTTAAACAAAAACTCTGTTAAAAAAAACCGTCTGTTATTTGTGTCAATGACTGTGTTGTATCTGACAAACTCGGCATTGCAGATGCTTTTAACGGCTATTTCACTAAAGTATCCGCCAGTCTACAACCAAGTCCTATCCAACCTTTCTGTCGAAATTGCTCAACTACTGGTTGCTTTGCTGAACCATATTTTTGTAATAGTTTTATGTTCGAACCCATAACTCCGCTTGAGGTATTTAAAGTCATCGGTACCCTAAAAAACACCAATTCATGTGGTGTTGATGGAATATCTAATGTGTTGCTTAAAAATGTTGCATGTTTTGTAATGGATGTGCTGTCACACATTTTTAATCAGTGTATATTTGAAGGAGTTTTCCCAGAAGAGCTAAAGTATGCAACTGTAGTTCCATTGTTCAAAAAGGGTTCTACTGTTGATATATCTAATTACAGGCCTATCTCACTTCTTCCAGTATTGAGTAAAGTCTTTGAAAAGCTTGTGAAAAACAGGTTAGTGAGATACCTTACGAGAATTCAATATTTTGAAGCAACACAATTTGGTTTTCAAAAGGGCAAATCTACCGAAGATGCACTTTTACAATTTTGTAGCAATATAATGTCAAATCTTGATGATAAAAAGTGTTCTGCTGGTCTATTTATTGACATTACCAAAGCGTTCGATATGGTCGATCATCATATTCTCCTGGACAAACTTGATAAAGCGGGTTTTCGTGGCTTCATGTTAGATTGGTTCAGATCTTACCTTAAAAATAGGTCACAAAGTGTGAAAATTGATGACATAATGAGTGATAGATTGTTTATCAACTTAGGTGTACCCCAAGGTTCTGTCCTAGGTCCGATTCTCTTTCTTATCTACATAAATTCACTTTTTACACTTGACTTTAAAGGTGTTCCGACTGCGTTTGCAGATGACGTAGGTTTCGCATATGGTTCGGCCAGTCGCCTTGATCTGGTTTCTGACATAAATTGGGATATTAGCCGTTTGAGATTCTGGTTTTCTAAGCACAATTTGGTTATAAGCTCAAAGACTAAGATCATGATTTTTAGTTTGTCGTCTGTACTGGATTTTAATGTGAATGTTTATTTTCACGCACCTGAGTGCCAAAGATTCAAACTTGCTTGTTGTAATGGTCAGTCTGGTTCGTCTCTTCCTACATTTTATAGTAGCCTCAGCTGCAGTGATAAATGTTTCCTGGTTGAGAAAGTTAGTGAATTCAAATACTTGGGTATCACACTAGATTCTAGATTGAGCTTCTCTAGTCATATAGAGGCTTTGAGGAAGTATCTTCGTTGCACGCTTAGACATTTTTTCTATTTGCGCAATATTTGTTCTACTACGCTTTTGAAAACTATTTATTATGGTATTGTTCATTCAAAATTACAATATGGAATTACTTGCTGGGGAGGTTCTTATAAAACTAAAATACAGCCACTCTTGATATTACAGAAATACATTCTACGAAAATTATGCCGAAAACCTGGTAGGTATCCTACTTACCCTTTGTTTTGTGACTTGAAAATTCTCCCTGTCCGTCACTTGTACTGCTTTAAAGTTTTGAAGACCTTCTATATGAAATCCGGTAATCGAAACTTCCGATTGATATCTAACTACAGCTTACGTGGAAACTTTTCATATTCAGTATCCGTTCCTCAATTCCATACCACTGCTTATCGTAATTTTTATTATATATCGTCCTTTCGTCTTTTCAATAAACTTCCTCAGTCGTTCAGGTCTATCTCTATACCTGTTTTGTTTCTCAAACTCGTAAAAAAATGGCTTTTCAATTTTAATTTTGCTGGCATTGAGTCTTTTCTTTTGACCAACTGATGTAACTCAAAAATAATCTTTTAGACTAAACTGATTATGATGCTTTGATTGTAAATTCATTTTGTCTACTTAGTCATGCTTAGTAATATAAATATGTAATCTTTTTTTGCCTTTTTAAGGGTCACCCCACCCACATAATTAACTTTTGAATTGTATTAAATTTTAAGTTTAAAGTGTAATGGCATTCAACACTATTTATTGTACATATGAGTATAGTAAATATCGAATGTCAAATGAATTTCATAATTTGTTTTAATTATATTCCACTGCATTATGTATTATATACACTTGTATAGACATTTATGAAATAAATCTTAATCTTAAATCTTGTGCCCAAGATTTGATATCCGATATAGTTAAACGGACTAACGTTGACCACTTTTAAAGTTCAAACAGTTGTATCATTTAGGTAAACACCCTTATGACTATGGGAATGACACAAAACAACACTTGGAGACTAGATTCACGCACAAAATTCTTGATTTCGTGATCATTTAAAGCTCGTTGTTAACTAGCTGCCAAATTACTGTGGGCGTAACTAACATCGTAAAACTGCATGTCCAGACATTTTTGGCTGAACTGTGGCGCTTATGGTTAAAGAGTAATTGCAAGTATGTCATCTTATCGGGTATGTCATCTTAAACATAATTCCCCTATAATGTTTCTTTGGGAAGACTCCAAATTACAGTATGGGACAAAAGGCACTCTAAAGGGTAAGGTGGCTATCCGTTTTCAGAAAATTCGAAGTAAGTACCTATTGACCAGAAATATTTTCTTTGACAAATGTGTCCGACTTCAATGTAGTTTTCACTGGTGGAATTACAGATTGTCGTAGAAAGAGTACTCTCCATTTGCTTCCAGGGTGATTTTGCTATGCATTCCTTTTTCAATTAGCCGATGTGCACCATAAATGTAGAAGTAGACATTATGTCGTCCTTTAAAAAGTCTCCATCTGCATCATCAGCAAGTAAAGCCAGTTACTTGCAATCACCAGCGGCAAAGCAACGAATTCAATGTAAGAGCTAAAAATTCGCCACCATATAAAACATGCCACTTTACTGCGACTGTCAATGGGATCCGAGTCCTGTATATAAATTCGCAGTCCAAGTGATTGTGCTACTAAAGTTTAGAAAAAAAAACTAATGAAATGTTTAATCACATTGCCCTAGAGATGTCCCACGTTGACGACCCTGTCAATGATTCATTTTTGCAACGTGCCGCTGACAATATTCCAAACACCCATCACTTTTTTACGATCCCTCCTCTTCAGATGCCCACTGGCTGATAGGGTAGCTAAATCATAAAATCTGAAGTAATTTTACAAGGAACACACAAATTTGCTCGCTTTCAGGTCCAAGCAGCGTGTAATCAAAATCACTCTATATACCTCTTCGCTTCAATTAAATTATCCTTAATATACATAAAGTTTATTTTTGGAACAAGCTTCAGCTTTGTCTCCCACTGTGACTGGGCCCATTCATTTGCTCACCATACCGCCTATACATCATTGTCTACCCACTGATTTTGCTATTATTCTCTCAAGCTAACAATTACGCTTCACAGAACAACGCACAAAAGAATGAAGGAAAAACAAGAAAGACAACATACAAAAAAGGACGAAGAAAAACAGAGAACTTCCCAAAGTTACTGTCTAAATAATCTCCCGCAGCTAAAACAGGTACAACAACGTAAGGATTAAAGAATTCAAGTGGGTAAATAAAGTTTATGCTATGATGTCCTTTCATGGGACTCTTTTTGTATATCCTTTTTGGTACACACTCAAAAATAACCTCTGGGGGTTACTCTAGAAATCAAGTTCATTGTTGTAGTACGTATATAGGCTAGCACAGCAGGCGAAGGACGGTTAAATGTTGCTAGTTAAGTGTGGATCCTTTTTCCAGCCACGCATACCCCGCAAAACTGCTCGCACTTTCAGTTTTTTTTCCCCCTTTGTCGGTATATAAAATGATTTGTAACTCAGTAGTTTTGGGACTTTTCTAGATGGGGGAGATAGAAAAAGGCTTTATAAATGGGAAATGTTTCGTCTATGGCGGAGTCCTTTTTCTGTCGGATACTTTTTATCGATTGACGAAAATCAAGAAAGCGACCCCATTAAATATTTGGACAGACGCAAAGTTCAATCCGAAAATGGACTGCCCAACTTAAGTTCGATTCGCAGGAAAAATTAAATATACTTCTTGAAATGGTATAACTTGTCGCAAAAGTCTGACAAAGTTCCAAATCCAATAGTTTAACGGTAAGAACGACTGTTTGGTCCTAGAAATAGTCAGTATATACGTCGTTGGTCTTGGGAGTCCTCAAAATGAAATCGCATCCTAACACGGGACATAATATTTACCTAAAAAGTTTCAAGTATGTGGAAATCTTCTGTTGTTGAAAACACGAATGCACTCAAACAAAACTCCACACATGCGCATAATTCTTCTAACGTAGGGAAAACCCTTCCTTTGGCTATTTTTCAACCACCACGCACTTACCACCTACCTCCGCAAAGGTACGTCTCCACAATAACAATTTAGCAGTTTTTCTTCGTTGCAGCTGAGTCCCAGCTTGCAACAAAAATCCTTATACCTTGCAATTAGTTTAAGTGCACGTCTTGCATGTCCTATAGCAAATTTCCGTCCTTGAAATCAACAGCAACAACAATAACACAGTCCATTTCCTCGACAGGGAAATGCATTACACACAACAAAAAACTTTTGTTACTTCGCCTGTTTGGTTGTTCCACATGACATCCTTGAATGAAGCTACTTATGACACGTGCATTTCATCATTCACTCGGTAAATTAAGAATCCTTTTTCTATGAGCAAAGGAAAGCTTTAAAGCGATGGAATTCGTGCGGGAGTATCCCCATTTCACGTTTTAAAGTAATTTTCCAACAGATGGTAATCCGAAAGGGTATCATATACATTACGCTGGAGGCTGATACGATGTGCACTCGTATTTATGTAGGGAAAAGGACGAGCTCACTTTTATACCCAAATGGTCGGCTTACGGGGACAACGGAGTGTGTGTGTTGCGGAGTGGTTTATTGCAAAGACCCATGAGCAGTAATTATTTTACCAAGGACAATGGCTGACAAGTTGCGGGATTCTCCGAGTCTGGCATCCGCGGATAGCTTTGTCTGCATGTTTTCAGGTTTTTTTTTTTTATATTCTTGTCATTTGTGCTTTTGCATTTTTCGAGAAGGGTTGAGTCTATGATAAGGGTGTTGTAGTGTTATTTTCTCTGTCAACATGCGGGGTTTGTCAAGAGAGTTTGTGGCTTTAAAAGTGAGGCTGAAGGTTGGGTAGGTTTAGATTTGTGGCATTAAGTGGGGGAAGTTCTCAATAAAACGTCAGTTGCAAGCAGAACATTTCAGATTGGCTTCTTTCTAAGAGCTGAGTTGTTATTATTTTCATTCTTGATTATACCAATTTTACTGCGAAAAGTTGTAAAAGAGCTATAAGCTGCAGTGGAAGCAGCAGTACGATTTGACGCAGTTCTGATTAGATATACACTCTCAAATTTATTGTCTGTTCCTACTAAATAGCGTGACCGCTGCAGAATTCTGAAAAGTCACAAGAAAAAGGGCCATTGAGAAGAAAGAATGTCATTTCTAAAGCTATTGTCAAAATTTAGATTTTATGAACTATAATAGTGTTGTGAGCTGTGACAGGCAACTGCTTTAAATTTTAAGGGTCTTTTTTTTTTTTTGGAAATACCAGCATTTGAAAATTTTGCGAAGCGCCTTTTCCAACAACTAAAAACTGGGCAAAAATGGCAAAAAATTGTGGCAGGCTCTCAAAAGAAGTGCCAAATTGCAACTTTAGTCACACAACGGTCACGATGTCTGTTCCCTGCTGATCTGGTCTGTAGACTTTTCTATGTGCTTCGCGTTCTTATTGATATATTTGTTGTTGGCTTGCTTGCCTAGTTCTTCGGCCAATATTTGGACGCATTCGTCTTGGCATTTTCAAAAAATCACTGAAATTTACTTTTCAATTTTGTCCGCGTTTAAGTTTTTTTTTTAGTTTTTACCTTAAATCAACTGTATAAAAGCGATGAAACTGTTGAAGCGATGCACAAAATCAAAAACAAACCAGCACTGTTGACCGATCTCAAATCGTCAACCTTAGGCCCTTGTGACATGAACTTAAACCTCGGTAGGTACTCCTTCAACCGTGTACAAGAGGCGCCTTATCTGAGCAAAATTGATATATTTATAAAATTTGTATATTCTGTGGGAAAATAAGCCTTTGGTTGAGGTTTTTAAATGATAAGACTGAAATAAACGCAAAACCCATAAAACATAGCCTAACCTAACGTAGGCCTTGCATTCCTGCCATTTGCATTGCCTTACTCTGCAATAATTGGTCGTCCTATTGCCGTATTATGAACTGAACTGTTTTCTGATTCGGTCCCACCTTTTTATGAAGAAAATTCGATTGCACATGAATGTATTGAAAGCTTTGGCCGATTTCTAGGTGGCGCAGATGACATTATGCTCTTGTCAATACCACTCACATTCATCACGTCCAAGTCCAAACTCTATTACAGCAGAAATATACTCCACCTACAACCCATAGGTAAACGCCTCAAACCCCCATGCAAATAAAGCCATTTGTGGGTCTGATCGTGTTCGTGGAGCGCCTTACCATGTATACCTGCTGAGTCAGCGAAAGCCTTCGTCGCCACAAAATTCCATTACCACCGGCAAACAAGTCAAATATGTTTAAGATTTAAGAAATCCCTTCAAATGGATTTCGTCTTAAAATCACTTTCGCACAAGAAAATCGACTTGGCCGACTGACTGCAACTCCTTTGCAATGCAATTGCTCTTTTCGCTGCAGTCACCGTTCTCATCCCACTCACACACACACACAGACACACATTATCGTCGACGGCGTAGTCGTCTTGTCGAAAGCAGCACAATCTTTCCATTTAGATGTCATCGATTACTTCTGTGTACGTATTTGCTTGTTACGTAACACTCGCAGAGTTTGTCATCCCTCGCTCCTGTATAAAATGAGTTTCCACTCAATCACGAAGTGAAATAAATCGAACTTCAAAAGGATTTCGGGATTTTGCCATTTTTTCCATTTTCCTTTTCGGTTTTATTTTATTTCTGCTGGCAGGATAGAAGGAAATCTCCTTATTTTGCCGTATTTCCCTCGACAGACTGACTTTCCGAGTACGAGTACGCCGAGTCGCACACTCGATCCACACAGGACTGCTAGTCGTCATATCGAAATCGATTGATTGCAGATTTTTCCCATCTTAAGGAATTAGGGATACCTTTTTGGGGCAACAAACACCTTTATCCTTCAGTGCTTCTACCCCAAATGGCGATGATGATAAAGATGATATATGACATGAGTAAAATGTAAATTATAGCTGCGTAAAAGGAGAAGAGGAAACAGACACGTGTTCGTCCTGTTCTGGTCAGCACATAACACATTTATCGATTGGGCCGCCATTCAAATTATATTCCCAATTACAGTGGAATGTGGGCATGAAGCTCTCCAATTTTGTTTCGATTTTTTTGCCGGGGCAAATTTTCTGTTTGATGGCAGCAAATTACATCCATTGATTTTTTTTTTTTTTTGTTGTGTGTGTGTTGCTCCTCACAGACGGGTCGAAATATAGCATCAGCAAGTTCTAATTATCGAAACAATTTGTGCTGCGAACAAAAAAATTAAATGAGGCAACCGAGATACATTCCACCAGAGCCACTCTGTGCAGCCAGACATCTGACGCTGGGATGCTCCTGCTGGTGGTTGTGCTTGCTTAACTTAGTTTTGGTCATGAGGCACGCTCGCATATTACGGATGAGGTGCCATCGCGCTGCTATTTGTTGCTGAGGTAGACGCCGCTGCCGCCGGCGCGGTTGGCACATTCCAGCAATTATTATTTTGGCCGGGTGCTTGGTGGCGGTGGAGAATCACCACGCCATGGCATACGGGGCGACCGGTGCTCCGTCGTTTTGGTGGCCAATGAACCGAGGCAATACTTTAATTTGACCATATAGGTATATTTTTGGTGTTGTGGCGAGGAGATGACGATGCGCGATCATTCTGCCAAATGATTTGTGGATGTGCGAGTGATGCAGAAATTTCCAATTAACCTGGATGCAACAAGGACAAGGAGTAGGTACATATTTTTTCCCCTGTTGCTGGTTATTAACGTTTGACGGTTTTGTGGTTATTTTCATTAAAGAAATTTGATAAATGACGGCTTTCGGTTTTGGTTTTTGGCGAACTTTGGGAAAAATTGCTTCAATTTATTGCTCCAGTAATCGATTTTTGTGGAAATGTGAGCGGGGTGATTGGCGTCCTTTGTGCTAGACAGGTAATTATGTGCGAGAGATTGGATTTTTGTTTTTTATCGGTGGCTATAGGTACCTTTAGAAGTTTAAAAACAGGGTGGATTGTGAAGCCACCTTCGACCGGATGGATGTGTTGACAGCAGTTCATAAATCTGGTGTCGGATTTATTTTAAAAATTTGGCATTTGTGCTTTTACTAACAAGGAGCCGTTGGAGTGCTTTTGCAACATCGCAATCTACTTCACTTTAGCAGCAGAACTTGATTTGATGTGTATTACTTTAAAGCATTCCTGTAGATGTTTGCATTTTCTTCATCCGCGTGTGTTTTGGCGAATTAACGGCGAATCTTCTACGAATATTCTTCGCAAGTTCAAACATTTTCAAGGTATGCAAGTTAACACAGAATAAGTTCAGCGCGAGAAAACCCGCAGCTCAACATCGATTCCCACGTGCCATGGAATTTGCAGACAACACGTCTGCTGCAGGCGCAATGCAACTGCAATGTAGCTGGACCCGCATTCCATCACGTACGGTGTAAAATGTGTAAGGAGCACGGAGCACCTCTCGCGGTTATTAGCATTAGGACGTATTTAATACTTTTTAGTGAAATATTGTTCAGTTATCAATTAGGCCGAATTGTTGCCGTTTTAAGAAACAAATTTTTTACAAAAAAAAATCTGTAAAGTCTTAATTTGCATATCGCCAGCGATTCGCAGATGAACTCGTTCGCGAAAGCAAATCTTCTTCGGTAAACTCGAGGCGATAGATGTGCGAATCGGTATTTTAATGAGAACTTCAAACAATTTACTGCCATCATCTGTGACTCAGTCGTCAGTCCTATAATCAGACTCATTCCCGTATTTTGTTTGAAGCCCGCTCTAGCTTAGACGACACTTTTTCTTCGAGCTGTCGATTTCAATTGGAGCCGTGTTAAAACAAACGACCATAGGAATCAGGGTTTCCAAAAAAAAAAAAATAAGTTCAATTGCCCTACCACCTCCAAAACAGCTATCGTGTCCTTCACAAGTACAAGCACGTCCATTCCCAATCCCAAATGCTAACGAAACAATTAGTGGAAACTTTTATTAACCATTTGACCGTGCAAATTATCTCCGCTTCGTAAACTTGCGAGTGCAGGATAGTCAATATAAATTCACTCGCCTGCTATACCGATCCCAACCCCACATGCATGTCGAACAGACACTATACTCGTAGCTGGAGACGGAAATTGTTGGCCTTGAAAATAAATTTCCACTTAGTTGGTACTTTCCTCTCATGGACACAGTCCCGTTCCGGAAAGTTTGTTCAGATTAAATTATTTGATAGTCCTTGGGAAGAGCACCAGCTATGAAACGAACTGAGCGCACACCATCCGACCATCCGAGTCTGGGAGTATATTAATGAATGTAATCACACGTTAAAGGGAGAACGACAAACGGTATTACTTGCTTTAATCGGGCGATTGTCCACTTAATAACGACCCAACCACCCCACATAGACACAAAAAAGGACTCCCACTTAATTTGTGCAATCGTTTCAGACTACGACTAACCGGGTAAGTCCACTTCGCTTATAGTCTCCGAAAGAGACTCTCTGCGCGAGGATATGTGCCAAAAAAGGACCCCTCCCGCATGCAGTGCCTAATTTATGGAGTGCTCTCAGATCATTACCTAGCTTTTTCACATTGTGTTTGTACATATAGGAGGAAGTGTGCTGATCCTTTTTTTTTTTTTTTTTCTGCTGATGTGAATTTTTCCAGTCCTTATCCCGGTGCAGATCCTCTATTGTGGAGTCTTTTTGTCCCTGCGATTGGCATTGAATACCACACTTAGGTGTCCTCTTGGTCCATTATACACGGCATTGTTGTCACAATGTTGCGGTGAATATTTACATCCCTTTGTTTTATATCGCACACCCATACAGACGGAGTAATATTTTTAAGACTACGATGAGGGTCGATTTTGCATCATGAATCGCCAGTCGTGGGTCGTGGCTCGTGGCCCTTGCCAAGGGATTCTTTTTACATGCATCGCAGTGTTTGTGCGGCAGGAAGCAGAACAAAATTAAAGGATGTCATGGCGCTCAAGTTTGGTTGGTGGTGTACTCCTCGTGTATACTGGTGTCCTTGCTGGCTAAATCTTGTGGAAAGTGCAAAATACCCCAGTGGATAGTATATGGAAGGACTCTTCATCTACTTTTCTCTTTTCATACATATATTTTTTTTTTTAAATGCATCCTTGTGCTTGTGTCCTTCCGCCGGGATTAAGAACGAATACTAAGTTTATTTTTACCATTGTTGCGTCCCTCTATGGTCTATGCTCTATGGTAGTCGTTGTCATTGTTGTTGGCTGGCGAAGAGAACCTCAGTGAAAATACGGAGCCAAAGAGAATGAAGAACTGCATATATATAGTGGCCGCAGTCAGGGTATCAGCCGCAAGCAAGGTAGCGCGGTACTCCTGCAGGGATCAGCCGACATGGGAATAGGTTTCATTTGTCCCGTGTTGCTGCTGGTTGGGTCGTGTCGGTATATATTTAGTGGTGATAGTAAATTTTACTCCAATAGTCGTCTTGCGGTAAAACTTAATTTGTTCGAGCATTAAAAAGGTCATTTTGGATTTTATGTAATTACACAAGGTGAGCTATGAGGTGACTTAAAGGAGTAGGTACAGGAGACGGAAGAGGATACACGAGTACCTATGAACTGAGAACATTCTGTGATGTAGTCGTTTGTATATGTTTTTGGGGGTCACTTTGTAGGCTGCTTTTGTGGGGGATCCGGCGGAGATGCACTGGTTGTTTACATAATGCATAGGTCCATGCTTAAAATATTATGGCTCGTTTATAGTCCATATAGGAAATCGTCTATTTGTACCTATAATGTTCATGAGGTGGGCGTGGCAGTTGTTATGAAATATTTATGTTTCCTGAAGTAAAAAGAACTGGGCGAAGCATTTTAAATTAGAGCTAGATAAAGGTAATACTTTCGATGACCTTCGGATGGGCCTTGAATGCTGTAAACAGTCGACCAATAAGCTAAGATATCAGATATAGATGAAAGGACAATATTTTCGGCTATGAAGATGAGATGCGGTAGCTACAGCCCACAGGACGAAGAAAACTGAAAGGTCTCCCATGGCAAATGCGTCTATAATGCAGATCAGTGGCGGATTGACCACTAGGCTCGTGAGGCGCGAGCCTAAGGCGGCATCTTGTAGAGGGGCGGCAAATTTTGTATGTTATTTTACTCTCAAAGAAAATGAACCAATTATTAGCTCGAAGAGAACTGTGTTAAATCATTCGTGCTCTTTATTGAATTTATAGATTGTAGCTTGTAAGATTTAATGTTTAATATTTTAATTTAGGTGTAAATTATTCAACTATAACACTTTTGAACCATTTCTCACTCTCGGGACGGCTACACCCGATTACCGATCACTGTTCGATGTTAGCTCATTTAAATTACGGTCCTTGGATAGTATAAAAAGGGGGGTGGGGGCGGTAAACACTGAGCATGCCCCAGGGCGCCAAGAAGGTTAATCCGCCACTGATGCTCATCTAGGAATAGCGAAAGACTTAGGTAAGAAGTTTTACGGTGAAGCAATGTCAGGGGTCGAATTACCGCATCCATGAGCGAGCAAAACGTCTCTAAATTTTGTGGATTTTACATGAAAAACCATAACAAATTCAGCCACGTAATACTTGATCACGGAATTCAGCTCCAGGTCTCTACTAAGCACAATCCGAATCAGTGCTAAAACTTTAAATCTATTTGCGGATCTTTCAGAGATCCCAGATAAGAATGACTACGCATGCAATGAATCGTTAAGATAATTTTTGGGGACTTTTGGGACTTTAGTCGAGCAGCACACCCTGTAAGTCAGTAACCCCGGAGATGGACACAGGTTAATCGACATTGTCAACACACGGAACTTTGCGGTCTCCGAGTCTTACAACTGTCAGTCAAATTTTGAACAGCTCGATGCTGTATTAAATGTCTTTCATGTCTCGGACCACCACTTCTTAGTATAGCCAAGGCATGGATAGAATGTTCACCACTTTTTTGTACCAAATTTTTTGAAAAGATCTATCTAATGCAAGAACCGTCAGTAAAATTGAGTTTTTCGAAAGTCACTGGAAACCTTTTGAAATGGCAAACCTCACCGTTTATATACAGCGGCTTTGGCCTGTTCCAATAGCTTCGAATATAACCTCTAACTAGATCAGTTGACAATATTGACTACGACACACCAGGCCGACTGTAAGTTTTCGAGTCCACCTTAGAGGAAGATAGGGGTGCGCGGGTGCGCCCTATTGCTGAGCGATTTACCAACTTTTTGAACATTATAGTTAGATAGTTTTGGACCGAATTTTGAATGAAATGATTTATTAATGGAGGTCAGACTGAAGGCATCATTCAAGGTATAGTATGTACATAAGTTAGTATAAGGTTCTATGATATCTGCAGTGTTGATGATCCAAGTTCCTGAATATCGTGTTCAAATAAAACACATATTTCATAGTTAGAGCGACTGAGGGGCTAGTGTGCTCAAATGCAGAGCGAGAAGTCTAAGGCTCAATCCCCGAAAAGACCTCGGAACATTTTAAAACTGAATGTACAACAGTTCTATAAAGTTGGCATCTAAACTCAAACCTAACAGCATTAGAATCCCCTTGGCAGTTCACTTCCTGTCACCTAAACTTGTAACAAGTGTGAAATCTTACATCACTGTCCCAGATTCCTCCAATAATTCCCCCAAAATAAGCACAAGCGACGCTAGTCCTCTAACAAACACAGACTTCCCATCCGACTGACCCGGCTTCAAAGGGAAATATTGGCTTTATCAATCATATTCGGAAAAGGCTCGAGTATACCTAAGTACGACCGGCCGTGCTCCTGCCCACTGCTATGAAATCGCAATTTAGTGAGTTATGTCCTTTTTTGCGTTGCTAAGGCGAACATTCAGCCTTTAACAAAGTCTTACCCAAGAACATGTTGGAAAAAAATATCCCCCACGCCATGCACACAAATCGAAGCGACCCAAAATGTTCCCGCCAAAGGAACCCAAAGGAATGTCAAAGTTCGGGCTGCTGTGCGAACAAAAAAGCACGACAAAGAAGCAACAAACAAAAAAATATAAAATCCAAAATACAAAAAATATGGCATAGAAACGTGCTCGAAATCCGATATCCTTTCAGATTCACATACTCACCCTCCGACGCTTCATGTCCAGTTGTTCCAGTTTTGTGGTGGATATATTTTTTTGCCTCAGCCCCTCTGCTCCAATTTTTCTCAGAATTGTGTGCACACCGGATTGACGGTTGTTTTGTTCGCGACCATCCCTTGTCGACGGCGTGGTGGTAGTCGTTATCCTAATTCCGAAATCCGACAACAATCTAATATGACAAACTGCGTTAGAGTCACATACGACCCTACCTACACACATAGGGGCATATCCACAAAGCTAGACTCGCATCCTGTGCGGATGGTGGTCACCCAGGCCACCACGATAGGGTCGCTCCACTCGATCTATGTTCAACTGCAGTGTGTGCGGGCACTGGGCACGGCTGGTATATGGAATTCATCATTAAAATGTTTCCATATGTCCATGTTTTCGTGTCCTGAAGAGGATATCGAATCAAATCTCCTTTTACTGCTCGTTATAGCCATGCAAAGCGTACGAATGAGGAAAAAACTCGTTCGTCCTGAAATTGACGGACCTACCAACTGTATAGGTTCGACGCAGCGCCTTCTGCTCTGAAAAAGTGAGATAAAACAATCAAACTGATGTGCAACATGTGCTGCGATAGATGGGTTTCTTCAATTTTTTTTTTTTTTTTGCCTGGCCATTGTGTGTGAATGAAGGAGTTCGGCAAGGCACCTGAATGAAATCCACTTCACCTCGTTGTTTGGTATACTTTCTCTTTTGTTCGCTCTGAAGATATTAACGCAGGACCTGCTGGAGCTGGATACACACATTGGTGGTAAAGTTATACGTTATTTTATATCCTGCGAATTGGATTCTGTTTTTTTTTTTATCCGCTTGTCGAACATCTGACAATATGGCAGCGGAATAGGATGAAAGTCAGCAAGTTTCGCTCACGTGCCCGCGTCACAGATGCCACAGATCTGGGTGCGTACGCTACGGCTATATCACTTACATCATGACTCGGGTAATGTGACACCCGACAGCAGCAGGACGAACGAATAAAGAACACACACTGACACACACCCGCATACAACATGAATCATGATTGCGTTTGACAAAGTCAGTGGGGTAATTACCAGCATGTGACAATCCAGTTTATAGCCAGTTAATGGTTGGAAGTCCTTCAAAGTCGTGCTTAAGTACGGTACAAAACAAATGTTGGATATGCGAGTTAAAAAAAAATGTTGCCCCAGTGAAAGCCATCAAAACCAGGGGCACCGACGAGGATATACGTTTTTCTAAGTTTAAAGAGTTTATGGGGTGGCAGTTGGTACGGCTTGCGACTTTTATGACAAATTACCCCAGCGGGGTAGGGGTGGTTGGGTAGCCACTCAAAGCAATGGGATGGAGTTGCATATATTTTTTTTTTTAATGTACCTCTTGTGCTGAGTGTATACAAAAGCAGTGTTTTCAGCAAATAATGAGTTGCCAAAGGCAACTATTTGCAAACCGTTTAGATGGGTATGGTAAAGTTGGGTAAGGTGAATGTGAATGTTCAACTTGATGACAGGTTGTGGAGTTTGTTTGTGGCATGGAAACTATGAAGAACAACCTTGAAACGTTACAATACTCTTGTGCAGCTGGGTATACGACAAAAAGGAATTTATGTACGAATTTGAATACAAGTCGAGAAAATCTTCCGTCTTTTGGGATGATATGATGGTTCAGCAAACGAATTTTGTTAGATGTGTGAAATATTGAAGACGGTTCGTGACTATCATCTGGGGACTACCTATATCTTGCTGTCAAGTTGCACACAAAACTCCTTCCCATTTCAAAGATTAAATTTATTATCGCGGCACTCGACTATACCAGTGGTGATAATGCTGAAATGAGCAGCGCTAAGTTTAAGGTTTATAAACCGCGAATGCCGCCTTATAACTCTCCATGTTTTATATTAGCACCATGTGAGCTCCACGCAACAACTTGGTTCACTTCGGTCAACATGACAATCAAATAAGACATCTACTCATCGATGCAAGTCACTTTGACAAAACTTCTTTTAAATTTATGACAGAAGGAATGCACTGCAAAATGCATCACAAAGTGTGTAAAATCTCTTTGAAAAATCTATTATAACGGATAGAGAGGGGCTTTAAAAACATCATCAAAAAGTGTCAAAAAACGAGTCGAAAAAAGTGTAAAAATGATCAAGAAAAGATGAAAGGCCGTAAAAACCATTAAAACTGAGCCAAAAAACTTATCGAAAAACGCATTAAAACGCATCAAAAAGTGTTGAAAAACCTCTTCGAAAAAAACATCAGAAATTGCACAGAAAAGTGTCAAAAAGAAAGTTGCAAAATCGGATCAAAAAACCCGAAAAGATTTTTTTTTGTAAGATGCAAAGTCTAGGTTGGAACTAGGCTAGGTTAGGTTAGGTTAGGTTGGGAGGGCAGTTTTGCAACCGATGCAAATTTCACCCAGAAGCCGTGAAGGCCCATTGTGAGTACCCTGTTTGTACATGCAAGGACATGTGGCTAACAAAACCACTTCGATCTGTTGAGGAATAGTTTTATGTCTGATAGAGGTACCCCTGCCAGGTCGTCCAAACTTTCGAAGAACCTAGCTCCCATACAGGATGAGCGGCGTTCCTGTAAAGCTGGGCAGTGGCATAGAAGATGTTCCACGGACTCTATTTCCCCCTTCATCTCTATAGCTTCTGCAGAAGTCATTTGCAAAAAGTCCTAGCCTTTTAGCCATATTTCCTTTGATGCAGTGTCCGGTTAAAACCCCGACGAGCATCCGGATTTGGCTTCTATTAAGGGAGTTTAGGAACTTTGATCTTTTGGTGTCAGCCACAGGCCACAGACTTCGGGTTATGACGTAACCGATGGTGTTGCTCCATTGTTCTTTAGCCAGTTGTGTGGTGACGCCTTCAATAAAAGTCTTAGCAGTGTTGAAAGGCGGTAACACCTCTCCGTCCGCAAGTTGAGGGTTCATATCAGAGCCGTATCTGGCCAATTCGTCCGCCTTTTCGTTCCCTTCCACCCCAACGTGTCCCGGAACCCAGCAGAGTAGAATTGAGTGATGACGTATAGCCCTGAGCGCCACGAGGCAGTCTGTAACACATTTCGCATTGATAAGATTGGGGCCGATAGCTTTAAGTGCTGCTTGACTGTCCACACAGATGGTTATTTCCATTGCTGGTAGTCCCATCGATAAGATAGTCTGTGGAATTAGGCTAAGTCGGATGAAGGTGTCTTCGATTGCTTTGATGAACAAAATTCATCGTACTTAAATTTTTTGGTAATATTTATGTCGACGGGCACTGAAGAAGAAAATTCACAGACGGCATATACGAGTTGTGCAGCAACGAAAACCAAGTTAAAAAATGCTCATCAGTCATCTTAAGGATAACTAAGAAATTAGGTGGACTTAAACCCAGAGGGGCATTGGAATGGAGAAAAACCTCGCCTTGGGTTCAAACTAACTTGGAGGGCGTAAGTTACGCCGCTTAACTGGAGGCGTGTTGGTTGAGGCCAAGGTTTACACTGATATTGCGCCAGCTTATTCAGGGTTATAGTGAATAAAATTTCCCCAGTAAATATGTCCCATATTTTGGCAAATACGTATCGCGTATCGGCCATGAATTTCGGAATATTGACAAAATTTACCCCGGAATAAATTGGTATCGTGAACAAAAATTCCCCACGGAATTTGATGAGATTCCCCCCGGACTATTTTCTTCCTAAATTTGTAGGTGGAAATTCAAATTGTAAGCGGTTTCTGTAGTGTAGTCTATAGTGTAGTCGCAGTGGCTTAGTGTTAGTGGGTTGGAATACCAAGCGAGGGGTCTCATGTTCGAATCCCACAAAAACCCAAACTCCAACTTATGGTTTTTGTCCACTGCGCTACCTCTCGCGAACGTCTGACAAACATCCGAGAGTATAAATATCTTGTAAGAGCTTCTCAATTAGCCGTTTGGAGTCGGCATAAAACTGTAACTCCCTTCCATTCGTTCCAAAAATGAAAAACTCACACAAAACGAATGATTGTGAGAAGCTAGGTCTAGGGTCCCTCCGGAGCTGTTGCGCCAACTATTTACTTATTATTGTTAAGCGGTTTCTATGGAAGTTTGAAGTATTTTGATTTTTTTTTTCTTTTTTAATTTGGTTGATTTAAATAAATAAATAAATAGTCGGCGCAACAGGTCCGTAGGGAAGTGTGAGCTTTTCATCTTTATTGGAAGGAATGGAATGCATCTAAAATTGTATGCCGATTGCAAACGGCTAATTGAGAAGCTCTTTCAAGACAGTTATACTCTCGGTTGTTTGTCAGGCGTTCGCGGAGGCGGCGGTGGTTGCTTTGAACCGAGAAAACAACAGAGAGCAACAATTTTTAATCATGCAAGTAGGTATTTTGTTTAAAGTATTTTTTTGAAAATGTACCTACTGAAACAAATTAATAGGTGTAGCTTACTTCAACTTATCAAAAACAATTGGAGATGATAGTAAATTTATGCGATGAAAATTATCTGCAATCAGCTTGAAGATGGCAGGAGCAGGAGTGGCGAATGGTTTTTTGATTGTTGTCAGGTTGTCTGAGAGAAAGGCCAACAGATAGACACTTTAAAATTGGTTTATTGAGCCTGAACCCCAATTCTCAAAAATTCTCGCATACGTTGATCTGTCAAAATCTCCGATGCGATTCGAAAAACTGATATTTACAATTCTCGAAATCGGCATACGAGTATTTCTCTTCGAATGTTACTCGTCTGTATTTCCCATGGGGATTTGTATTTCGTAGGTATACGGAATTATGAGCTTGATACGTTATAAAAAGGTTTGTTTTTTATATGTGTGTGAAAAAATAAGAATAAAATTTAAATGAAAGCACTTAATATGTTCGGAAATAGGGCCGTTCGTTCGAAGCAGTCTTGGGGCTCACGGATAGTTTGATATACAGTGCAACTTCGAGAATCCGGACACATATAGTTTTGGGCACGTTCGGATTATCGAGTTTTCCGGACTATAGTAGTGAAAATTATTAAAATAATCTAAGTGAATTAAATACATTTATATATGTAGGTACGTCCTGTATGTATGTCCTCTAACTCTGGATATTCTGCTTTTTTTATAACTTTTCTATTTCCTAAAAAAAATATTTCATAATGTTATGAAAATGGTTTATTACATTATTTTGGTTCAAATTTTACCGGGTTCATTATAGGTATTCGAAATAAATTGTTTTATTTTCTCCTTATTTTTTTTTTAATGTCGCAAATCGTTGATTTAGGAACATTGAATTTTTCGGCAACCTGCCTAATAGTTTTTCCCTCATCAAGACTTTGTAAAATATCACACTTTTCCTTTAAAGATAGTGTTTTATGTTTGCGTTTATTATTTAAAGACATGGCGCTTGGTATGAAATTAGTCAAACACGCTTCCGAAACAATGCACTGAAACTGAAGTAATGATAGTGCGAAATGTAAACAATGGCAAGAATATTAAAACGGGAAAACCCCGAAATTAATTTTTTTTTCTTCCATCAAAAAAAATTGTCCGGATTGTAGAGGTAAAAATTGTAAGTTGTCCGAAATGTATAAGCGTCCGAATTATTGGAGTGTCCGGACTGGCGCATGTCCGGACTGTCGAAGTTGTACTGTATATCGATGTCGCCCAACTGCTTAACTGAGAATCGAAAAAAATGCTAAGCTCATATCGCCCAAAGTAGCCACTGTGAAAACAAAATGGTTTACTTGACGTGCGTGAAATTCTACCTCATTCGAGAGGTGAATATATATTTCGGACAGGTGAAAAAAGGAACCCATTAAACTTTGAGAATAGGTACCAATTTGTTTGCTATGCGAACATTTTAGGCGGAGTTGCTCGTATACGAATTGTCCTATGCGGAATTTGAGAATTAGGGTCCGGTAGGTAGTACTGGTGTAATCTAATAAAGAACGAATACCTATATGTAATAACTACACTGCAACTTTATCTAATTTCTACTCACAATGCCTGTGGTAAATCTAAGGGGATTGGATTTATCTTTTAAAGTTATTTTGTTCTTATTGAATTTGGTCCTTTTTATAAGTGAATTGCCAGGACTCCCCCAAAAGACATTTTGATGATTCTTTTCGACTTCTATATACTTTAGGTCTATTTACTACCTATACGAGTTCAATCATTGTGTTATTTAATTTTTCCTAATTTAATTTAATTTTTACATAAAAAAATGTAAAACTCTCATTTATTCAGAATTTTTTTTCCGAATAAATAAGTTTTCCGAATTAAAGGGAACATTGGTTGAAAACAAATATTTGCAAGATATTCCCAAATATGAGCTGAATCAATTGTCAAAATTGAATAAATCGCAATTATTGACAACAACTGTCAATGCATTCGAACATTTTTTCGAAAAATTCCGAGGGAGATTCGCGATATAGGTAGGTAGGAGGAATATTTTCCAGGGAACAAACTATGTTCGGGGGTAATTGTTTTCCCTCGGAATTGGCTGATTAGGTAAGTTTGTAAGGAGTAGCTTCTGACAGCAATATAGCAATATTTTCGGCACCGGCATGCAATTCGTTCCTGATTAGAGCAGCTGTATTCAGAAGCTTTCTTAGGGTAGATATCCTTTTGAACCTTTTATTTGATTCTCTGGATTCTATCGCTTTCTTACCAGTGATCTACTACCTATGTCCCCTTTCAAGCTTGTTGACCTCTAAAAGTATGACCAGATTTAAGCTGTTGAGAAAATCTATAGTAGAATTCAATTGGAATAATAAACTTGGACACTACAACAGTAAACTCTCCTTTAGCTATACCAAAGATTTCTCTACTAAATCTGTTGCGGACAGTTGTTGCACCCCACCTGCTATCTGCTGAAAACCAACAGCAGATGGTGCGCAAACAAAACCGCGTACCCTCCATCTGTTGTTAAGGAAAATAAATAAATCGATTTTACCCAACAAATGCCTGCAGACTGCGCTACCGCCGCTCTTCACCTCAACAGACGGAAAACAATAAAATTCCAAAAGCGACATTAAATCTGCAAAAATTTTCAATTTCTGTGGCTTTTGTCAGCGGAAGCGGTAAAAAAAGAAGAAGAAAAAAAAAACTACACCAAAGACGTGCCATTCCAGACCGCATCCGCCAACAAAGTGACTCCCTCCAAAGTCAGTTAAAAAAACAAAAGCCCAATTCTTAATGTGGGGAGCAGCGTTCGTCTCCAGTGAAGCGAAGATCCTTCTACGTCCATCGAAAGAAGAAGAAGAAAAGAAAAAAAAAAAACACTCCACTCCGATTGAATAACCCTCATGAATGCAAGGATTTCTACCTCGCAAAGATGATGAAGCGACGCAAAACGGAATGAGATAACCCCGCACAAACTAAAAACCGAAAATCTCCCAAACGGCGATTGCACCTGGAGGTCCTGGACGTGGACTCCCCTTGGACGTCGCCGAACTGTATACACAACTATAGACACTCCACAATGATGATGTGCTCCGATTTCAGGTCTTCCACGTTTCTGCGTTACTATAGCATTTCTCGCCACTCCGTCGCGTCGTCTCTCTTAATGAAAATATCTTGTTCGACGCTGATGCTGCGGTTTCGTTTGCGGTATGTCTAATGACGCAAAATGGACAAGCGGGTGGCTGCATCAAAGGCACAACCAGTTTACCTGAGTGAATCCGTTGAAAATTTCTTGGAAACTTGATTTCGGTTTTTTTTTTTCTTTTTTTTTCTGCTTCAAATGAGCGAGCACACTCTCCGTCTACCGTCTCCATACTCCATCTCCATGCCCGAATGAGCGAACTAAGTGCAATTTGACAGGAAATTAGGTTCGATATCAGTTCGAAGAGTGCAGAGGCAAAGGCAATGCAGGCGCGTCTACGTCTACTGTTTGCTGCCGGAGAAGACGACTCCAATTGGATTGCGGATCTGTGCTCGTTGTAAGGGGAAATGATTTTCTCAAGATACATTGATTGTTAATGTGCTCCGTTGAAGTGCTCTGTTTTTTTATGACTTTTGTCTGCCGATTTGCTGCTTTAGCCAGGAGTAAGGCTGAGATTTTAATTAAAATAAGCCTTTGGGCTATCCATTTGCATAGGAGGATATTAATGAGTTTTTGTTGCCATTTTTATATGCATCCGGCAATAAAAGGATGCGCGTGGAGGATGCTTTAATAATAAAGTATTGCATGGGAAAAGGGTTGATTATGGTTGGAAGGGTTTAGTCATACAACTGGCCTAGGGGCTATCTGACAAGGTAATTGTGGCCTGGGAAGAATATCAATTAAAATGAGAGACCAATCCTTAATTCGTTAATCGGTTCACAGAAATTTCCTAAATGAACACATAACTTGTCCACGGTACTGGTTTTCTACAAAATGTATGTCTGTCGTCCAAGTATGCCAGCAAAGATAGGATCTGTTGTCAATTTTGCAGAAGCAAGACAAAATACCAATCAGAAGAAATGTGGTCCTTAAAAAAAAAATTGGTTTCGAATTTATATTAAAGAAGTTCACTATAGCTTCTTGAATTTAAAGGTGCGGTTGGAGTCTCCTTTTAAGCGCAATGCAAACGAAACATAATGCAATGTGATGACATTTCTACGCTGACTCTGAGATGGATGAAATTGCAGGTTGGTCAAGGTAATTTAATGTCAAGCTGTAGGCACTATGCGTATTTGAAAAGACTGGGAAGTTTCGTGCTATGCAGTCGTGCACTTAATTTTTTTGTAGCTACCTTCCTAAAACTGCCTAGAGTTTCTACATAGAGCTATCTAAAGTGAGCTACAAAACCACCCGCATCATTTTCTTCGCCCTGCATCAGCTGGGCAACGAATGTAAATAAACACATAGCTTAGCCATACAAATTTTCTGTTCGTGATAGAATTCACACCCGCTCGCTGCCTTGGACTCTATGAGACCACCAGTGAGATCTCAAGCAAATGGAGCAAAACTCAGAGTTCATCGTACCAATCCAGTGTACAGCTGAATTTGTCCCTCAAGTAGTTGTTGAACTACTTGAAAATGTTGGTGCTAGCAGGCCTGCGGGTAGCTACCGAAATGCCGAGTCCTTCGTAAGGAAGGTTTATAGATTGCCCTGACTACCGCAAGGCGGACGTGTATAATGCCGAGAATTCCGGAAGGCGGACCTGTAGAATGCCGAGACTTCCACAAGGTAGACCTGTAGAATGCCGAGACTTCCGCAAGGCGGACCTGTAGATTTCTGGGACTGTTGCAAGGCGGACCTGTAGATTGCCGAGACTGCCGCAAGGCGGACCTGTAGATTGCTGGGACTGCCGCAAGGCGGACCTTTATAGATTAAAGAGACTGGTACAAGGCGGACCTATAGAATGGCGGGACTGCCGGAAGACAGACCTGTATAGATTGCCGAGACTGTCGCAATATGGACCTGTAGAATGCTGGGACTTCCGCAAGGCTGTTGATTGCCGGTACTGTCGCGAGATGGACACGTAGACCGCCGGGGCTATCCCACGCGTTACGCCCAAAAGAGCTGCACCCGAGTACCGAGCAGAGGTAAAGGCCAGTTTAAGCCGGACCAGTATTAATTAAGAATTTATTGGAGCTATCATTGTAAAATCTATTAAATAAAACTTGTAATTGTAAAAAAAAATTTAAATATAAGAAAGAAGAGTAATAAAAGGAAACTCCTCTACCTGAAGTTTCCTCAGCTATAGAAAAAAACACATCACAACCTATAGATAAGTCACAAGCTCTGCAATACTTAGTTTAAGAGTAGGAAATTTAAGTAATCCGTAGTAACGCAGCCGTATAGATAGTTTTCTTTCTTATTGAGGCTAATCTTTCTTCATTTTCATCGTAAGTGCCAAACAATCAAGCAATCAAGTCTGCCCAACTCCCACAGTAATCCTTAACACCTCCTGTCTAACAACACAGCAAATCCCAACTGCGCAATGCCACTTACAACCACATCCTGTATTCTAATCCGCACGATGGATATGTACCAACTGGCGAACAAAGTTCCCACAACACCTCAGCTGCACAGCGACCCACTACGATGGGATATTGCACTCTCACACCCACCTGCATTCCATGTCGCCTGGATAAGTCTCCACATCAATACGAGAGTCGACAGTTAAATAAAGACAAAGAGTTCCATTATGCGTGGGCTTGGAGCGGCAGAAAAAAAACCGTACCCTCTTCAAAGAACTCAATTACACTTCCACTGCACAGTCAAAGCGCGGCCCAGCCCTACCGATGTTATCCAAATGAGAGGGCGAACGAAGAGTGAAAAAAAATACGGATTTGTCACAGGACAGGACTAGGTACGCAAAAGGTCCGTCGCACAGTTGAGTCTCTTAAATTCCCATCGCTCAGTGGTGCTCTCTATGCTCGATAAGTTATCACGTCTAGCAAAGACAGAAAGCCAAGATGTTCCCAGTCTCCCCCGGGACTGCAGACAGATATTCATGTCCAGAGAATGAAACCCTGGTGCACAAACTGCACACAGGTAAAATGATTTAAATCTTCAGCAGCACATGAAGAAGGAGATCCGAAGGAATGATTACATCGTCTGGCCAGGCTTCACGTGGAGATTAATGGCCAAGTGAATGTGTGTTTGTATAAATCTGGTTGAATCCTTGACGTCGGACATTGTCATCATCATCGTCATCGTTGTTGTTGTTGTCGTCGTCGGTTCTGGAACGAGCTGCACAAAGTCAATTTAATAAATCGCAGCCATTGCCATTGAACATCCAACAACACTCTCGCTCTACGTAGGCGGAGAAGTGCAAAGTGGATCCGACTTGAAGAACATGCACCAAACGGAAAGACATCGTATAAATCCTTAATGGTGTCGTGTGGGCGATGCGGGGCCCACTCTGTTCACTGCAGTGTTTCGTCTACCTTGGTGGTCGCCCCCGAGCTTTAATTGCCTTTTGTCGTCATATGGAGGACGTTCGTCCTCTGCAATTTACATTCTTCGGGATCCGTTTTGGGAGAAAAGGATGCGAAGTCAATTCGATTTAATTAAGATTAAACGGTGAGAAACTTAACAGGTGAATTGCAATTTCATTTCAAGTCGCTATCAACTGCGTGGGAGCGGACGAAAAGGCATAACAAGCGCTGGCCGTGTGTGCCCATAGCAATAAATTAAAACGCTGTATATAAAATAAGTTTTATTCAGCGAAACCATGCACATAGGATGCCGTCTACCCACTGTCTGCGTTCTGATGTGGAGTCTCTGCCTTTGCTGAGCCTACTTTCCGACCATACAATGGGTGATTTGCTATGGGACCAACATGACATTTGAATGCTGCCGAGGACTTGATGATGAGGCGTTGCTTAAAACGTAGTCCTGTGGCTCCGGAGAAACATTTCCCTCGAGTCGTGCATGTCAGCTTGTACAAACTACTGGTGAACAATATATCTTCGATGAATATACACCGTTTGAATGCGTTCATTTTAAATTAATTTCATTTTATTCATTCAATTCATAAATTCACGCATCCCTTAAGAATTAAATGGGTCCTTTCTTGAAGATCTTATATTATTACCATCGCATGTTCAGCGACACACTACCTCGATCGCACATTGCAAGACTCTACTTTTAAAATTGAATTGCGAATTTCTATAGTTTTTCATGATCCTTTGACGGAAATAAGGATATTTGTTCAATTTTAATAGTGGCATGCATAAATTCAACGAAAATTCCTGAAACCGCTTTTAGTGCCGAACATTTTCAATATATTTTATTATTCTAAATGGAAAAATATGATAATAATTATTAAAATTATACAATGGGTGGACACTGGACATGGACATTCTTCTTTATAAATACTGCACATTGACATTTTCACATAGCTTTCAATAACCTGCCTTAGGCAAGAGTCTAATTATTTTTACTGCAACAGATTAATATTTTTTAATAAAATTGAAATTATATTTAATGAAATTTTAAATGCAGGCGCAGCTACGCAATCACTCCATTTATTTTTGCTTCAATGAATTTCGTGGAATTTTGGCGCATCACTGTTTAATAATTAAATCAAAATCAACAACATCCAAAAAGTTTGTCCATATATAGTAACGATGCTCTTGCTGCTATGGTCCAAAATCCAAATGGAATTCGTGTTCAACACGCCCGAGTGCATGCAACAATAAACAAACAAAGCAAAAAATAAAAATGTTCAAAAAAGTGAAAACCCGTGCAAGTGCGATAAATAAAACGATACCGACACGATGGCGATGACGCCGATGGCAGAATTGTATATTGTTACACTTTTTCATTATATAGCTTGACGTTGAATTCATAAATATTTACAGGATGGTGGTGAAATTTAAGTTGCTGAAGAAAGAAAGAAAAGCCCTCCTCTCCACTCTACACTTCTACAGTCCACACACTCTTTTTATCGCTCATTTCCAACCAACGAGAGCGAGCGGAGAAAATCATATATCACTGGAAAAAAAGTGATTACGACTTACGTGTATTGCGAGTTCCAATAAATAATGGTTATGTTACACTCTACGTCGTGTGACGGTGCCTTGCCATTTGATTTAGCTGTCAACTTGGTGGATACTCTTTTACTGGACCACTGGTGATAATGTGGCTTAGATAAGGTGGTGATAGGAAAGATGAAGATATTGCACATATCGAAGTCTTTCATGTGATTAGGTTGTTTTAGAGAGGGTGTAAGAAGGGCAGTATAGTGTTGTGCTGGATAACTTGTATAGGAAGTATAATGGAAAGCTACAGTGTTCACGGGGAAAGTCGAATACATGATATAGGTAAATCATTCTTAACAGGGAATTCAAAAATAAATCGTTTGTCTAAAGTAGGGGCTGCCGCCTAATCTCCCGAACTGATTTCCAACCTTATTCCTTATAGCGTGATGGCACCAGTAGTCGGCCCCTTAACTTTTTTTGAGTTTGATTGGTCCTTAAAAATCCATTCTTCAAGTAGGTATATAATCATGTATTTGGTTCCTCTGAATGTTTGAAGTCTGTAGATTCTAAAATACTAAGCTTATTAATTGTATGAGCTACCTAATGCAAGCTATTTAGAAAATAAGTGAAAAGGGTATGATTTGCCAGTAGTCAGCCCCCTCAGCTCCAGTAGTCGGCCACGCAAGTATCCAGTAGTCAGCCCCAATTTAATTTACACATTTTCATAAAAAGGGGGGGCTGACAACTGGAGAACGTTTAAAAGAACTGTGTCTTTTATAGACAGCCCCCATTTCTCTAGTAAATATACAGGGGGGGCCGACTACTGGAAAACAAAGAAAATTAATAGAAACTTTGGTGCGAATCAAGACAGATTGTTGAAGTATCCATTCATTTTGCATACTCAGTTAACGTAGTCTCCAGGAGTCAGCCGGAGGGGCTGAGCCTAGGATAAACATAAAAAGAATGTCTCATATGGACGGCCCCCCTCTTAATTACTTAACAAAACATATTTTTAACATAACAAATTTAAGAAATTGTTAAAACTAACTGCCAATAACATAATAATAATCACAAAATGCAAAAACCTTAAATGGATTAGTATTTGTATCACTTTTCCAAAACCACTTCCATTATTTATTTTTTTGGAATATACCACTGGTTTTCTGCGTTTATAGAAACTCTACTCAAGTATATATTTTTAACGCGCGAAGCAGCACTAGGATTTTTGCAAGTTTTTGGCCGCAGATAGAAGAAATGTAAGCCAAGGGAATAATATTTTTTGCTTGAAAGAAAGACCAAAGGATTAACTATTGCGCTGCATTTTGTATTCCAGAGGCTGACTACTGGAGGGGGCTGAACTAAGGGGCCATCACCCTATGAGGTTCTGGAAGTATCAATTCGCGATCTAAAAGTGATTTCCCAAGCAGTTCAGTAATGAGGCAATATTTGGGGAAAGTTGGGCATCAAAAGGTCGCCAGAAACTGCCAGGGGGCAGATTCCGTATATCAATGATCGTCTGAACGTTATCGTTTTGGAAACTTTAATCACCATAAGAAGTTTTAATCTGCTCGAATTTTTTTGAATATCGTCAGCTTTCATTACATTTGTGGGAAATGAACTGGATTAACCTCTCGAACTTGTAATTTAAGCACTTAGTTGCTAGTTTTGGGTTCTATCGTTTCGACGATAATCGTCTGAAAAGTTACGGAATGAGTGCCCAGGACTTAGTTGAACGCTTATCTCACAAAGAAAGGTGTAGGTATATACCGCCACCAAATTTAAGTCGGAAAACCAGAAGTGCCGTCACCAATGTGGTGGGATTTTAATGGCATCCACCAATGAATGACATGGCAATGGTTTTTAACGAGTACCCAAAAAAACATAAAAAAAATAAAGTGCACGACTGGGTCGAACGAAACTTTCTCGTTCATCAGAAGTTTGGTTGGATGTTTACTTATTTTATTAGATAGGTACCTAGGTAGGTAGGTGAAGATCTGAGAAGCAATGATATATAAACGAAAGGGTTCATGAAATATAGAAAAAGGAATACATACACATAGTGTGAAATAAAATTCACTTTTAGTTTTAAAAAGTTGAAGCTCTAGAAACAGACAATTGTCGCAAGTTCTTGTTAGAGAGTCATAAGCGCCTACTGCACTACTTTACAGCTCTAACACTTTACAAGATTTTTGAGTTCGTCAACAAGCATAAGTAAGAGAATTTTATTTTTGACTGGAATAGATTAATGGCGCTGGTTTAAGTTGTCAATGATTGCAAGTAGTGTTCGTGATAGATCGATATCTGTACATATATGTAAGAACTCAGAGATTTGTTTTTAAATTTGCATAAGCCGTTATAAACTGAATACCCGATGGACATTTGTGCGGGGGTGTAAATGAAGTGGGACTTTCTGATTGTGTAAACTCCAAGTCGTCGGAATGTCGTGGGTAATGTTTGCTAAAAATAAGTTTTGCGTCGCTGAGAAAAATTAATTACGGGATGTTATTTAAAATACGGATATCGTCTCTAGTTATGTACTTTGATCAAAATCGCTGGAGCGACAAAACAGTACCAAATATGTTTAGTTTTAAAAATACTATTGCTTACCTATATTTACTTGAAAACCGAGTATTCTTCTGGATGTAAGAATTGTTTGGTTTTTTTTTTAAGCCTTATCGAAATCAAAAATGGGGTTTTCGGGATATGAACAGTTTGTTAAAATTAGGTAGCGTTTTCGGTGATTCGAACTGAAAATTAAGGACTCAATAATTTTGAAACCATCGAGCTTGTATTGTGACGAAAATCTTTATTGCCGATTTGTAATAAACTAAAGCAAACTAAATTAAAAAAATAATCATTTTTTCAAAAATCCATTTTATGATAAAACCTACAGAGAAAAACTGAGCTTGCAATGAAAGTATTACCTTAGAAATGAATTTTTCTTACAATCGTATGGACCGTTTTCGAGATATGTCCAAATTTCAAAAGTAGCTACTGTTATTCGATTTTATTAGCAAAAAAGTGAGTAGGTACGCAGTAACATTAACCTCACCTACTTAAGCTAAGATGTCAATTTTCATTCAAATCGTTGGAGCCGTTTTTGAACAAATAGAACTGGTATAAAGATTTTATATGAGAAGTACAATTAATATTGAGGTTCCAGTGCACCAAAAAAACAGCCTCGAACTGTAGACCTACAATCTCCAAATCCGAGGTTTGAACAAAATTAGGGCAAACGTTTAGGCTATATAGTTCTCGGGAGCATATAGACAGACGGACAAACAGACAGACAGACAGACCGAATTTTTTTTCCACGGTTTTCCTTTCTCTTACTACGTAATCGAAAGATTTAAAAAGTTCAGAACCTCTCGCGATTTCATTCAACTAGACTTCAAAGACGGGTTATGTAGCATGCTAAACCATCTTTGTAAGAGCTCTACCATCCTACTACAGTGAAATCCGGATATAACGACGGTGAAGGGATCGGGCTCAAATGGTCGCTATAGCCGAACGTCGCTATAAGCAAAGGTCAGACAAATTAAGAAATAAACTCATTCCTTACTAGTAGATTTGTTACTACACAATGCTGTATTCATAGTTCCATTATTCAGTCAGAATTTAAAAGAAAAACCTGTAATAACAAATGTAATTAAAAAAAAAAAATACGCAAGTTATAAGAGATGCAACACTGGTTGGCATCTAATTCATTTCCTTGAAAAATTCTGTAATATTTCGCTGCTTAATGTTCCTATTTTTCAGCAAAAAGTTTTTCTAGCGGCTTCTCAGTTCTTATAAGCCACGAGACTTTCATCTCGTTTTCCCCTTCACCAAATAGAGCAAATCGTTTTAAGACTGAAATAGCACCTAAAGCATCTGTGACTGTTGGAATTCGTTCTTCCAATGTCGGATCATCAGACTCCTCCTCATCAGATAACACTTCATGCATATTTATTGCTGAAGCTGCAGTTATAGCTACGCTTTCAACAATATCTGTAGGGTCAACGGAGGTCAAAACGTGGTTATCTACATCAATGTAAGTCTCCCAGTTAGAGTAGTTTTCCTCGTTCGCCCAAATTTTAGCGATTTGTGCCAATGGCAAACTATCCAGTCCATCATGGGTATCCTTGACATGTGCATCAGGTAAAAGTGAAGAGTTACAGAACCCTGCATGTGCGAAACATTTTCGTATAGTTTCGCTAAGAAGAATTTTTAGCGAAACACAGACGCTATTTAAGCAAACGAAACCAACGCGATAGGCGAATTTCACGTATATAAACGTAGTCCAGAAGATTCGAATGAATCGGTTAAAATGGCTGGGACACGTAGATGCCTTCACTGATCCAGCACGCAGTGTCTTGGATATCAAAGCTTGGACACAGTCTGCTGTAGTAAAACACCAAGTCCACCCTAAAAGGCACCTCGAACAAATGAGTGCGCAACTGAAGGTCATTTACCAAGGCCCGGACCCAACTACAAAAGCTTGATAGATCAATTTTCAGGCCTGTAGAAGACAAAATGACGACCTATTTCAGTGGCAAAGCATCAGACAAAGAGACACTCACCCACTTGACAAAATGACGACCTATTTCAGTGGCAAAGCATCAGACAAAGAGACCCTCACCAACTTGAAGGCCAACAAAAATTAAATACAAAACCCCCTGCACATTCGCATACGTAATCCCTTGCCATCCACTCAATTCCCGCGAGCCAGCAAAACGTTTAATAAAGCCTTCCTCCCCAACAATGCATACAGGCATTTATAAATTTCAAATTCGACGTAATTAAATTTTAATTGCTAATTTACACACATATCCAAATCCCCATCACAAACAGAAGCCAGCAGCAGTGCAGCGACACACGTTTGCCCCTCCTGAGGCTATTATCTCCTGTGGTCGACTCCCGCATGGAGATGGAGAGTACTTATCATTGTACCAACCTCCCACACATTACGTATGCTTTCAGCTCATGGACGTGCACCTGCATGGAACTCATGTTTGTATGCCTATATACAGAGGATACAACTAGCTTATTTATCCCGTGAAGAGGTGCAAGGAAGTCGAACCGTATGGCAAAGCCTTACAATGCAAAAGCGAGTACGACGACTTATTTCGTACTCTTTCTTCGCTCAAATATCTCTGTACACCACACATGCAATTAGTTGCCTTCCTGACTGTAAACGTAAAGAAAGAAGGTTGTCGTCCTGGCGGAGATTGGGTCGTAGTGGATGCTGAATTGAAATTTCACATCCTTATCTGTCGCAGTGCGCGCGTTGCGTGTGTGTATACAATTGTGTGCGGTTACTTTTGCGAAATATGCAACTCGAATTTCGCCTGTGTGTAGACTGTAGATCCTTTTCAATTTTAATCTACTTTGTTGTTTTATTCAAGAAGACACAAGAAATTTCTGTCACCTACTGGCGAAGATGGAGAAAAGCAGACATTCTGGTGCCTACTACTTGCACTTGTACCGCCACCGGGACCATGTATTTGTATGTTCTTATGCACTGACTCATGTTCACCGGGAATTCATAAATATCCTTGTTGTGGGTTAGCCAAGTAGATCTTGCTTTGGAACTAAATGAGCGGGAGTAGGGCTTAGGAAAGCTCTCTAGAGAAGCGACAACGAACAGGAAAGCAAAACCCACAAGAGGCTATGTGATGGCAAAGAAGGGTGCAGAATGCAGTGGCCCAGTCACTCCCTCTATCTACTTGAATTTATTGTGTGCAGTTTCAATTACTACCGCTGATGTAATTCTCCAAGGGATAATTGATGTTGCCCCCATACTCGACTCATCCGCATTCCACACAACTTCATGCATTCATTTGTATCGCATATCCTGGCCCTGGATGTGGCTGGTGGTTACTGCATCTCTCATTGTTGTTTCACACAGTATTATTATAGCTGAATCCTGTTGATTAGCAGCAACTAAATTGTTAAAAGTGTTGTCTGACTATGAGTGGGCGTGGTCCTGTGTATATGATAAAATGCAATGTGTGCTTGTGCAAACTCCAGCAACAGGCAAATGGAAATTACACAGTTTTATATTTTATAATTAGTTTTCAAGCATTGCATACAGAGCAGAGATAGGTACGAGCGCAGAAGTTTCTGGTGTTAGTATTTGGTATACCTACACGTACTTTAGTAGATTAGAATTGAATTTGTGGGAAATGTTCGGCTTATTGTGGCCGAGAACCAGGGGGGAATAGTCAACATCGGTTGGTTCAATTTTCGGTGGATGAGAGCCACAATTAACCGAATAAGATTTGCATGTATAACTCAAAGGAAATGATATTTACCGACTCAAGTTGGACTAAATGATACAGCTATAGATGATCAGAATTTTCTCCCATTTGCAGGTACTTCAGACTCAGGTCAGATATTGTGCCAGGTGTTATGCAGAAATGGTGTACAAAAATGCTAACGTACTTTTTGAAATCTAAATAAATTTCCTGTCAAGGATTTTATGGCTTTATACAGTCGTCTAAGTTATACCACCTTTTGAGCCTCCATATTTAGAAACTGCAATTTCAGTAAGTTCGTTCTTAGATCGCAGATCCACTTGAAAGACTGAATTTTTGCAAATGATCTCCATATGTGCAGGATCTAGAGAAGTCCTGAATATGATTTCAGAAGCCCAAATCTATATTACGGCACAAAAGACATATTGCAACATATTTCCCCAAGAACATACGTAAGCCCACATGGATAAATGCATATCGCACATGAGCTTTGCATGCGCACATACAATTTCCTTGTTACCAAATGGGACTCATAGTTTCTGCTTTTTTTTCGTAACTATTCATGCACAGTGCAGGAAAAAGATTGCCGCATTTCTTTTTTTCGCACATCTGGTGTGCGCTAAAAGTTCTCACTAATAATAATTCACAACGATTATATTTGGAAGGATTTAAAACAAGAAAAAACCCGATTTGTAGAGCAAACATGATTGTTAGTTGCGCACATGAGTGTGCGTTTTGAACCTTGACTACAAATTACAAAGCAACTGAGGTAATTTGTTGAAAAAATCACTACTTCAAAAGGTTACCATAGCCGGAAAAAGTGTCTTATATACCTGTGTTACCTGTGTGTTAAGGCCCTGCTCAAAAAGTCTCATTAACGCATAATAGGCCTTTTTTATTATGCGCACAAGATCTAAGTAGATCATTGCTTTCCACGCTTTACCGCATAATAAAAAAGGCCTAATGTTGGCATCTCTAAACTTAAAATTTTGTTACGTAAGCTAGCAACGAAACTTCGTTATAACAGATCAAATCTTTCAAAAATAATCGAACCCATCATATCGTTGTCAAGACTAATTTCTGTTTACAGTCGTTCCGGCACCGATTGAACCCACCAAACCTTAAGGAAGCCTTCACTTCTAACTACCAATTTACCGCTCGTTACCGCCCTATCAATGCGATCTCAAAAAATTATTCCTGCAGTGTGCACCAGCGTTCTCGATCTTCAACCATTAATAATTGCAAGTCTTAAGATGCGCTTGCGCGCACATTTTGCCTAATTCACCATGAAAAATTGTCACCACCACAGGCAATAGACGCAGAGAAAGACTAAGATTATCCAATGCAGTAGCATGAAATTACAACAAAACGTCACGGTCTGGTGCACAACTTGCTTCACCGTCTCAATCGCAACACATTGCTGCTTAGATCGCTTTGGGTTATTCCATCAAAGAAGACAATCATCACCACCACCATCTTCTTGCATCATTTGCGAAGATGGAGGGAAAGATCATACATTCACCTATGTAGTGTGCTTATTTGTTATCCAACGGATGGTAGAAGCGTTTCACAATGTATCTGGTGGAATGGCGTCCAACCATGCGCGGGTCCACATTTTTTCGCGTCTTCATTCACATCTTTTGTGTGTGTGCTATTCATGAGGACGACAACGTAGGAGTTGGCGGCTGATCCGACTCAGACGTTTCACATGGTTGCCGCCGTATGAAATGTGCGCTTATAACGGGCCCACGCGCTGCTAGATCACTTTACCTACCTATGAGCGGATGGAGAAAAAAAAATTTTGAAAACGAAACGCTCCAGAGAAATGAAAGAAAAGTTCAAGTACGGAACACAAGTCCCTACCTTAGGCGGGCTCGGTGCTTGGGTTTATGGGTGCGGAAGAATCGCTGCAATGCATGTTCCGCTCATTGGACGTGTACCCTATCGTACCTGGTGGACTCCCTATTTGAACAGAGAATCTGTGCCTGGTACGCATAAAATATATACAGGCGAGTTTTCATGCTTGTTTTATTTAGGTTGGGTGTGGGGGGTCGTCCGGGGGAATTTTGCTTGAGATAAAAGAGTGGTATGCGAGTGACCTATATAACATTCTTAACTGATGATGTACTCATATAATTTGTTGTTTAAAAAAAATCCTTAGACTGTTGCTCCATCGCCCACTCAACAATCTGATGATTAACAAAATGGTATTAGCCCACGTCAACTGACGTATGTCACACGTCATTCAACCAGTACGCCACCCAAGGTGCTCACCGCCATTCATACAGCACCAACCAACGAGTATATCTCTCCTCTCGTCTCACCGCAAAAAGCCGAATGTTGCTATGTCAGCCACCAGGGACGCACATCCATTATCCCCAGGGGGCGCATCTCCAATTGCATTCGCATTTAATTGGCAACTGTGACTTTGGCGGCACAAAACGAAAATACCCTTAATTCAATTAGAAGCCACAGACCACACACATGCTACACTCGCTGCGAATCCTAAGTGTCCTTGTTGTCGTCTCACGGGCTGCAGGACCACACAAATAGCTGAATAATGAGTTTCAGCGGAATAGTGCGGTCTTGTGGTCATTTGAAATTCCAAATAAGAGCTTAAGGACACGCAAGAGCCTCATTCACCAGCAGTGATTTCCATTCACAAAGGCAATGTTGTTTCTGTGCCAATGGAGAGCACCTGCTTCCACTCAGCAATCATCCAACTGGAATTTTTGTTCAAAGCTGATAAATATACAAAAACAGTAAGCTGGAAGTTGTTGCATTTGCGATTCCTTGAGGTGTAAAGAAATTTATCGTCTCATCGATGAACAGCAGGAGCAACTGATATACGACGACGCGTACCCTCCTGCACAGAAAAACGAGCTGGGAAATTTTCCCCTAAATTTGTTCTGATTTAACCATAAAACTCATTGCCTAACGGTTTGGTTTTACTACAGCACTTCAGGTATGTATAGGTACACGAAACCGCCTGTTCCTTGCAAGGGGGACGATAGTTCAATGTTCGGTGGTACTTACAAACAGAGAAAGCATTCGTATCAGTTGACTGTGCGGAGCAGCACAGTGGGGACCATCGGTGGAAGTGATTTCGATGAGTTTGGTGTGGTGGATATGGGTTGTCCAATGGCGGTCGTTGTGGGGTACACACGTAACGAGAGATTTTCACAGTTAGATAAAAAAAAAATCTTTACAAATGTCGTGCAGAATTCTTAAATTCGAATGCAGTGATTGCAATGAGTTAATGTCAATTGCGGCTTGAGTGAGTCTCGATTTTTTGAAAAAGGCGCTCCCCAGGGTTCTGTATTTGGCCCTTTATTTTTTCTAATTTATATAAACTCCCTTTTCAAACTCAAGGTAAATGGTTTTTCAACTGCATTTGCTGACGATAGAGTGTTAACTTGTGAGTTCAAAATTGTATTTGAATGTATCACTATGATCCAGGAAGATCTTGAAATTTTATGGTTGTGGTTTACTGCCCACAAATTGATCATCAGTGAAAAAATAAAGTTGATGTCATTGAAGACAACTCGTAATATACTATATGACAGTGGCGTCTCAGTGGCAAAGCACACCTTGCACACCCTGATCTAACGAAAAAAAATCCACATCGAACACTGTGTAACAATAAATAACACACAGAAAATTGATATGCATAATTCCACAACCCATAAAACCTCACTCACACAGCTCCTAAAAAAAAAAAAAAAAAAAACCTAAAATTTCACATACAAAGTTAGGAGTTATCACATAGGAAAGAACTCCTACATATTAGGTTTATTTACATCAAAGTTAGGACTTATTGCATGTTTTGTTGTTGGAAATTATTTCATGAAATAAATCCCAAATTATAGCTATTTAATAATTTTTTTTAAATTACATTTCTTGAGTTATTGTTTTTAGAATACTGTTTTTCAAACTATATTTATTTTTTGTCTTTGTAAACTGTTAAGTTTAAAAATTGTCCCTCCCATCATCACTTAAAAGCGCTAAGGAAATCCATTGTTAACATAAATAAAAAAAAAATCGTTATAATTGAAAAGCAAAAGTCGAAGTCGATAAGGTTACTTATTCAAACATAAAAATGAGCACCGTAATCGGTCGGCTAATTGGGGAACGCAGGGCTCTGCTGTATCGACGCGGAGAGTGGTCCGGGCGGGTTGCAGGCAGTCGGGACTGTAAAAAAGATTTAAAAATATTACAAGACACTTTCAAGTATAACTAATTGACAATCGG
Source organism: Cheilosia urbana (assembly GCA_946477585.1). Lineage (NCBI taxonomy): Eukaryota > Metazoa > Arthropoda > Insecta > Diptera > Syrphidae > Cheilosia > Cheilosia urbana. The sequence continues at coordinate 163,848,049 of OX297854.1, read as the reverse complement.
AGACTAACTACACAATCTGACAAAAATATGAAACTTGAAAGTGTCTTGTTTTAATCTTTTTAAATCTTTTTTACAGTCAGTCCGGCTTTTTAGTTTTTTTTAAATTAACTTTTTTATTTATTAGGAATTCCTTATTTTTCCTCGTATATCAGAAAAGTAAGAGACTGGTTCTTCACTTTAAAGTTTAAAGCGGTTCCCAATCTTTTTTAGTCGCGGAGCACTTTTTAGGTGAAAAATTCCTCGAGGAGCACTTCGTTGCACGTATGCTATTTTCAGGGATTCCCTATACCTACCTAATGTTGATATTATCATCCCATACCACATATTTTTACACGAATTATTTTTTTAGTTTGTTTGTATGTGTTGATTTCTTTTGAATGAGCATTTGTAGTGTACCCACAATTAGAACAATCAAAGTAACACAAATACTCACATTACAATAGCAGCAACGCTATCGACAAACGAAGGCACCAAGCAAAACACAAAACAGATAACGAGTGACCTAATGGCTATGCACTTCACATTGCATAAGCATTGACTCACTCAGGTTCATGTTATGTAAACAAACGATAATTTACAATACACAAGTGTCATGCATTTTACTTATCGCGTCGCAAGTGTGAATGAAGGAGTAATCCGACTCTCCCAATTCGGGTCAATTATTGGTTTAGATTTGGGAATGCTAAGGAGGGTCAACTAGTATATAAGTAGAACATTTTGAAAAATAAATTAGATTCATTTTGGTATTCGTACTACCTACTTGTTTCTCAATTTTATGGCACTTGATGGCGTATTGAGCCTGCCTGAACTTTACGGGACCTTAAGACCAACTCACTAAGATTTATCCCTTACAATAAGACTACAGGGTTAAACTCTTACATGGCGATCCTGCCACTCGAACCAAGGACCAAGAGACTTTGCTTTGAGAAATTTGCTAAATGACTGAAGAATACATTCCACAGGGTGGAACAAACGCTCCAATATACACACCAGCTCCAGTATACACAACAGCCCCTAAACCTCTTACATGGGCTTGATGCTAAATTGATCCTGCAAAAATGATACTGCAAACGCTCGAACGTCTTCCTTTGCTGATGACGATGAAGAGGATTCATCTGACGATGGAATCGAGACTGAGGAACAAAAGGATGCCAAAATCACAACACCGTCTTCCGAACATAGAGCACAAAAACTATTAAATTAACTTAAAATAGACCAGACTGACACAGAGACAGAAAAATCTCCTACTCAGATATTTAGACATTACCAAGACATTTTTCATCTTGAAAATGAACCACTAACAACAAATAACTTTTATTCACAAAAACTCAGTACAACAGATAACAACCCAAGAAGAAAATTCATGGTCATAACCGACCATAGACCACTAGTATCTCTATTCGCACACAAAAACCCTTCGTCTAAGATGACAAGAATCCGACTAGACTTATCAGACTATGATTTTGAAATAGTTTACAAACAAGGCAAAATGAACACAAATGCCGATGCACTATCAAGAATCAAGATTGATAGTGACATATTGAAATCCATGATGGTAGAAAATATTAATGAGAATAATATTAGCCGCAGTGATACTGACTCCAAGGAGCAGATCATGGCAATTACAAGGGGTATGGCACAAAAGATTGCCAACAATAATAATAATAACAAGGAGAACTACACATCTCAACAGAAGATCGGCCACCTTCACATGTGGGATTGTACGTCCATATCTGATATCAGAAACTTGAAGAAATTGAAATTTGAAATAGCGAGAGATAGAAAAAAAAATATGAATATTAATATGAAGAAAATAAAAAGTAGCAGTCCTACTATTGAAATTAATAAAGATAACGTTATCGTAAGATGCAGCGATAATCCAGCGAAACACGTTTCGACTCTGGAGAAGCTTGTATCAAATTAAAAAAAGATTCCGGAAAAAGAAGTAGCGCTAAGTGATGAAGATAAAATATTTGAATACATAGAAAAAGAAAAATTAAAAGAAATTTATAATAGGTTGCAACCAAATGAAAGATACTCGCCAATGAATATAATTATATACAAACCCCCTAAGAAAATTACGAAGAAAGAAGAAAAACATAATCTCATAAACGAATACCACAATACACCCCATGGAGGACATTTAGGAATACGAAAAACAGTAACAAAACTCAAACAGAAATACGTCTGGAAAAACATGAGACAAATGGTGAAAAAACACGTGAACGCATGTGAACAATGCACTAAAAACAAACAAACAAGACACATCAAAGAAAAGATGATAATAACTGATACACCAAGCACTAGTTTCGAAACGATACAAATTGACACGGTAGGACCTCTCCGCATGTCAAACGGTTTCAGATATATAATCACGATGCAGTGTGAACTTACAAAATACATCGTAGCACACCCCATCGAAAGTAAAGACGCAAAGACAATAGCCAAAACTTTAGTAGAACAATTTATTTTGAAATACGGATGTTTTAAAATACTAAAATCCGATAATGGAACTGAATTCAAAAACGAACTAATGAAGAACATATGCGAAATGCTAAAAATCAAACCAATCTACTCAGCTCCTTATCACCATCAGAGCATAGGCTCCTTAGAAAGAAATCATAGAGTCCTAAACGAATTCCTTTTGAATTTTACCGAGGATCACGAATGGGACATTTGGATTCCATACTATGCATTTGCATACAATACCACACCACACGTTGACACCAATTACTCGCCATACGAGCTAATATTTGGAAAACTTTCCTACCTACCAAATGATATAATTAATAATAATACACAAAACTATAATCTAGAAAACTATGTAAACGAAATAAAAATAAGACTAAAGCATGCTATAGATAAGACACATAGAATTATTGAAAATGTTAAACATAAAAGAAAATTAGAATACGATAAAAATACAAATTGTTCAAACTTTAAAATAGGAGACTTAGTTTTTGTAAGACTAGAAAGTAGAAAAAAGCTACAAAACCCTTATCATGGACCATATAAAGTAGTTAAAACTGACAATGTAAATACAATAATAGATATCAATGGTCAACACAAAAAGTATCATAACAATAGCCTTAAGAAATACAATATAGATCAATAAAGAAATTAAGTAATAAGAATGTAACTATAACCTTGGACAAATAATATTATGTAACCACCATACAAAAAAAATATGACTATGTAATTAGAAACTAAGATAAACCCAAAAGCATTTCCAAATTGACCACCTAACACACTTTCTTGCAAAATTATTCTTCGTATAATTTTCCGCTTAAGGATGAGGGTGTAGTGTACCCACAATTAGAACAATCAAAGTAACACAAATACTCACATTACAATAGCAGCAACGCTATCGACAAACGAAGGCACCAAGCAAAACACAAAACAGATAACGAGTGACCTAATGGCTATGCACTTCACATTGCATAAGCATTGACTCACTCAGGTTCATGTTATGTAAACAAACGATAATTTACAATACACAAGTGTCATGCATTTTACTTATCGCGTCGCAAGTGTGAATGAAGGAGTAATCCGACTCTCCCAATTCGGGTCAATTATTGGTTTAGATTTGGGAATGCTAAGGAGGGTCAACTAGTATATAAGTAGAACATTTTGAAAAATAAATTAGATTCATTTTGGTATTCGTACTACCTACTTGTTTCTCAATTTTATGGCACTTGATGGCGTATTGAGCCTGCCTGAACTTTACGGGACCTTAAGACCAACTCACTAAGATTTATCCCTTACAATAAGACTACAGGGTTAAACTCTTACACATTTAAAATTCGATTGCTGCGATCAAAATGACAAGTTCAGAAGCACAAAATTAACTAGTCACTAGTGTAATGGAATTTTGTTAGGTATTTCTTTTTTTATCTTTCCGCGGAGCACTTGGATATCCTTCGCGGAGCACACTTTAAAGTATCTTATTTTGAAATTGTTAAATTTGTATATTGTTGCTTTCTTGCCTTTGAATTACATTGTTACATATTTTATTTTTATTTAACTGACTCAAATATTTATTTTGGCATCGTAGACAACTTCTCTAAAATTCGTTTTTCTTTCGTTTAAAACCCCTTTTTAGCGCCACTGTTCAAGAACCACTAAGAGCATTAGAGACATAAGCTCTTTACCCCTAATGTTCCATGCTAGGTTAAATAATGCACAGCGCATCTCTATATCATGTATTGCGTTTGCGAAAGTCAGTTGTTGTTGGCAGCTCCAAGGCAGGAGGACCATCAACGACGAATAGTTCACTTTTTTGGCATGAACCACAAACTGTGCAATATCCTCAAAGTCCTCAATGGGCTTGGTTTTTTGTTTTGTTTTATGGGCTTAAATTACCACCCCCGCGCCACCTTCTTTTCTTACACACTTGCAATTTCAATTTGAGATCTTTCAGGGAGCACCTCCCACTACCATACTCTCATAGACTTTCTTCCATGAAAGATGGGAGAAACGGTATTCTGCAGGTGGCCGCACTGGAGGTCTATGTGGTTTCGATAAAATTGCCCAACAGACCAAGAAGCAATCCCTGCCGGCAATTCCAATTTATATTCTTATATAGCTTCAATGCTATATTCGACATCTACGGTGGAAGCTCTGCTCTGACTAGACTAGGTATACAGTCAAGTTGCCAAACCAACAATAGCCCGTGTGTGTAAATTTCCCGAACTGTGCAATAAACAATATACTCTGGTAAACGGAGAGAGGGTGAAAAGAGTGGAATATGGCTTTCTTCATGCATACCGAACGATGTACAGTCTATGGATGGAGGGAGGAGGTTCAACAATGCGCCTGTGGATCGTTGTTAGTTTCGTTCACAGGCGTGGAGAATGTCAGGAGTTTTTCATATTTGTTTGGTTAGTGCGTTTTATTTTTCGGCCAAAAATACAAAGCAACATCTCGGTTGAGTTATGTGGAAATAGGCAGATGTTTTTTTTTATGTAGGTACTAACATCGAGGCTGTTGCTGCTCGCGAAAGGTGGAAGACAGAGTTTATAGATTGTGAAGAGTGAATTTATGGGAAGCGGAAATTTGAAAAATGCCCCAACGGATAGAGAGATGGAACGGTGCAGGATGGAATTTATGGTAAACTCAGGGCTACCTACCAGAATTGGAAGGCTTAAATGGATTTCCTTGATCCGCGGTGGACTAAAATTATTTTTTTTTTTTTTGCTTTTGTTTTATTCAGCTTCAAAGCTTAATTAGTTAAGCTAATTAATATGTTGAAATGATGAGTTTAATTTGGGTGAAGTTGAATTTAACAGGCATAGTATTCCATCATTTCTCATGGTTTTTGTAAGGCATGGAGACTCAGCTGCCCACAACCCTAACTACTTGTGTGGGATGGAAGATGTTTCAAAAGTATCAATTCAATAAGAAGAGGGCAACTTACTTGCTACATAAAATACGAGCCCAAATTAAAATGATTCGAAGAATTGGGTGGTGTACTTTCGTACTTAAAAATCACAAAAAGGACCACGATGTAATAAAAATTCATTTATATTATCCAAAACCATCATCTCTAACCTTATTCGAAAGCTATTTGTTCCTATTTTTAACTTTCTTCATTAGGTAGTAAGAGAAAGACATTTTGTTCGTACAAAATTTCGAAATCGAGTTGAGGAACTCAAAAAAGTGGGTCGCCAAACTCTATCCGTCTGTCGGTCCGTATGCTCCCGCGGCCTACAGCTTTTTATGGCCTTATGGGACTGCAGTTTGGGTCCGTTTTTTTTTTTTGTTTTGCAAGGTAACCTCAATATTCATGATACTTTTCATATAACATTTTTATGCCAGTCGGATTTTGTTGAAAACCAAAATTGCTATTGAAGCTTAAGTAGGTGAGGTAACCATGACTGCATTCTCAGTTTGCCACTAAAAAAATCGGTAGGTACTTTTGAAATTTAGACATATCTCGAAAACGGTCCACACGATTGTAACAGAAACTGTGTTTTTAAGGTAATATGGTCATTTCTAACTAAATAGCAAACTCAGTTTTTTCTTTGTATTGTCGCGCAATGGATTTTTGAAAAAAGTTTGTTTTTTTTAATTTAGTTTACCCGAAAACGGCAATAACGATTTTGACCAAAATGCATACTAAATACAACATCAGTTTTCTTAATAAGATTCGGTATCGGGATATTCAGTTTCTAACTGCAAGTTCAAAAACAAATCTCTGAATTCTTACTTACATTGTATTTATATACCTTCACTAGCGTGCCCGGCGAACTTCGTCCCGCCCAAAATTGACTTTTTATTTTTTAACTATAATAATTTTCACTTCAACCTGAAATTAATTTTATTGATCCCAACTATAGCTTTTGACAAATACGATCTTACTGTACCTATACTACGATCAAAAAAAAAAAACTCTCCTCAGAAAATGTATGGAAAATCAATTTTCACAAACTTTCCAACTTCCCGTTCAAATTTTCCTATTTTGTCGCTGTATGAACCTTCCTTAGGCGTAGACAAACGCAACAAAGAAGATTAACATGTCGGCCAACCTTCCGCTTTTTGACTAAAATGGTTTCAGTACACGACGTAAAAATTCGTTCTCAATAAGCGGATTCCGTGGAATGAGAATGTTTGTCTTTGATTTTTTTTTTCCTCAAAACCGTCGCTTGAATGACATTTGATTTGGGATCCTTCACCACCAAATCAAACGCTTTCTGTTACAAAGTCTCGGTGCATTGAGATTGCGCAACAAAATTATAACTGAGCCGACTTTCAATTGTAAGCCCGGTTTCCAAAGAATTCAAAAATTCAACTAATCCCCATAAAGTTTTGTTTTCATGACAAAAAGTAGCATATGTCCTTCCTTGGGCCCATGCGAATTTAAACCAAAAATCATAAAAATTGAAGGATTGGTTCCCGAGTTATGAGTTGCTCATACCTTACGTATTAAGTCTTGCTCACATTTCGCAAAGTCCTTTATTTGGACAACGTCCATTATTAATTTTAATGCTTCCACAACCCGTTCTCCTATCCCGCTTATTTTTCGCAAAGTACCATCTATAGGGTCTGAAACAATAGTATATTTCAATCTTGAAGCAACCATACCAACCCATCCACAGATTTCAATCAACTCGGTAGACAGGCCTGCCAACTTGAAACATAGCTTCGGACAAATAACTATATCGAAAGAGTGGGACGGAGAAATCAACATTGGGACAAAGAATTAATTTTCCAACTGAAATAACAAATTTTAAAAATTTTATAAATAGCTCACTCAACTCGTACCTCAAAACGTACTACCTTAAAATAACCTAAAAAATATGTTTTCCATAACCAAGGTTATTTCTGTACATTACCCAATTGTTTAGTTATTTGTTGAATTAAATTAACTTTCGGACTGAGAAATCGTCGGGAAGGACAATAGGCAAAGAAACATTGGGAACGTTTTTTAGCAACCGTGTCGGTATAGCTGTTTCGGAGATCGGTAACAGCGCCACCTATCAGGTCCAAAAGTATCCTATCCTTCAAGTGCGAACGAAGAATATACATCCACAAAATTTAATTGAAATCGATTGAGCAGTTTCGGAGATCGACATCAACGCCACCTATCGGGTCCAAAATTTCATCTTTTAAGACTGCCTAGGCCTGAAATACACCAATACGAACAAAACAAAAGAAGAATCATAAAATATGATCTATCACGAACACTACTTCCAATCAATTACAAATTAAACCAGCCTCACTAATCTATTCCAGTCGAAACTAAAATCATTCCCTAACAGATCAAAAAACAGAAACTCCTACTAAGCTTGTTCTCGTACTCAAAAATCTTGTTAAGTGTAAAAGCTTATAAAATAGTAGCTACAATAAACGCTTTTAACAACCAACCAAACTTGTGATCAACGAGAAAGTTTCCTTCGACCCATTCGTGCACTTTATGAATATATTCGCATAAAAGTCAATATTGAGTGCATTCTCCCTTAAGACCTTAAGGACAGCTCTATTCGGCGGCCAGATCCCTAAGACGGACAAGTATTTTAAACCAAACTCTTACATTTCTGATTTGATACATTTTGCATACAACAAAATTTTCCATTGTTTGACAGTTTGACTTTTCAGGAGCTTGTTGGCTGGAGGACACATTTTTATGAAATCTCAACTCTGGTGGCAAATCAGCTATAATTCGACTCGCTTGTATTTTTAACTCATATCATTTCATCATTAGGTATTTTATTAATAGTTTACACGCTTTTTTGTCGTACAGTCTATTGCGCTATTTCAAAACCGATTTTTGTGAAATAGGAACGAAATTTTCTCATCTAATGTGAAGTCACAAACTGTATACGTTTTTTAACTGTGCGATTTCGTATGCTTTTAAGAATTAAGAGACTTTTCCCTTGGACGGGTAATTGCCACCATTGGCCACGTTCCACTGCCCACAGACGTTTAGCACAGAATGTTCCAGAAGAAGGAACTCCCGCATTATAACACTTCTACATAATTAAGAAATGATTCAAATGTCATCAAAATAATATCGGATTTTTTTTACATTTTTACCAATTTCATCATAATAACACTTTACACAAAATAAAAATAAATACGAAGCCGAGCATTTATTTTTATTTTGTAAACTTTCGAACGATTTACTTTGACAGGTCGTTTTTTTTGTGTCAATGCAGCGGGTTGTTTGTAGTTTGGCGCTAGATTGAGGAACTTCCCTGAAAGAGATATTTCACAAAAAGTGTAACAGGTCTTTTTATTTATTTTTGGAGTTTGACATGCCGCTAGTCATCTAGCCGGCCTAAACAGCCTTTCACTGTTTAGTTGTGTACGTAAGTTTTATTTCCAAAACCCTCACTTTGCTCTCTGAAGAATACAAAACAATAGGTACCTATCTTAATAATTCCACATTTAGCTAAATAGTGACAGGAAGCCATACCAGGACCAGCAAACAAGCAAAAAACATACCCAGTTACACACTCGAAAAATAAGGTCCTTTTTACCCTTTCTTTCTACCCTTCGCAACTGATAACAATAATAATATACGCACTTACGCACATGCCAACTGGTGAAGAACATAACATTATATATCCCTGAGCCACAATAAAAGCACACAAAATCGCTCCATAAAGTCGATCTCACCTCACAATTATCCTTAATGCACATGGGGCACCACTCTACTCTAGTTGTTCAGGCAAACAAGCCTTATTTCCCCAGTGACTGAGACTTACTGTCTCACCACTCACCCACTGATGTATATCAGTTCGCCGTTGGCTCTTCAGCCGACACGTCTCCGGCACACTTGACTGGGACGCGTGTTGAAACGTGTAAACAAATTGCGTTTGTGTACATGACACTTAACTTAATACGGTTCATTCAGTCCATCAATCGTTGCTCTCTTTCTAAGGATATAACGTAACATGTAGAGCTTTCCTTAAAATTCAACACCGAGTGCGATTTTTTGTTCGTGCAGTAGGCTTATCGCCCATCCACCACCCTAACCCACAATCTTAAGGATAAGGTTCATAAGAAACTTGTCTGCATTCAACTGAAGTTGGCAACCATGTTTACTGATGTCAGTGCACTGATTGTGAGCTAATTGCGAATGTCAACGGTTGCGGGGGCTAGTAAGACACTTTAAGACGGGTGAGGATTCGTTTAGTTTGTGAGAACTACCCCCAATATTATGAAAGGAGGTGAGTTACATTTTACTATAAAATGTTGTGCGGCGCGTTTTCTTTAAGCACCTTTAATAGCTGCAATAATAAAGCCCCACATACCTTAGGACAATGAATATCGCCGACTCAATTTGAAGCCACATTGAGGCAATAAGTTCAATTAGGCCGCTTACACGCAGCATTGTTTCAGGACACGCGACCACGATACAGTACCCCCACATGCACTAAGTTAACACGATCGAGTTCTAGGATCGATTCCCACGGTTGATTTCCAAAATCAATTCCCACGATCGACGCTGGACAGTTTCTGTGTCCCACAGAAGACACCCGACCCAAACCACATGTGCGCATACGAAAGGACGAAACCCGATCCAAGCCACTTGTACGAAGGACTAATTGTGATCATAAATAATCTGCTCTAGATAATTTACGATCACCCACTCGACAGCGTCACCAGCACAGTAAGATGACCAGAAACCAACCCCAAAAACATGTATAAATAAGTGAGCACAATCACCAGGGAGTCAGTTCAACCCTCAGCCGACATCAGACAACAGTTATACATTATACTTAAAATAAAATTGTTTTGATAAAAAAGTTGGCATTGTAATTTAATTCACTATAACCCTAAAATCATTCACCACTCAGTCGGAGCGACTTTACTAAGAGTGGATATTTTTCCAGTTCAAGCACAAAAAAAAAAAATGTTTTGTTCATTTCCACGGAAAAACGTCCTTGGAGCGGGTCCTTTTAAACGTAGGTACATGCACAAATTTATCCATTAAAATTATTTAGCCGACTAGCACTTAACTATAGTAAAAAAAATAACCTACACATACCGATACCGGTACACCTCTTCAGTGACAGCCAATAAGTATTCCGATCACATACAAAAATACTGGAAGCTCAACTGTCACCATTGACCTAGTTTCTTGTCGGTATGAAACTTCATTGAAAAATTCCGTACACCTCATGGTTATGCCTGTCATCATTCTGTGGGCATCCGTTTCCACAAACTACAACCGTGAACAAAAGAGGACTCCTGCCCAAATCCCATTTGTGTTATAGATTTTAAGTTTGTTGCTCTGTGCACATAATGGTTTTGCTGCTGAGACTGAGATAGGCAAAATGGTTCGGCCTTAAAACCATTAATCTGGGAAAATATTAAAAGCAGCTCTTTTTCAAGGCGAAATTCAGTTCTAAATTGAAAATTGATCGAAATTTTGTGTGTAGGAGAAAGGAGGCTCTCATCGTTTTGTCTTCTCAGACAGACGACGCCGAGCCAATCATCCTCTTCAGGTGTATACATTATGGAAGCACGCCTTACGGAATAAATTGCAATCTGTGGGTGGTGATTGTAATGTATTAGGCGATAGAGCTGTATACTTTCATGAAAATAAACAAAATGCTTTGTATGTATTGGGAGCACCCGTCAATTTATTCCTACCTAATCCATTCAGATACATGTCAGATGGTGAGGGCGTCGAATTTATAACGTTTATTGTGTAGATAGAATTTAGATGCAAAATATGTGCGTAGATATGTCTATTACCTGGTAAACTAATTTCAAAACAGGCTCTAAGTAAATGATGATATTGGCTTAAGGGATGGTTGAGCAAATTCGGAGTTCAGATATCCTTTTGATGGTCTGAGCAATATTCTAATGAAATAATGACGCAGAAACTGTTTTCAGCCGCGTTTTCGATGAATAATTGATTTGCCATATTTTTGCTTCTTAGGTGTCGATGTCTTCAACCTGTCTGCCTTAGGCCAAGTTTATCTCGTTCTACTGCCATTGAGCTGGATAAAAGTCAAACAACGTAAACATTCATTGAAAGCCCTGGTAAGTTGCTTATACAGGCATTAACAAACCTTTGACTTTGGCGGAGCCTAACACTTTTAGTTAATTATAAACGCTTTTTAAGCTACGTACCTAAAACAAGGAGCAAACTTCGAGTTCGGGCGAGTTATGTTAAATCAGCATTCCACACAAGAGGAGTAACTTATATAGCAATAAACAACTGCATCTGCAACTTTGATGACAACGCAACAAAAGAACCATCTAATGACAACAGTCAACACTCCACACAAAGAGAAAAAATAAAAATACAAATCAGCAGCATTGATAACAACGCATCCAAGCGACCACCCAACAGCAGCCATGAACGTTTGCCAAACAACGCAGTCGGAGCCCACATCTACAGGCAGATTTAATCCAGAACAGACGTCTTTTTAAGTTCAAGTCGATATTTAATAAAATACATTTTTTTGATATTAAACTTTTTATATATTTTTTTTTAACTCGTAGGATAATAATTCTTAACATATTTAATAACTAATAAATAAATAAAAAAATATGTATACATAATTCCTACATATTGGGCGCGACGCAAATTTTAGTCAAACAGACCCAAGAATTGACAGTTTGAGAGACCGAACACAGTTTGAGTTCTGTTTTAACCAATTTGAATAAAATTGCAGGAAGACAAAAATTACAAAAAGAGTGAGTGTTAAGACGTATAGTTCTAAAAATGAAATCAAAAATCAAAATATACATTTTTATTTAATTTATTTCTATATTAAAGCTTCATTATTAAAATACATATTGAATTGGAGTCATCGGTCTGACGTTTAATTCTTCACTTAAGAAAGACATCCTTGCTCTCGCCATCGTCGACAATTATCATAAAATGATTTCTCCTAAACAGTGAGAGTAACCACGACTTGCAAAAATGCAGAAATCAAAGCCCGAGTTACATTTCCAATTAATAAACGCCCTTCAAGAAATTGAATTGATTGCATAAAATACATAAAATGAATTTATCGTAAGTTAGTAAGCAATAAAAAAATTAAGTGCAATGAATAAAGTGCATAAAATGCTAGAATCAATAATTCAAATGGTCATGTTTCGTATCGTCCTTTTTAGTTTCCCTTCTTGTGAAGGAAGTTCGGTATCTGTGACACTGACGACTTTACGTCTTATCTCACAGAAGAGCACTTTGTATTGAAAGAGTTTTAGCTTCAGTTAATTCCATTATGTATATTCTCAGCTTGAAAAATGAGCCGTGACAGTAATTTAATTATTTTATATAAACGTAGTCTGATGATGAAAAAGTGGTGTAATTGGTCGCAGTTTCATATTATTTCCACTGAAATCACTCTGTTCTAAGGCTGGTGGGTCAATAACTCCTTATCCTTTTTCTTAACTAACGATCATGGTGCAGGTAACACCTTTAATCCCTTCGATCTTTCCAACTTTATGATATTACGATGATAATCAGGCTAAGGAAAGCGAGTATCACAATTCTGCCCGACCATAGATCCCTCGCTGTGATGACAGCCGATGTATACTAACAATAAGCGATAGAGTTGTTCGCGACAATGTCAGTGTCAAAGATTTGTAGCAATCTATATCTATACTTATAATAAAACTGTAGGCATTTTCTTTGTTACCTAATGGCGTGAAAACTACTGCACAGATTTCGATCAAACTTTTTTTGAAATGTTCCTTAAGATTCTGTGCAACACATAGGCTATTCCTTTTATTACCATGTCTATTTTTTGGAGCGTTTGACCAAAATGTGTTTTTTTTGCTTTTTTCTGACTTTACTGCTTCTTACTCGCCATTACTCAAACAATTCTTAATCAATGCAAACAAAACAAAATACTTAGGAGAGCCAACACTTTTATAGTTATTTCAAGCCATCAATCAGCTTTCTATATCCTTTATAAGCTGAGCTACAGCCTAAAATCTAACATGAAAAAAATAAATTTATTTTCTCAAATCGAACATTATCAGCAGCCGCGGTTCTTGATCGTTGTTCTGCTTTGGGGTGGTTGGGTAATGCACATCGCACAAGCACGTTCATATAAAAAAAAACTGCGTGGTGTTTTCTCCAAATTAAGTGAAACGAAAGAGAAGAATGCGACGTGAATGTGTATGTTGTATGTAATCAACAGCGACAATGTGTTTCTGAGGAAATGCGCAGATGGCTGATGAAATGCGCTGATGGACGTATGGTGTATATAGTATGTATATAGAAATTGTGTTCAAGGTTTTTGTTTTAATGGTTGTTATACGTACCTACGTTGATACCTACAGTAAAGAATTGAAAAATTCAAGAAGTAAAGACGATATAGGTGAATTATGTTGTTTGATTTATTTATTGTTGGTGTAGATACAAATTTCCGTTCAGGCTTTTGTTTTAGTGGTTGTTTTGATATTACCTACGTTGTACCTACGGTAAGGAAGTGAAACTTTGGTACTTATACTTACGTTGTTGAATTTAATTTTCTTAAATTGGTGTTTTAGGTAAATATATTTGTTTGATTTATTGTTTCACATTGACAATGTTCACCGCTTTGTTTTAGCTAGACTTTTGCTTTTAAACAAATAGATACCTATGCCTTTGAGAAAACTCTATAACTGATCTAGAGCAAAAGAAAGTGCTCTGAGAAGCCTAATCGAATAACTCATTAGTGTTTGTTAAAAGTGCTTAAAGTAACATAAATCTAAGTTTTTCAGTTAATAATATATAACTTACTGAAAAATATTTTCTTGGGTATAGAAATGGAGCTATCTACCTCTGCAAAAGGCCTTGATGCCCTGAATGAACTTCGCTACATAGAAAAATTTGAGAAGGTCGGGAAAGACCCTTATACTTGTTGTCTTTGTCAAAAGAATTTCGTAGGAATGTGAAGGTTGCTTCAATGCTTAATTATTTCATAAAAAAAGTCGGTGTAGGTACACTGGAAATGACAGTAAGAGCATCACCTAAGGCCCCAGTTATAGCAATACGTAAAACCAAACCGTAAAAATTTGCTTTTGCTTTTTTTGAGCACTTAAACTTGATGGTTGAACTCAATCTTGATCTTAAAATGTTGCTTATGAATTATAAAGTTAGATTATAAAAAAAAAGTATGCAAATGATCTTTAAATTTTCTAGAAAAATAATTTATTCATTTTTCCGTAGAAAAAACTTTTCTGATCAACTTCTCAGTCAATTCCATAAAAGAAAACCGAATCATTCCACTGAAGTATTTCATTTCTTTACTGTTCCATCTGTCAGGAACTTTTTTTCTGATGGAATCCAATCAGTGGGGGTTGGTTTGTTGTAATTGTTTTAGCCCCCTTTTGTTCACTCTTGGTTATCTTTAATCATCGGTTATTTCAGCTGGTAACCATCGAATGTGTTTGTTCAACAAAATATTAACCAGGGAATCAGCAGTTTGGTTAGTTAACCAGTGAAATCGATAAACAGCCGATTTTTAGCGGTTAATGAGATTTAACCACTGATTGTCTGTAATTTCGTTTGTTCAAGATTTTTTAAGGATTCATTTTGACGTATCTTTTACGTATGGCTATAACTGCTGCCTAAGATATTTTTGAAGCCAGATGGTTAAAAGATGTTAAAGGTACTGGTTGATCACAAATTTATGTGGTACAAGGAACATATATATTTTTTTAAGTTTACCGCAAAAATGGTTAAAGAAAAATTCTAGAACTCCGGCGCCCTACAAGAAAGTATAGGCCGTTGAGTGTTTCAAAATTCATCTTAAAATTTTACTTTTGAATCCTTTTAGCTAAATAATAACCAGTGTTGCGGTAATTTTCACGGGGCGCCTATCAAAGAAGCCAAAAGATCTATTCTGCCAAAGGAGTAAAAGGACTGAACTTTCTATTAAATATGTTGTTTATAAGTGATTTCGATTGATGTGAAGGAAAGTCTAAACGTAATTATTTAATTAGTTTGTCTCTACTCTAGGCGATAGATAAGAAGACACGAATCAACGGGTTTTACAATTTTATTTAGTTTCCTTTGTTACAGCTGAATTACCTTACTTGTCGACGTTCAATATGAGAAGAAAGAACAAATTATATTTTGCTACACAGGAGGCACAGAAAAATTATAGGAAACATGAATTTGCCACCCGTTAGAGAGTAAATTTTGAGAGAATGAGCAAGAAACAGTAATATAATTCGAACATGAAAAATAACATAGAATGCAAATAAACAATAGAGAAAAACTATGATGCAAATAGGGTAACTAAACAATGTAAGGCAAAAAAAGGAAAAAGAAAAATTAACAAACTTGAAATATTATAATTATTTATAAAACGAAGTAATATGCAAGTTAATCTCGAACATCCCGGCGCCCCTGAACGAGTTTCAGGACAGTGGTAATAAAGCCAGTTTCGATATAGGGCGAACAAATGTGCCTGCACCTGTCTTCACAGTTGCTACCCGAGTGAGTTGATCTGGACCTGGATTGACGTCTTCGACTCTGCCTAAGATCCACTTGGTTGGAGGTAAGTTTGGTTCCTTGATGACAACGACGTCTCCTGTTTTGATGTTTGGCTTGGGTTGTTGCCATTTGGGTCTCTCTTGCAGCGTTGTGAGGTATTCGAGGCTCCATCTCTTCCAGAAGCCTTGGACCATGTTTTGCATATAGTTCCAATGCGATAGACGGTTCATCGGGGTGCCCAAGTGACTAGGTTCAGGAACAGCTGTCAACGGCTCACCTATTAAAAAATGAGATGGAGTTAGAGGGTTAAGGTCACTATCAGATAAAAAGCAAAGGGGTCGAGAGTTCAATATTGCTTCAATTTGAATTGTTACAGTGGATAACTCTTCAAATGTCAGAATCGACGATCCAACAACTCGACGGAGATGAAGTTTTATAGATTTCACACCGGCTTCCCACAATCCACCAAAGTGGGGAGCCGATGGAGGGATAAAATGCCAAGCGATTCCATCCTTGGCTAGAGATGTGGCAATCATATCGTTGTGTGGCTGAGATAATACCAGTTTGTGCATTTCCGTAAGACAACGCCGTGCCCCTTGGAAATTTGTACCGTTGTCGCTGTACAGGTTTGCACATAGTCCACGTCGTGCAACGAATCGACGCAAGGCAGCCAGGAATGCATCGGTGGTAAGGTCGCTGACCACCTCAATATGTATAGCCTCCGTGGTCATGCAAACGAATATTGCCAAATACGCTTTGGAGTGTTTTGGGCTTCGGCCACGAGACAGCTTAATCGTCAACGGTCCAGCGTAGTCACAACCAGTATTGAAAAATGGTCTACTAGGTCGAACGCGCTGTGCTGGTAGGTCAGCCATTAGTTGGCTGGACGTAAGCTTCCGCTGCATAAAGCATGGCTTGCAATGATGAATAGTACTTCGAATAAGATTGCGGCTGCCCTCAATCCAATACTGCTGCCGAAGAATTGCGAACATTTCCGATATACCAGCATGCATATACCTTAGGTGAACATCCTTAATGATGAGCGAAGACACAGTATTGTTTTTTGGTAGCAAAATTGGATGTTTTATGTTGTACGAAATGTTTGCGTTTTTTATGCGTCCTCCTACACGCAGCAGTCCATCGATGTCTAGAAATGGCGAGTATTTCATTAGAGTTGATTTTGTTGGTAGTGGTTTTTTGAGTTGCAGGTTTTGTATCTCTGTACTAAATGATTCATACTGTACGTATTTGAGAATTAATACCTTTGCAGACCGGAACTGTTTGAATCTCGAGTCATGGTACGAAAGATTAGTAGAATTTCTACGACAATTTGCAACGAAACGAAGACAGCGCGCGACAATCAACACAATACGATTCCAGGACGAATTTCTTTCGATTAGGGTACGGATAAAATTGTTTTCCATTGACATAAAGAGGACATGCTTTTTAGGAGGCCTAGTTTCCTCTTTCACCGGTGCACATTCCGCGATTTGGGGGGAAATTGAGAATTCGGAATAGGGCCAATGCTCCCTTGAGCTTGATAACCAAGGCGGACCATTCCACCAAAGGCTATGATCGATGAGTTCTGAGGGTGGTACACCGCGGGAAGCACAGTCCGCGGGGTTCGATGCGGATGAAACATAGTGCCATGAGTGTCTTGGAATGGTTTCAAGGATCGTGGCAGTACGATTGGCCACAAATGTGGTCCAACGACGAGGGGGTGATGAAAGCCAATGTAACACGATTTCAGAGTCACACCAAGCCGATACGTTCATATTGTTTGTATTTAGCGAAGATTTCACTTGTTTCACGAGTCTCGATAAAAGTAAAGCACCACAAAGTTCTAACCGCGGTATCGACACAGGTTTTAAGGGGGCCACTTTGGTTTTTGCAGCAACTATTGTAATTTTCGATTCACCTGTGCTTAATTGCACTCGAGCGTAAATTACGGCTGCGTAGGCTAAAGACGAAGCATCCGAAAATCCATGAAGTTCTATGTCCTCAGCGGATGAGAACATATGCCACGTTACACGAATCTCTTCAAACCAATGGAGTTGTCGACGATATTTCATCCAGCGAGTAGCTATTTCTGGCGGTAATGGATCATCCCAACCAAGTTTTAACTCAGACGACCAGAGTTCTTGAAACATTATTTTGAAGAGAATTGTGGATGGTGCCAAAAGTCCTAATGGATCAAAAATCCTCGCGATTTCCGAAAGAAAGGTACGCCGCGTTGATTGAAGGGGTTGTTTTGGCTGAGTTAATCGATACGAAAAACTATCACTGGATGGATTCCAAAACATTCCTAACACTTTGACTAGGGATTGGGATTGTTCGGCATCAACTAAAGTGTACTCACAGTCTTCCGATGGTAGTTTTGCAAGAAGCGCCCAGCAGTTTGAACTCCACTTCCTTAGCTTAATGTTTGCTAGGGCTAAAAGATCGACGAGTTCAGACTGCAGCAGCAATAGCCTTTCGATTGAATCCTCTCCCGTCATTATATCGTCGACGTATGTATTTGTTAAGATAACCTTAGCTGCGGTGGGATATAATAATTTGAAATCCTCTGAAAGTTGCTTTAAAACACGAACCGCTAGATAGGGAGCAGAAGCAGTCCCGTATGTGACGGTCTTAAGACGAAAATGTTTAACCGGTTCACTGGGTGTTTCGCGCCAGACAATGCGCTGGAAATCGGTTTCCGTTTCTCTAATCCAAATTTGGCGAAACATTTTCACTATATCTGCCGTAAAGACATAGCGATACTCCCTAAAACGTAAAGTTACCCCAAATAAATCACGTTGGATAGGTGGGCCGATGAACAGTTGGTTATTTAGTGATTGTCCTAACGAATCTTTGACAGAACCGTCGAACACTACCCTTAGCTTAGTTGTCGAACTCCCAGGTTTAAACACCGCATGGTGTGGGAGATAAAAGTGTTTGCCATGGTCAGTTTTGATATTTTCGGATGAAATAAGTTCCATATGACCGAGATCAGCGTATTCCTGCATAAATTGGGTATATTGTCGGTGCAGATCGGAATTAGTTCGAAATCGACGCTCCATCGAGTGTAACCGCGAAATAGCTGCGGAAAGAGTGTCTCCAAAGGACGGAGAAGGGGTTTTGAATAGCAAAGGGACGACGTACCTCCCATCATGTGAACGACTTACAGTTTCACGAAACATGATTTCTGCTGGATCCTCGTTGCTTTGATCTGCCATTGCAGGAACTTCCTCCAACTCCCAAAATCGTTGCAATAGGTAGTCGATATCAACAGCCGAATGGAAGGATGACAATGCTACACTACTCGTACACGGATCGCTATCGACTAACTCCCCAGTTACTACCCATCCAAAGGTAGTGTTTTGAGCCAACGGTTTGCCTTCTGGGCCATTAATTTGTTGGGGTTTAAAAATTGTCCACACCCTGTCAGCCCCTAGCAATACATCCACCGAACTACAAACATTGAAATACGGATCTGCCAGATCCAACCCTTTGATATATTCCCACGATGATATTTCGAAGGTTTGACAAGGTAAACTTGATGTCAATTTTCCCAGAACTAAAGCATTAACACATAAATGCGATGAGTTGAACCGAGAGACCAAATGAATCGAAATGCATCCCTTTGTATGTCCTGCTTCTTTCGATGAAAGTCCCAAAATAGGAATTCGCGAATGCTTGCGAGGTAGGCCGAGTCGTTGAGCCAATGATTCGGTTATAAAGGATGACTGTGATCCTGTGTCAAGCAAAACACGACAGTCGATAAATTGACCCTGATTATCCTGAATCTTAGCTAACACTGTTGGGAGAATTGTTTGATGGCGAAGGCTGAGATCTAGACAGTGATTGGTAATTACAGGAGAGGAAGTACTAGGGTTCGAAGAGTCAATTATATGATGAGGTTGAACTGCCGCTGCCGAATCTACTGACGAACGAGCACTTGATATAACTTCGGAGGGCGAGGAAGTGGAGTTATTCGAATTTTCAAGATGGACGAGCGAATGGTGGCGAGATTTGCAAACTCGGCAGCGAAAGGTAGACCGGCATCGATTTGAAGAGTGGCCAAGACGAAGACAGTTGAAGCAAAGAGAATTTTCTCTTACGAATGTTCGACGCGCTTCTATACCCAGACCTTTAAATATTGAACACTGTGATAGCATGTGATCAGCTTTACACTTTGGACACCGCGAACTGTTTTCCCGTGCTTCAGCTAGGTGCGATCGAACTGGAGTTGATTGTTTTCCGCGCGAGGTAACGGAACGATTTACAGGTCGACACGTCTCGAATGCATCACATCGCAATTCGAGGAACTCTATAAGTTCATTTATGGTGCTATCGTCGCGGGAGCCTGCTTTCCTAGCCCAAGCATGTCGTGTGTCCTGATCAACTTTGTTGAGAAGAATGTAAATCAACCAAGGATCACGGTCATTCTTCTCCGCTGCCTGAAGTCCCCGAACAACTTCATCGGCACCATCGGTAATTTTCCGAAGAGTTTGAGCATTTGGTGTGCTCAAAGTAGGCAATGACATGAATGATTGAATAAAAGAATTTACGAGCAAATGCACGCGGTTATAACGTTTATGAAGTCTTTCCCAAGCTTCAATATAATTGACATTTGAGACGGGAATCTGCTTGATGAGATCTAACGCTTCATCTCTCAAAAAAGATTTAAGGTAGTGGAATTTCTGGGCCGATGTTAAGTTTGACTTGCTATCCACAGAGCTCGAAAACATGTCCCTGAATGAAGGCCAGTCCTTGTAGCTACCCGAAAATGGAGTTACCGTAATGACTGGGAGGTTAGCCGAGGAACACGTGTTCATTGAATTATCAAGCTTTTCCAAGAAAGCGGACTGCTGATTTGCTAGTACCTCTAATGCAGTTGTTTGCTTATCTGCCAATTGCCTTTCCCGAAACTCCTTAACACAAATTGAACGAGCTGTGAAATATTTGTTTTCATATTCCTCGTACTCTGCTTCAAGCACCGCGATATCACTTGGTTCCAAATCTACCAAACACGCACTATGATAGGAACAGAAATGTGCCCATGCCGCTTCCAATTTTTCGATTCGAATTTCGATTAGCTCGGTAGACATCTGATCATTAATTGAATCAGCAAAGGCGACTGCGCGTGTAATCTGAGCTTTTGCATTACCGCGTAATTGTTGGGAGGTCATATTGAAGAGAAACAAAACAATTCTCGAATAAATCAAAAAAAAAACCCAGGTGAACTGCCTGACTCAACACGAAAGATGCCCTTGGGAAACTATAATAAATGTCACTATAATTTTAAGGGATATTTATCGCGATATGTTATTAATGATTTAGGAACAGTTTTCAACGCACGCGGTTTTTTCGATAAATTCCGATTAAGGTTCAATTATTTGATAGAACGGCGAAATTTATATCCGGCTCGAAGGACCAGTATGATTTCGATTGATGTGAAGGAAAGTCTAAACGTAATTATTTAATTAGTTTGTCTCTACTCTAGGCGATAGATAAGAAGACACGAATCAACGGGTTTTACAATTTTATTTAGTTTCCTTTGTTACAGCTGAATTACCTTACTTGTCGACGTTCAATATGAGAAGAAAGAACAAATTATATTTTGCTACACAGGAGGCACAGAAAAATTATAGGAAACATGAATTTGCCACCCGTTAGAGAGTAAATTTTGAGAGAATGAGTAAGAAACAGTAATATAATTCGAACATGAAAAATAACATAGAATGCAAATAAACAATAGAGAAAAACTATGATGCAAATAGGGTAACTAAACAATGTAAGGCAAAAAAAGGAAAAAGAAAAATTAACAAACTTGAAATATTATAATTATTTATAAAACGAAGTAATATGCAAGTTAATCTCGAACAATAAGTAAGCGCATCTTTTTATTTATTTTTGCTCCCACATAAACGTATTTTTAAATATTTGTCTCAAATAAACAATCGGTATAAATTCGAAATACTAGTTAAATATTTTTCTTGGATTGGTGATAAGTGATAACTTTGATTTGAACCCAGAAACGTGTTTCAAAAAGAACAAAAACGAAAAATATCTGAGTATCAAAAGACCGAAATTATATCAACTTGGTGTGGTTATTGTTAAACTCAAGTAAATAATTTTCAGAAGAGAACTTCACTCATTTCAAAATTGCCTTTGGAGCTCAAATAATATTACTCAAAATTTTTGCGTGGACAAGTCCAAACTGACAGTTTATTTCTTTCTTTTGCTCTCCGGGGGCGTTTTGACTTTATTCTTGGTTTTGAAAAACCAAATTATCAAACAAAAACGCAAAAATATGAAACGATTGGCAAAAATAAACCTTTGACTAGGTACCTAATCTTCGACTTATCTTCGAAGGCGATATTGTGGTGAACTCATACGAAAATTGAAAATGAAATAGAGCCCTCCCTTGGGACCGTTCAAATTACATTCAAAACCTCCACGCGGGACTCCATTTAAAATGCAAGACGCCATCTTTCAGAGTGCTGCACTCTAAACACCCACGAGCATGCATCGTTAGCATATCTCAATTTCAGAGAAATTGCTAAAAATGCTCACCAACACAGCCAAGATATATGTCAGTCGCAAACCCATTTCTTGCTAAAAGCAAACGAACATGTATCCCTTAATCTAGCCACTTAACGCGCTTGAAATCCTGAAACGACTGCACACCCTTTCATTCGAGTGAATGCAACCACCTTGCACCAGCAACTGGGGATCTTGGATAATTGCACACCTTTCGCATGTCAACATCAACATCAATAGCACATCATTTGTTCCCAGCCCCAGAGTCGTATAATTAAAATCAACATCGACTTCCCGAACTCCCCACTGACACCGAAATTCCGTTCTTAGGATACACACATTACACAACGAGCTCGCATGCAGATTATCCCTCGCACGTCTTGGAAATTACTTTCTTAAATAATTGATCCTGGTGATTACGTGAGAACGGGTGCAACAGAAGTTCATATAGCTTCAAGGTAAGCAACGGCAAACAAAATCCACATATGGGTAAATACGTATATGTGTATCCTGTAAAAGGATGCTTGATTAAAGTCACATATAAGAAGCCATCGCTCAGAAAGGCTTTGCAGAATTGTAAATTGCCTTGCCTGGCTATGTACGGGTATAGGTGTGTATGGTGTACGCTGTACGGCTTCAGCGATTTATTTAGTGATTTCCTCCCGTGCCTCTGAAAGCCCGCCACTCCCTCCACGTCTTCTTGGCTTAATAACTTGCAAAGAAATTCTAAATAAGCTTAATCCTTGAAGGATTTTCTCGATTCAAAAGGACAAATGTACACACTGATGGTATGGGGAGAGAAAGCATTTTTTTTCCCGGCCACCCTTGTGTTGATTTTCAATTTGACAAGGGTTTGTCATTCGACAATCGCCTTTGGGGTTGAACTACCCCCGTCCACCACAACGGCGAAATGAGAAATCGGTAAATAGGCCTTGGTTCTTGTTTTTGTCAGACTTTCATCCCGTTTTTCGGTTTTGTACATCCTTTTTGTTTCGCTGTACGAAGGGCTATTCAAATTAGAAAAAAAGACCTTCGACAGTTAAGTGAAACGAGAACAAAGGCGCCGTGCTTCGCTGTGGTGGAGACGAAGCGTGTTTTTGACATATTTCGACTGAAATAAAACGCTTTCGACTACATGCCACTAACCAGTCAGATGGGAGTACCGCAATTACGCGTCTAATGAGATCCTTTCGGACATAGAGTTAGGCACGTACTGCGCGCGACAATATTTTTTTGTTTGACATTTATTGTATTTTATCTGGTGTCATCGGTAAGTGGTGGTATTCTAGCTGCATGCAGTCGAGTGGTGTGGTGACGATAACTGTGATATTTATCTGGGATATCGAGGACTTTGGTTTGCTTTCGAGCGTAATGGGTTACGTTAGGCTCAATTGAGTTTCCACTTAATCGCAATAGAAGTATGGCATGCTGTCGAAGGATTCAAGGAGGCTGTTGAGAGTTTTTTTTTTAATTTTTTTTTGTTTCCTTTTCAAACATTGTATGTGTGTGCATGCGATGGTGGTGATTTCAATTGGTAGGTAAATGGGTTATGGATTTCTATAATTGGTTTTAAAAACTCTTGAGCGATGATGAAGTGGACACTTATGGATTGTTTTGTGGTTGATGTGATGTAGGGGTGAACTCATTTGGATTCGCATTCTGTAGAATGCCTCATGTATACCTGCTTGTGGCGTTTGCTATTATGCGGCTGAGTTGGATTTTCGGTTTTAATGGAAAGCCTTTCATTATGGGTCAGTTGAGTAGGGTGCGGTTTGATGTAGTGTTGTTGAAGAGGGTATCATGGTGAGGCAGAGATGGTACTTCTTCTGAATTGACATCGATTGGGGTATGAGTCAATCTGTGAATTATTATTCGATCCATTTAAAACAGCACATGCTTTTGTCACAAATGTTTGCCTTAAGAGTCAAAAGCGGAATAAATTTATCTAGCCCTTCATCAGTAAAGACGTTCGATCGTGATTAAGAAATTTCGTCAGCATCCTATTCATATACGTACGAGATTTGCAGGATTGATAAAACTGGGCGTGGCTAGGCAACTTTCAGATATATGAAATTTGGACTTGTTCGGTTTTTCTGTCTTACAATCGGCGGCGAAGTTTACTGACCTAAGACTGCCCTACGAAGGTTATAGGTTCACATAATTTGGGCGACAGAATGTAAGGGGCGCCCTTTTCTGTGGACCGAACAGACGATGCTAAGCAGAGTTGGTCTATCGTAAAAGCCCATGTTGACGACAATATATCCGATTCCTTATTATGTTAACTCTTAAGTAAATTCATAAATGACCTATAAAGCGACATTCGTCCTTTTAACCACTCGCTATCCACGCTCAAACGTCTCGTATCTTGTGATTACATAAGTGTACCCAACGAGAAACTTCTCTGGAGTAGCTCTTGCACTGCAACAGGTTGGAAGCACTTTTTCGGTGCTTTACAAGTCAAATAAAATCGGCGAAGACTATCTCAAATTAGGACCCCTATAATCCAAGTATTCCACTAGATATATAAATTTTACCAGACCACCGAGCTAGTAGCTTTCTCCAAAAAAAGCTCTGCGTGTAACGAAAACCTCTTTGGTCAAAATTAGGTTTGTTCAGAATGAAGGTTCAACCATAACTCAGCTCGATGGGGCTATGTAGAACTTGTACCCTGTAGGTTGTCCGGCAAGAAAGGAGTACGGGAACTTAGCCATCAGGTATATATATAAGTGTCGTGAAACCTATATTACCTTCACCTTCCTCCTTCTTCAGTTTCAGGCAGACAGGGGCACCTGAAGAGGCAATTCATCATTTATTTTAAAAGGTAAGCTAGGAATTTGAATGAAGTTCATCTCAAAAATATGGCTATAACTCACCGTACCTATCCATACCTGCAGGAAGGCCCTAGGCCCACGATATGGGGTATTCAGTCTACGGTGGTCAGTCCAATTCTGTTTTACGGAATCCTGGAATCCTCCTTCGGCCGCTTTCGACTCAATACTATATCTTCTTCCTGCCGAGGTACACGGAAAATTAGAAATGACCCGAGATTAATATTGCCTTACGTCTGCTAGACCACTGTAGCGTCTTTTATGCTGAAAGACTGCAAAGCGGACGAACTAGACAGACAAGATAGCAGCCTTCACTCAACCAACAACAGTGAACCGTACGCTCCTACGCAATCTAGGTATCAAATTCTTCTTATTCAAAGAGGCAATTAGGGTCGCAAAAATTAGGTGGAACAGACTCAGAGACTTCTATCTATAAGTAGAAACA
The DNA here is from genome assembly GCA_946477585.1 of Cheilosia urbana. NCBI lineage: Eukaryota > Metazoa > Arthropoda > Insecta > Diptera > Syrphidae > Cheilosia > Cheilosia urbana. The sequence goes on along the minus strand of OX297854.1, from coordinate 163,822,347 downwards.
GAATCAGTTCCGTGGGGGAGTTAACAGGACTGTTGTAAACTAAGACGTTTCCAAGGCAAAGTACTGATATTCCAATCATTTTCTTTGTCCGCGAACCTTGCCTTGTCCTTGCCAGCGAATTTCTAATTTTTTTTAGAAACTCCTCGGTTCTTCAACGAACAAGGAAACTGTGTGATAGGTATTCACGCTCGCAGATTGAGAGGATTTTTGCAGGAGCCACATAGATGAGGAGGAGGAAGAAACCCTTCTTTATCTTCTTTGTACCTACCCAGCTTTTTTCAAATTTCCGCAAAACCAACATAAGATAATACTTCTGCGAGAACCTCAGTGACTTACAGGAACTCAACGTTATCTGTTGGTATTAGAGCCTACTGCCCGTACCACGCGCATCTCTTAGACGGGCTGTTTGTAGATTACAATCGAGGGGTAGACTGCTTCGGTCACCCTTTGTATATCCAAAACAAACCGTCACTCAGTCAAATTTACCTTTTGAACAAGTTGAAAAACCTCGCAATATGCGTAGTAAATAGGCCGATTACTCCAATCACCACTACTACTATTTGATAAGTTACCAGAGGGTATGGGCGAGGGTCTATATCTATATACTGTCGACCGGTCACCTCCTCCTTGACCAACGAAATTAAACCTCAAGTAAGGTACATAACGAAAGAGCCGATCTACTAATCACCGATGACGTATGCCGGTTTAAGTCAATTTGACGAGATTCGGAGGATTATAAGCGACGGGCAAACTGTTTCGGTCACACGTCGTATATCCGAAGACATATCGTCCAATAGTTATAGCCAGTCTCCTCTCTTCAAAGGGCTGTTTGAGGATTACAGACGAGGGGAAACTGTTTCTGTTACCCTTCCCCTATTCGAGGATAAACCGCCCCGTTTCTCTCTACAAGACGTAGGAGGACTGCAGACGAAGACAAATTGTCATAAGCACAAAGATAGTTATAACGCGCCCACTAGAATGTCCGGCCTAGATAGCACTCTAGCCTTCTCCAACCACCTTCGCTTAACTCATGTGGTATCACAAAGGACCTAAACTAATTTGGCCCAAGTGTGTATTTCTAGACAGCCACCTTACCTAACCTAAACTAACCTTCATATGATTCCTGTTCTCTTCATTCCTTGCTTGAATAAGTAGCCATAACCACTGATGTCTTAAGCCACGAACTGGATCGAACTCTTTTCTGTAGCTAGTTTCATATGCGGACTTAAATCTGTCTTTGGCTACTTTTGAATTGATATTGCATGATCTTGTTTCCTCAACTTACTAGACTCCTTCCTACTAAGGTACACCTTAAAAAAAATAATTGCAATCTAATGAAAAATGTTACGTATACGCCACCATCTCCCACCTTTGCAGTATCAACCTCTGGCTGGAAATTCAAAAAATGCCTCCACACCCTGCAAATCCTAAGGACATTAGATAGGACATCCAGTATTTATTTATCTCCTTTAATCAGATCTTATCAAGCCGAACGGTAAATCCATAATTTCCCCCAGCCATAGATCGCCTCACAAATTAGAAGCAACGACCCTCCGCACATATATGACTAATGGTGCTACTTACCAACCAGTCGTTCTTCATACTACGCATCAACCCACAATCGTGTATCATTAACCTAATTGACATAAATCTAAGGGTTTTTATATTACCTTCCGTCCGCCGCGCCGTCTACATGCCTATGTTATGACATCGCACCATGGAAATACAAAAAAAAAAACAAGGTCTCTGAGGCAAACAACTTGAAACTCCTACAAAACATACAAAAATAAAAAATAAAAAAGAGATAGGAGAAAAATATCCTTAAAACATTTAAGCATTATCCTTACAATTTAACGTAACAAGCTTCTTTTGAAGGTAAACAGAATAACAACAACAGCGACAGGACAACAAGAAGGATGACACAAGTAAACAAATAAACAGGGCGTTCGTTTTTATTTTCTCTTTTTTCTATCCCCCCCCACCCACCGACAGGCAATGGACAGAACAGAACGATGGGGGCCGACGGCCGAGCAGCTAACAAGTGTTCTCTGAACATTCCCAGTGTGCAAATCAAGATCTATACGGTGTTTTTTTTTTTTTTTTTTACACTCGCTTTTGGGTCAAGCTGGCACGCGTATTTACGTACTGACACTTACAGGGTAACACGTACACCGGGTCTATTATCCACACAGGGAATGTGTAACGAGAGTGATGCTCCTAAACATCTTCCGTGTGACAGATTCCAGCTGTCAACGTTTTGCCAGGCAATTAGCATGTCCCTGACTTTCTATTTTAAGCTTGTGTTGCTGCTGCCACTGCCGCTGGTATATCATTGTCTAAGCAAAAACAATTATCCTTGAAATCCCATGTGAGATATCTAGGCAAAGAAGACCTGTGTGTATACACAAAGACTCACGACGACGACGACAACGACGACAACGACGAATCCATTCATCATTTGGTTCATAAAGTTGTTGTTTGGTCGGCATGGTCGTAGTCGTCGGTGCTGTAGTAGTAGTATAGTAGTCGGACGTAACGACGAATGCGAATTGGATTGAGCCTTCTCCCCCAAAACAACACAATTGCGGCAAGTTATTCCCAAGGAGGCCCACGCAGGATTCTCCAAAAAGATCCAAATTGAATTACGTCGGACGGCAATAAAGGCAGAACACTGACCAGGCCAGACCAGACCCAAATCAGTATGAGCTTTGGGAGAACGAATGGATAAACTGACTCGTCCTTTGTGTCAGATTTGTGAAATTCCATAGCCGCCGTCGGTCGGCCGGCGTTGAAGGATACATTCAGTTTCAGAACTTTTGGGAGATTAAGTAGAATCAAATTAGGTACACAAAACGTTTGTCCTTATACGTAAGTTGTTGTTGTCGTTGGCCGTTTTTTGGGGGCTGTGTGCTGATGGTTGATTGAATGGTCATGTGTGTGCTGGAGTTTGGTGTCAATGTTAACTGGTGGTCACTGGAATTGTGTTTTGTCTGATCGTTGATGAGACACCATGATTACAAACGCAATTTGCCTTGATTCAATCAACCTTTTGAGCCAATAACAACTGACTGTGCTAGGGGGGGCGGGAGGGGATAAAAAGTTTTACCCAATAAATTGCCATCAGAGAAAGGAGGAAAGTGATTTCGACTGACTTTTTAAGAAATAAATCTCAAACGACGTATGATGAGTTGTAATTGGATTTCATATTGTAAATGATGTCCTTGATACGATTGTGTTTAAGCTACGACTTCTTCCAAGTCGTGTATGGCCGATGGGGGGGGGGGATGTCAGTGAGGGAAACTCGTTTAAATTTAAACTGGCTAAAGATGGTCTGAGATTAGATTGAATTAAGTGGTAATGGATGGAGTTTAGGCCCAGTTCCACCCCGTAGCACCAACTAAGTAAGTAAATAAGGTTGTGATATATATTTTTTGAATCGTTGCAATCAGGGCCGGAGTTGGCATAGAGGGCTTTTGAGTTGGCACTAGAGGTATGTAATAGCAAATCATGGGGAATTTAAAAAAAATCCGTCTTCAGTAAGCCTACAGAGGTGAAAAGGTCAACGCTAAGTGGATGACATTGGATCTCTCGAAAAATTTAAGCAAATAGACAGGCTTTTAAGATATTGAGTCAGAAGTCGGACAAAATGGCCGAAAAAAGTAGGCCCGTGAGATGCAGGTCTATATCAAAAGAGTTTCTAACCAACCACTGCATAGCAAAACTCAATGAACCACAGTCCACAAGTCCACAACAATCCCCACTTTAGTGAAACTCAAACTATCCCAATTTTCTATGCAGTGACGCTCACTGAAAGTCTAGTTAACGTAATCTAAAGCCATCCGTCCACTGAGTCCGCAATTTAACCAACCCAACAGTTTTCGTTCTTCTTTAATTTTAATTTAGTGGGGGCAAAACCCCATTTATTAGGTTAAAATACAAGCTATAAAGACTTAAAGCTAAAAACTAATTTTACAAGTTGAAACAAACAAATGTTTAAGCTAGCTACACTATTGTGTGCGAAATCACGCTACTCATGTTGTGCTACATAAATTTAAATAAAGTCAAGCGCTTTGAAACTGAAAGCGTTGTACGCCGCGTACTTTAATGTTCGAGTAGTTGAACAACTCCAAAAATTGTACACTTACCATAGATCAGCTTACCTGATTTTAGGAAAAATATATAATTAATAGAAGCGTTGAGATTCTCACTGTAAAATCGTTGCTCAAATCGTTGCACAACCATGTTCAATGAACAACATGAGCTTGTACGCAATCTGTACACTTGCTAAGCAACGACCTATGATCAGATTTAACGCAATGGTTGCTCAGAATTTGGAGTGTCGTACATTGGAGCTGAAAATAATGGATTCGAGATTGATGTACTGCGCACTTAGTGGACGACGGGCATAATCTAACAAGAGAATGAAGTCCGTGTTTGGGTGCATAACTCGAGAACGGATCGTTCGATTTTAACGATTTTGGGCTTGATGGGTTCGTTTTGGTGCAAGGAAGGACATAGGCTATTAAACGAGTTTGTGAAAGTTTGTATGGGTACTTTATAAATAAAGTGCACGACTGGGTCGAACAAAACTTTCTCGCTTGTCAAAAGTTTTGTTGGTTGTTTTCTTATTTTATTAGATAGGTAGGTAAAGATGCGTCGATAAGGAAATAAAAAGAGTGTTCCCTTTATGATGGATCAATAATGATTGACATTTATTATTGGGCCAAATGCCTCATTTATACTTAAAATTAATTACAATAAAGTGATTACTAATCTATATACATAAAATGCTTAAATACTACGGTGAGTCAGCGATGTATTGCACTAACTATCGATGTCCTCAGTTATGCTGACTCTGATGTTGTTGATATTGTTGGCTTCGATGTGAGTCAGCTGGGTGAATGGGCGATCGTAAGCTGTCTTGTATATGGGTCAGCTGAGAATCGGCGATCGTAAGCTGACTTGTATGTGGGTCAGCTTAGTAGGGTGTCTGTTGCTTTACTGTGTCTCTGAACAGTGTTAAATAAAATTAGTTTTTAGTTTTTAAACGTTGAAGCTCTAGGAACAGACAGTTGAGGAGTTTGAGAGTTATAAGCGCCTACTGTTCTTTTTTTATAGCTTTTAAACCTTACAAGTTCTTGAGAGCGAGAACAAGTGTAGTAAAGGAGTTTCTGATTTTCGATCTGGGAATGGTTTCCTTTTTTGCTGGAGTAGATTTATGACAATGTTTATGAAAGTAAGTTTTGCGTTGCTGTTATTGCATTTCTAATGGCTGTTGCAATTTGAATTTAAACTGCGGTATTGGGTTTTAAAAATAACTATATATGAACACAGGGTGTCCCTTATTTTTCGACTTTTTTTTTGAACGCATATATTCTTATTTTATTTATTTGATTCTAAAACGCAACCGAAAAAAAATTAGGTCATTTGGAGTATGTTAACCCGTGCCGACTTAGATCGAAACATGTCAGTACAAGTTACACTGAAAAAGCAGCACGTGTCTAAGCAAATTTTTATTGCATTTTTAATTTTTAAACGGTAAACACATATTTTTTAATCAGTTAATGATGTCAATGTAATTAAGAAGCAATACAAAAAGCATTTACTTAACGGGAGATGTAAATCACCAAATAAAGGGTGCTAAATAACCGTCAAATCGACAAGTTCTTGAAGTTTTATTTTTTAATATGCGGGAAGTTAAATTGACAGTCATCGAAAGCGAAAATCTTGTTATTCGCGAGTGTACTATTTTTTGGGAAAAGTCAAGAATCCCTAAAAAATCACTACCCAACTCTGTGAAGAAGCTTATAAGTTTGTATCAAGCTTGGAGAGCATTGCAAAAAAATCAAAGAAAACCCAGGAGTTGCATACACGACGAGAATCAGATTTCCAGGACGATTTGGATAACATATTTGACATAGGTGAGCTCTTTAAAAAATTAAAATAGAAGAGGAAAGAGTCGTTTTACAGCGTTAGAGAGTAGAGACAGTCAGGACGATCGGGCTGCTTAGCGGGGGTTGAGAAAAAAACAAGCTGAAAAAGAAGATAGGTTTAGACAAAGGCGATTAGAAAAATAACAAAAATGTAGTAAGTACATTTCATCGGCAATACCATCTTCTTCTTTAGCGTCCTTAGAGGAGGAGTTTCAGCCTTAGACAGATGTCAGTTGAGCGAAGAGTCTCTGTTTATATACTTCAGGCTACAGGGGAATCTCTAGGGCTTAACTTTGAGTATTTTGCAATCAATAAGTCTTCGATTCAACGCGTGCGGGCACGGATGAGAAAAGAACGGGCAGAAAACCGATTTTCAAAATAATATTCCAGAGGTCGTGCTAGGGAAGAACGACTTACTATTACTATTACTTTTGGAGATGGGGAACAACTTGTATCCGTTCTGGTAAAGAACAAGCTAATGCTGTTTTTAGAGCAATTAAAAACTGAAATTGAACTGAAAGTTCAGATTATGTGTTACGATACAACTGCATCTTACACATGTCGTTAGACCTGTTCTCTTGGAAGAGAAATTATAAAGAGAGATAGTCATTTTTAGTTGTCAGCATCAAATGTATGAGCTCGTGCTTTAAAGTGTCTTCGAAACGAACAGTAACAATAAGTCCAGACATACCTATTTTTAAAGCGTTTCGAGATGGATGGAAAAATATTGACACTAATTTCAACAATTTTCAAACCGGTGCAGACATTGAAATTACCGAATTTTTAAGTTCTTACTTTGGAGAGTTCTTACTGAACTATCAACAATATTCTTAGAAGGAGATGTCGATAAGTAACTAAAAATCAGGCCCCCAAAAATCATTCAGCAGAATAAGAGCAAAAACAATTTCTCCTTCGTTGTGTGAAAAGGCACAGGAAGTTATATCCTGATTGCAGGAAAGAAGTTTTGAAGAGGAAGTATCCGCAATAATTTCTTTTTGTTACAAATTATTCTTATTTAAGTGTTTAGTATAGTTATTTAATACAAATTTGAAATTGAAATGAAATATTTAAATGTGAAATTTTGTTTTTTTTTTTTTTTTTCTTAATTTTTCGTATAGATTTTCAATGTTGACTTTGCTAGTCTAGTCGGCACGGGTTAGCATCATTCCAGGAGCAAAATATTTTGCATTGAAGATAGTATTCGCATTAAGAAAAAAAATAAAGGGTATGCGTGAAAAAATTCTGAAAAAAATTTTGTTATCCGATATAAGGGACACCCTTGAACAGAGATCGGCTTTTGGGTAGTATATTTTGAGAAATAATTAAAAAAACCGATTTATTCGAATTTTTTGAGAAAAATTAAATACGGGATCTTATTTAGATCATGACATTATCTTTAATATGTACTTTGATCAAAATTGTTAGAGCTTTTTTTGTAGAATTTGGCAGAATAAACAGTTCAAAATACTGAAATATTTAGTTTGAAAAAATACAATTTGTTAACTATATAACGGAAAACCGATTATGAGTTATTGTTCGGGATATAAGGATTACTTACTACTACTAAAGTTTTATCGAAGTCAAAAATAGGGTTTTCGAAATATGAGAAATTTTTAAATTTAGCGTTTTCGGTGATTCGAATTGAAAATTAAGGACGCAATCATTTTAAGAATACCAATGTTACTCTATGTTTGCATTTTGGTCAAAATCGTTATTGCCGTTTTCAGGTATACTAAAAAAAATTACTTTTTTCAAAGATCAGGTTGACGATAATACAGAGAAAAGCTGATTTTGGCATTAAGAATGACCATATTACCTTAGAAATTAACTTTTGTTACAGTCGAATGGACCGTTTTCGAGATATGTTCAAATTTCAAAAGTACCGTTACTCGAATTTTTAGCTCAAAACTGACTACATATTATATTTAATATAACTTTTGAATAAAGAATTTGAGAAGATTGCATGTGCATTGTGCATGTGCATGCTAGGAATTATTATTTTCATTACATTGACGAATTTGGGCGGAATGAAGTTCACCGGGTTTCTATATAAGCCAAAGCCGAGCAAAATAATAGCTTGAATAGCAAAATCTTCTTCTTTTGTAATTCAGAGGGCGCTCTAGTGTAGTCATTCCTAAGACTGTCGACGGAATATTTCTGAAATTTTATGATAAGGCCTCCCTTAAGGCCTTCATAATAAATTTACTGTAGGCCAAAATATTCTATTTCACATTATTTCACAGAAGTTAAAAAAATGAAGTAGATTGGTCTTGTCTATTGAACATTCAGCGGAGCAGATAAACAACCGTCCATCTGCCATCCCGTCGAAAGACTTTTCTCTCTAGTTTCCATGCAACTAATCCAATCAAGGCTTCCGACATCTACCACCTCTCAGACAAAGTATCACATTGATGACAACAGTGATGATGGCAGTAATTACTATGACGCTGACGATGATGAAAATATTCACATTAGCAAATGTTCGTACATCTAATTCCATCACGTACCCACAGAGAAACCCTCAATCCAAACAAAAGATGCATTAAACTTTCATATATGTGTGTGCAGCTTCCCGTATACCATTTGCAAAGTTATATTTAGCGTGCTGCTGTCCATGTGGAGCGCACATAGGATATATACGCCATCTGCCATCATCAATCTTTCTGGTACACTCAGGTCCGCCTGACAGCTTTTGCTACTTCGTCCTGCTGCTAACTGCTGCCATTGCATGCCCACAGCAAACGGTGATCCTTTACGAATTACTTATTTAAAAGTTATTTCCTGTTTGGTTGTTCATTTTGGGGTTGGGGAAGCTCCACATCTGTCTGTCATTATTGCCCGCACCAACCCGCCCAAAAACTGTCATCTTCCCCAAAGGGTATGGGCGTACGGGTGCAAAACTTGAGACCAAAACTTAATTGTTCTCTCTTATGAGTTGTGATTAGCTGAATATTATGACAGAAGTATGTGAGAAGAGTTGGAAATCGAGACACGGTAGAAACTTTCTCATTACCACACAATAATGGTAATGGAGAGTCCTTTTGCCAAATGTGAGCTTAGTGCAAAATTATATCTCCGTGAGATTGTCATTAGTGTTGGGTTTAAGTTTCTGGTCATAACATACCTATATACGGATACGAGTATTAGAACTTTGATGGAAGAAGTTGGCAAAAAGGGGGACATGTTTAATCTGCTCAAATGGCGAGGAGTTCAGACAATGGCTGCCTACGTAGTTCTCGGTAATGAAGGGCTATCATTATTTTCTACTGATGAGGTGAGAGGAGCTGATTCTGTTGGCTATTGATATGGCGCGTATTTTGAATCGTGAATCAGTGTTTTGATTTCGAAACGAGAGGAATGTTATTTCCGGCAGAATTCATTTTTGAAGTGCTTTTTCTTTCTAAGCCTATTGTGGTTCACGGGCTCAACCAACAAGACCCTCGGGTCCTACTACCTGCACACCAAGTTGGTTAAGGTCGCTCTCGAATGACGCATTAGTCAGGGTCTTTCACTTCTTCTCCTCTCCTCTTCCACATCTGCACAGAACAACCTTCGTCCATGTCACTACATTCCTATTTCAAACTCCGTACCATACCACCGCTCAGCTATTCCTTAAACGAGCGTTTTGTGGGTGAGGTACGATTAATCCAATATATCCTTCCCTGTAACAACACGCATACCGGCATACCCCTGCGGAACGTGCAAAGCATTCGCTTGGTAGATGCAACCGTTTACAATTTCCAAGGGGCCTCACTTTGTTTGCATTCCAAGCTAACACATTTTTTCTTATATATCCCGATATCCTTACTCCATTCATCGATTATTGAGGTTGTTGTTTCCCGCCCCCGTATCTTGTTGCTCGTGTGCATAAACTTCCACGAACGCTAAGCCATTGTTTCCTTATTCTTTAGGTTCAATGTGGCGAGAATATCCTTTCTCAATGGGGGTGGGGAGGGTGGGAGCCAACCTACTCCTGCCTGCTGCACGAAAGTGTACTTTGCAATCAACTGCATTAAGCGCGTGCATGCAGAGAAATTGATGTGAGAAACATTGTCGTTGGGTTGAGGTAGAAAATCTCTGCTCAAAATGCGCCTATAAAGTGTATTTAAGTATTTAAGCGATTTTTTCCCACATTCTATAGGGAAGGTTGCATATTTTGTTTTCTATTCCCCACACCTGTTGTAGGTGGGAAAAATGATCGAAAGTTTTTCCCTTTTTTTCTGAATCGCAAGTGAAGAGTGCACTATATGGTGGCGGGATATACACAATGCAGTTATTGTGTTTGAGTGGAAGAAGTTTTTTTTTTCTGTTTTTTTTGCATGAAAATGGAGCGTTTTAAATACTTTCAGAGTGTGAAGGAGTTGGATGCTTTTAGATGGTTTGTAGAGTGAAATTTTGAGCACTTGATGATTTTATTCCGCGAAATATTATTTAAATGGATTTTTTTACAGGACTTTTTTTGTACAGCTTTATAAAATATTGTTTATTGCTTTTGGGATGTTTGAGTGGGATGGGAGGTTGTATTTAAAGTGGGGAAAGGTGCGCTTGCAGCGTTATTGTTTGTGGAACTTAAATGGTGGATCTGGGCGAGCTTTAAAAGTAGGTACCTATACCTAGTCATTAAATAACTACCGATGGCAATCAAACGATGAAGAAATCTCGCTGCTGCATCAAGGTCGGTAATGACCTAACCGAAACCTTTGTAAAAAAAGAATTTAGACAAGGCGACGCGCTGTCATGCGACTTCCTTAACATCGTACTTGAACGAATTGTGCGAAACTCACAAGCCAACATACGAGGTATGATCTTTCAAAAGTCTGTACAATTACTTGCATACGCGGACGATATTGACATAATTGGAAGAACACAGCGAGCTGTCACTTGAGCGTTTACAAAAATAGGTACACAGAAGCGGCTAAAATGGGCTTAGCGGTTAACGAGGGCAAAACCAAGTATATGCTGTCAACAAGAAGGAAAACCTACCTTGGCTCTGTTATAAAATAAATAAATAAAATAAATAGTTGGCACAACATGTCCGGAGGAACCCTAGGCCTAGCTTCTCACAACCATTCGTTTTGTGCGAGTTTTTCATTTTTGGAACGAATGGAAGGGATCTACAGTTTTATGCCGACTCCAAACGGCTAATTGAGAAGCTCTTACAAGACATTTATACTCTCGGATGTTTGTCAGACGTTCGCGAGAGGTAGCGCAGTGGAAAAAAACCATAAGTTGGAATTTTGGGTTTTTTGTGGGATTCGAACCTGAGACCCCTCGCTTAGTAGTCCAACACACTAACCACTAAGCCACTGCGACTCGCTCTGTTATAACATCTGAAAATGGCATCTCATCAGAAATCAAACGGAGAATAACTCTTGCCAATCGCTGTTTCTTTGGGCTGAGAAGGCAACTGTGTAGTAAATCCCTCTCCCGGAAGACTAAGGAGACTCAATATAAGACCCTCATCACCCCAGTCCTGTTGTATGGTTTTGAAGCATGGACTAAGATATTCGGTCCCATTTGTGTTGACGGGTTTTTGGAGGAGACGATTCAACGTAGAACTATACGAGCTGTACAGGGACATCGACCTAGTCACAAAACTGCGCATTATTCGTTTGAGATGGCTAGGACATGTAGAGCGAATGGACGTCAACGTTTCGGCCCGCAGAGTCTTCGATTCCAATCCAGAGGGTCAACGCAGTAGAGAAAGACCTCGCCTCAGGTGGCGCGCACAAGTAGAAAACGACCTCAACCAACTTGAAGTGCGCAACTGGAGGCAGTTGGCTAAGGACCGGGCTAACTGGAGAGGCTTGTTGGTTGAGGCCCTGGTTCACACCGAACTGTAGCGCCACCTTAGGAAGTAAGTAAGATGGCAATCAAACTTTTTCATACTTTTCCTTCTGTATCATCTAGCTCATGCTCTGAGCTTTGGGGTTGACAACTGTTTCTGAAGTAGCCTGCCTATGGAGTACGTCTCTTAAATCTCAAATTAATGAGCTGGCCATTCGGATTCAAATTAGTTCGCTTCAAAAGAGCTACTATCATACTAAATGGCTTTCTGCCCAATTTGTAATTGTTTTTCCGGCCTTTACTATAACGCAGCATCTATTTCAATATAAAAATAAAGAGCACGACTGGGTCGAGCAAAACTTCCTCGTTCATCAAAAGTTTGTTGTTTTCTTTTTTGTTTAGGTAAATATATAAAATAAATAGTTGGCGCAAAAGGTTCAGAGGGACCCCAGGCCTAGCTTCTCTTAACCATTCGTTTTGAGTGACTCCAAACGGTTAATTGAGCAGCTCTTTCAAGACAGACTCGGATGTTTGTCAGACATTGGAGAGAAGTAGCACAGTGAAAAAAACCCTGAGTTGGAATTTGGGTTTTTGCGGGATTCGAACCAGAGTATATCTATCATGAGTAGAGACACTCTCGATTTTTTCGTTATCAGTCCTTACGTCTGTGTCACACAGACACTAGAAGTAGATGGATATAAAAGGTACTGTATAAGAGAGGGATAAAAGAGGACAAGCTTTTTTTTGGAAACAGGCACAGGGTGCTCCTTTTAAAAAAGGCAACCATTAACTTGTCATACATTTTTATTAAAAATTAAAAAAGAATTACATGTGTGTTACGCTAAGATATTTTTGATTGTTGTTGGCTTTTTTGATAATTCTATTAAATTTTTTGATAATGTGATACACTAGAAAACGTACATAGAATTTTATAAGAAATTCTTTGTTTTGATTTTTACAGCAAAAGTAATCAAATTCATTCTGTAATATATTATACATTTCCATTTCAAAATGATTGCAAAAGTATAAATTGGGAAAACGAGAGACACATTTTTGCTCCAGACTCTCTAACGCATCTAAAAAGTTTTGAGAAGGGCGCGTTAAGCGCGCAACTTCATATTCTTTGAAATCAGTGAATATGGAGACAACACTAGGTTTCTGACTTAATTCTAACTCACACTTGTGTTTTTGACGGTATTTTTTTTAAATATAGCCCGCAAAATAATAAATCGCATTTTCACTACCGAAATCAACAGTTTTATAGTCATATTCGGTTTTGAAAATGTTAACCACTTTATCACTCTTTTTTGGTGTTTGCATTACAATGTCGGGAAGCTCTAAGGTTTCGGTTGGCTCACAGTTTCCGTGGGTTATATCTTCCATGTACTTTACTGAAAATTATCTTTTAAATGCACAAATGAATTGAAACGGAGTCAGTAACTTGTTATTTCCTCCTCGGTTACGTAAAACAGAGAAGGTATTTTCCAGACAATCTTGATTGAGGTTTCTCGTTAAAAGGAACTCAATACCATCTGCTCTTAAATCACTTGAAATGGCAATGAGAGCATTTATATTCTGCTGCCATCCTTTTAAAAATCGCATTAGTTACATTGGTACACTTATCAAGAAAAGTAATATTTTGCAGAAATATATTCATATCATTTAAGAAATTGACTTGCTCTTCATTTACGAAAAATGGCCTTCTGTATTTTTTGGGGTCCTTAAATTTAGACGAATTAAAAAGATCGTACAACCTATCTAGTTTTTCGATCATTTCAGCAGTATTGATAGTAGTTGAGGATACAGCACCTACACTGGCATGTGTATAAATACCAGCTGAAACTGTTGCACTTAATGTTTGAGTAGCAAGCCTCACACGCATCTTCTGGAAGTAATTTGGAAAAATATGTTCGTCTGTTAATTTAGGAGCCAATCTGAATGAACGATTCTTGTCCCACAAGTAGAAATTAACTACGTCATTCCAGTTTACTTTCTTGTTATCAAGTGCAACAATGTCGTATTTCAAAATTACGCCAGAAGGATTTAAAAAGATGAGGACTGTCAAACATATAAAATATTTTTGTATTTTCTACATAAAAAAAAGGTTCACCCAAGGGAATGCCAAGAAGCCTATTGAGACCAACGAAATTTCCACCTTGATCTGAGATTACAAGGCGTGGTTTCATGCCTTCTTCGGTCAAATGTTTTACACATGTAAACACAATTTCTTTTAAGTTTTTGCTGGGCAAGCGGAATTGACAAATTGATATCCTAGTAAAATTAAAAATTCGGTAAGAAAAAATAATGATTTTAAGCAAGTTTTTCTTATCTCCGTAAATTACGTTTTGCTTACCTTTCACTATTTTTCGGTACAGAAAAATATTTGACTCCCAAATTTTGTTTTTTTCTCTCGACCGCAAGCCAAACACTTTAAAGTATGTTTTCCCATTTCTTCTTGCAATATTTTTATATTCAAAAAACATTTGAACTTTAACTTCATCACTTATTCTCTTATTTTGCACTAACACGCGTCACTCCGTAATGTTGTTTCTTGACTTGTTTCGCAGCACTGATAAGAATGCAAGTCAAAACGCCTTTGGAAATACATTATGAAAAAACGTAAGCACCGCCTACCCCATCTTATAGCAAAACCAGTGTGACCAATTACCATAGAAACTAGAAAATTATGAGTCAAATAATTTTTATTTTTACTGAGCGGAACACAGGATTGCATTATTTTCAGGGAAGTCAAAGCAAAGAAAAAACATTTATTTTCATATTTTCTTCTGAATGGCAATAAAGATGTTCCTTAATTAGGCGTAATTAGTGCAAAAAAAAAAATCACTAAAAACCAGCCATAAAACCATTTAAAAAAACAAAGCAGGTAGCACTGCACAAAGTGAAATGATACACACACCGATGATCAAGTGGTGACGCCTTTAAAAAAGCATTATGAAAAAACCCACGATCGTTCGTCTTACGAAGCGCTCCGCATATAGTGGTATAGGCACAATATAGTGTGTACCCTTTTTTTTACAGGGGTCGTTGTATAAGGGTTAAAACAGATCCGTTCGCGCTTCTCCCACTTATTGTAGGGTTTTTTATGCATTTTTCTTTGTGGTAGAAGGAAATGCATATGTGGAGAGAGTGTCTCTACTCATATTAGATATACTCTGGATTCGAACCTAGGACCCCTTGCTAAGTAGTCCAACACACTAATCACTAAGCCACTGAGTCTCTTATGGTAAAAATGATTTTGGCCAAAATAAAAAATTAGAGTAGAATTTATGTTTCAAAAATTATTTAGTCCGCCATTTTCAATTCGAATCACCGAAAACGTTAACTTTAAAAACTGCTCATATCTCGAGAACATCATTTCCGATTTGGATAAAACTTGAAAAACCAAGTGTAATGCTTACATCCCGAACAATAATTTATACTCGGATTTCTGGTAAATCATAGAATCTTAGACCAACAATCTCCATATCCGAAGTTTAAACCAAATTAGGGCTGTTTAGGCTGTAGGTCTTGGGACATACGGACATACGGATATACGGACAGACAGACAGATGGACAGAGTTTCGAGACCCAATTTTTTGAGTTCCTCTGTCATCGTCATGTCAGAATTGACTAAAATCCAGGGCCGGCATTCTGTAAGGCGAAAACGTCTACACGTTTTCGTGCGCACGAACGGTTTGCTTCATGTAACATCAAAAACGAAAGAAATTCTCGTGGCCGCGAAAAAAAACAAACGAACACATTTTTTTTTACGTTTTCGCTTTTCTTGCTTCATGTAACCCTAAAAACGAACAGATTTTATCGTCTCCACGAAAGAAAACAAACGACAGCTATTTTGTTGACGTTTATCATTTTCGTTTTTATTCTTATTGAATTTGGTGGTTTTAAGATTGTGCTGAATATTTTATTAGATATGTTAGCAAATTATTATTTTTTGACCAGCGACAGCGAAGAAAGTGAAGTTGAAATTGAACATGTGAACTTAAGAAAAATTAGAAAAAGTTTGCGGGATTGTTCAAATCCTCTCACATTACCTGACAAAAGGTTGGTTTATTTTGATTAAAAAGTTAGTTCATAAGTTAGTTAAAAAGTTCGTTTTTCTATTTAGTTTTGTGCAACGTTTTCGATTGAACAAAGCCGCCTTTAAGTATGTGCTGGACAATATTATTTTTGCATACAGGTACACGAACGACAAACGTGCCTCCTATTTTAAAACTTTCCGCAACATTAGAAGTACTGGCTGGAGGAGGATCCGCTTCGTAAACAATCAAATTCCACTTTAAAATTATTTTCAATTGTCAGCTGTTCGTTGTCAAAACAACTTAACGAAAATAAAACGACATACTGAGACTGCCAAACTATAATTTTGCTGTCACACTGTTTCTCAAACCTAAACGAATGTGAAGAAAAAAACGTAAGGTGTTACATGAAGCAAATTTTCGCTATCGCGTGATTTCTATCGTTTCTTGAAAAGCGAAATCGTTTTTCGTTTCGTTTTTTACAGAATCTGGCCCCAGAGTTCGAAATTTTAAACGAATAGAATTTCTCTGCCTGTCCTTAATGCGTTCTTATACCAGTCTTCCGTTTGTGATGAAACTTTGGTTAGTTGTTCGTCTCAAAAATAGGGACTCATACAACGAGAGGTTTTGAGAAGCTAGTCCTACTATGCCTTTATAGAACAGATGCGCCAACAACCGATTTATGTTATACTGAAAATGACCAGACACCAATTATATTAAAGAAGGCTTTTGATCAGTCAGCTTTGGTCATGAAATGAAAATTTGTTCCTTTCCCCACTGAGGACCTTCTTACTGAAACCATGTGAAACGTTCTACTTTTCCGTTTCAGATCGTCAACGGGTATTCATTTCAATTAAACCATGCTCAGAGAGGAAGCTCAGCTCAGTGGACATTATAGCAAAATGGATATTCTTCCAACCGTATCCACTGACGGACCACACTCAAAATACCATGAAAAAACTGAACCTTCAGCTGTAGCATTTCTTTGTTCCTCAAAAAAATATGTGCTCCCTCTGACTATGTATACTGTACAGAAACACAATAAGAATGGACAAAATAAGGGACTCCGGCAGTCCGGCTGCCAATGATACTGATGACGATGATGATGGTCTGTCGGTTTAAGCACTCTTCCGGTCAAACAAAGACGAATGCGAAATGCGAATATTATAAGGTCCAGCATAGTGTGTGCGAGTCCTGTTGTTAAGTTTCTGCATAGAGTTCTTTTTTTAACTTCGTGGTCATTCTCATTCGCATTCTCATACGGAATCCGAAAGTAGGACCTTCAAAAAGGACAAAAAAAAAAAAAAACGTTCGAGTGTGTAGGTACATATGCATAGAATAGGATTGAACCTTTATCCCACAAAGGATTCATCGCTCATCGGACATGGTTTATCCTTTTGCTCTTCTGGTGTTTCGGTTTTATCCTTTTGCTGAGAATGAGCCCTCGGCATCGACGTCAACTTCGATATCGACATCTACATTCGTTAGTCAGTCGATTCACGTGTGGCCGAACCGAATCGAATTTAAATTTTTTATCTGCATGTATCCTTTACGGGAATTTTATTTCTTATGTTTGCGTATTTATCCATATCCTGCGTCCCTTTTCGGAATGTTTTCTCTTATTTTTTTGATTTTTTTATTTCCAGAACGAAGTCCCTTCTGCTACTGCTGTTTGATGCTGAATTATCATTTCCTTTTGACTTCATTATGTGGTGCTGCTGTTTGTGCCATTGACGGTGTGTCACATACCGAAAGGGATCGCTTCATTGGGTAGGTCTTCATCATTGTATCCCAAGTCTTCACGTGAATGTCCTTTTTTTTGCCTATACACGCATTCGTTCGGAATGTGGAACCGCAGAGACTTCCAAGTGACAGTGACAGGACACAGGAGTGAGACAGGTTCCCCAATGGACCGGATATCAGATTTAATTCAATAATTTGATGATTCGGTTTATTTGGTTGTGCGTTCGTGTGACGATGTATTTTTGTTTTTTTTTATTTTTTTTCCCCTTTTGTTGGTCGCATTTCAATTTCTTTCCTGCGGCCAGCCACATGGTACGTGTATATGCTGTGGGAATCGCCGGGCGCGGTTGTCATTCGCACGTACATATGAGTTGCGGAAATTTGATGGGCCAGCCCCTGTCATTCGCATAAAAGAAACTCATTATATTCGGCGAATGCTCACCCATTGGAATTAGGAAATACTGCTGCTACAGGGGAAAAGGTTATGATGCTGGAGTTGCTGCAAGTGGTTTAGGATCAAATGTGTGTACTTGGACTGCGGTTGAAATTTACAGCACAGTGGCTGTAGATACCAAGTTATAATTAAATTGAGAGGAGTGGGTAGTGGTGCAAATAATTTTGAATTGAGGAATCCAATGAACATCTTGCTCAACACAACCTTAGTCAAAAGATCAGTTAAACACACGAAGTCGAGTAGAGGAAGTAAACGAATTTCTGTCTTTTTATTTTTGATTGTTCGGCCGAATGATTGACACATAACAGTATACCAGCTGCGGAATAGTGGTGGGTTTATTATTAAAAAATATTGTATTTGCTACAGTACAATCTGAAAACCGTTAGGTTAGGTTAGAGTGGCAGGCCTCCTCAAGTGCAGCCACACTTAGGCCAAATTCGGCCCATTGTGTTACTACAGGATCGATATCGAATCCTTATCTACCCGTTGAACCAGCCGGAGCTAAGAATTAAGCGATGGAAGCAGTTGATACCTATGTTTGCGAGCTCGCTGAGATTGTCGAAGAAATATTCTCCGAGGTATAGTTTTCTACGGAGTGACAGTGCTGGACACGTACAGAGAAGGTGAAGAATAGTCTCCTCCTCCTCCTCGTCCAAACAGCTTCTGCAGGAATCATTTGAAGGGGGGCCTTATCTGAGAGCTCCCCTATGATGCAATGTCCCGTGATGACACCTACTAGAGTGCTTATTATGGGTCTTTTCAGTGTAATGAGACTTCTTGAGCGCTTGGAATCCAGCTGAGGCCAGATTTGTTTCGAGGTGTGGCACGTTATAAAGCTAGACCACCTGCGATTAGTAGCGCTTAGTGCGTTTTGTTTAATTAGGAGCTTGCAAATAGCAAAAGGCATATAGAGACTCTTCTTTTCTGGTAGAGTCGACATAGTAGTGCATTGCCTGGCGAGTTCGTCGGCGATGCAAATTACCTGGAATGTCTCTATGGCCCGGCACCCATATAAGGTGAATTTTGAATTGTTTCGCCATCTCGTTCAGAGATAGTCGGCAATTGAGGGCAGTTGTTGAATTGAAGACGACAGAATCCATTGATTTAATCGCGGCTTGACTGTCGGTAAAGATGCACGGAACGAAAATTATTTTCTACACATAGAAATTTCGTATCTTGAATGCAGAAAATTTGAAAATTAACAATTTCTTCTTTGTTCGAATCTAATTTATTAGTATTTAAACACTATTTCTTGAATCTAGAAAATAATTCTTAGTAGCTAAAAAAATATAATTTTACCTAAACGATTAAATATTTCTTGATTTAAGAAATGAATTTTGCATAGCAAACTTAAGAAATATATTCTAAAATCAAGAAGTAATTATTTGATACTATAAAGTCTGTACTTTATATTTACAACCAATACAGATTTTCTTAGGTATTTCAAGAAAATAATTGCAGCAATTTAGAATAATTCATTAAAACTATTCCAGCATATATAACTCCCCGTGTAGTAAGTTTAGAGAGGGGGTGAGGAGAGGAAGTGGATAAGTTGTTTGTTTAGATATACTGTTGCTGACGTTGAACCTATACTTCTTTATCTACTGCATATAAGAAATAAATTCGTATATTAAGAAAATAATGCCGAATATAAGAAACATCTTTCTTTTTAATATAATATATGTAGACTTAACCATTTTTTTATTGAACCGTATGAGACACACGTGTTCGGTTGTACCCCATCTAGCAGAAACCAGACACGGAGACAGTCATCCGATATTAAGGTGTAGGTATAATGGCCTTGGAAATCTTTACTTCATTCATATTTCTTACATATAAGAAACAATTTCTTATATCGAGAAATTCATGCAGAACAAAAGAAAACAAATTCAAATTTTGATTTACTTTTTGGCACCAACATGTTTTGCAGCATGCGTAGAGTGAGACAAATGTGTTCAGTTGCACCCCACCAAGCAGAAACCAGACACAGATACAGACACCCGATATCAATATCAAGGTGTAATGGCATTGGAAATGTTTATTTTGTTCATTTATATTGAGGAAAAAAATCGTATATGAAGAAACTACGGTACAATCAGTGATGCCAACCCGAATCAAAGTTTTTATGCCTAAACTCGAAAAAATTATGCCTTTTTCCAAAAAATTATGCTTTTTTGGTAAAAAGGATAAAAATTTCATATTTTACAAAGGAACTACAACGAACCTACAATGTGATGCAAATTTGTTAACAGAATGTTCGTCGATCGATAGGTAATTAAACCTTTTTTATCTCTGTAATTTGTTGCTTGAGTAAATAAATTAGAGAATTAGAATATAAGCATGACGCACAGTTGTAAATAAAAATTAATTATGCGACTTTGATCAAAGACTGTACCAGATTTACCAAATTCAAATTGTATATGTATGAATTGATGGTAAAAAACAATTCATTAAAAATTATGCCTTTTTTCTAAAAAAATATTCCTCAATGCCTCAAGCATCGCAATTATGCCTAAAAGGCATAATTATGCTGCAGTTGGCATCACTGGGTACAATACAAGAAGCAATTTATCGTTGGTATTCATATAAAGCGCCCATACACATTTTGCGCCTTTTATTTTCTGCATCCAAGAAAATACAGCTGCAGAGGTTGGTACAACACAGTGGATAGCAAAAGTGGAAATATACTTCAGAAATATTAGAATTTGGTTTTTCGCTTTGGCTTTTTGTATATCATTTCGGGTTACTAATGAAAATGTTGTGTCTAGCTTCAATTTTACAAACTCACAATACCGATATTTTACACATGAAGTGAAGTAGGTACTTTATGTTTAAAGAAAATTTAACGTACTACTAGCGCTCAGTATTTATATCCATTACCATTTACATATATTTCGACACTATAATCTTTGTAAGGGAATCAGCCGTCGTAATATATTTTATGCAATGCCACTTTCGTAGTCCAAAAATTTACCCTTAAGCCTAAAACATAATACAGTTGCCGCGGAGCGGAATCTTAAATTTATTCGTTCGCCAAAGTTTACAAAATGCTTGAAAATGCAAAGACTGCTTGGAAAATGAATGGCATATAATATGTAGGCTCCCGTTTCAAATCATGCATGCAATTACTTTTTTACTTGATTAACAAAGGTCACTCTAGATTAAATATATTATGAGATTCTTAAAAACCTAAAATGCTTCGTTATGTATCTTCTTTTATGCACATAGATACTAAGCTGTACTAGCTTTGATTTTTAGTATCCTCGTCATCTTCATATCATTGTCTTATTGCAGTCACATTTACTGTACTGTCTTTATTTTAATTTAATCACTTCCAAAATTATAAAACAATATTTAATATCGCTTGGAGTTACTTCATCCCAATAATGCTCCATTTTCATTTAAAACACAATATAGAATATAAATATGAGAATAATGTTTCTACTTTTTCTCCCCACTGTAAGTGAATCGAATTTGTTGTTGATATGATGCGGCCAGCCTGTTGGCACACGCCACAAACACAAAACAGTTAAAGGGGTAGCTCTTGTTTTTTGCATTTTCTTCCTCCAAGCAAAAAATGCTTTCATATAGATATAAAAGTAGCCTTTAAGAAAAAAATTTCTCTTCGAAGCAGCTGCACCCTAAATTAGCACTCACGCAGGCAACAACATGTTTGTATTATTGTTTTGCTTCGATTTGCATTGCAAGCAGCGTTACCTTTGATGAATTTTGAAAGGTCGCAAGAAAAAGGGCCAAAGGGGAAAAAAAGGGCCTTGACTTCGCATTATTGAGTAAAAAAATTTTCTTTTTTATTTTGGATGCATTATTATGGACGTTTTCATATTAAATTGTTACGAATTTTTCCTCGATAATGTGTTGAAATATTTTGTTTTAATGGCTATACATTACATTATGTGTGTTGTGAATATTTTTTTATAAGTCTACCTACCAATTCCCCGACATTCATTTTCCTTTTTTTCTTTTTGAAATTGAATTCCATTTCATTTTGATTTGAATTCGTATTTTTCACAAGCTGCTAAGTTTTTTTTTATCTTTTTGGACAGATGAATGTAATAGACAGCTCCTTTTAAGTACTTTTTCTGATAAAAGCCCTGTATAACAAATATGCATGGGAAAATGTTTTATAAATAAGAATTTTCGGGAGGGTGTATAAAGGCTGTAAAAATACTTATACACTGCATAACTAACACAATTACCTTTTGTGGATTTATTGTTAAATGACCAAAGCACTTGTTATCTCGAAATAATCTATTTCCTCGCCAGGTATTATGATTTTCTCAATACATATACAGCCTTATTATAAATGTATTATAATTTATAAATAAGGCTGATAATTTTTTATCATTGATATCAAAGTTTGTAAATTATTTTATTTTGTTTGTCCCAAATCTTCAAAAAGGGCCAAAATCAATAAATTTTAGAAAAGTCGTCTCATTGTGGCAAGGTGATGAAAAAAGTGCCAAACTGCAACTTTAGTCGCACAACGGTCACGCTGATTGCAAGCATTCATAAACAGTCCAGTCAATCCATTGCCATTCCATTGTCTACTTTTAATCGAGTCGGTTCAGTCAAGTTCAGTGTCAAGTGTGAAAAGTTTCTAGTGAATATAATTAATCAGAATATGATATTATCATACTACATATTTCGGTAAGTTATATTAAATACATATGTTTAAAT
This sequence comes from Cheilosia urbana, assembly GCA_946477585.1. Classification (NCBI taxonomy): domain Eukaryota; kingdom Metazoa; phylum Arthropoda; class Insecta; order Diptera; family Syrphidae; genus Cheilosia; species Cheilosia urbana. The sequence goes on along the minus strand of OX297854.1, from coordinate 163,799,695 downwards.
ATTTTTAAGCACGATTTTGTGCGATGTGATGCGTTTTATTACATTTTTATATTTTATTACAACAACTATGGGTCCACGTATACAGTTTTGGCTGCATGTAAACCAATGACCTATATAGATCACCTGGGGAAGATAAAAAAAAACCTAATAATTGTAGTAATCTCGAATTAATATTAATTCGTTACAATAGTAACATTTTGCGCGCGCAAATTATAGAACAAATCAGAACAAATTTAACCTACTTATTCCATTTATTTTTTTTACCAAATTGAAGCGTGCTACTCATAGATCGGTCGTAAAATATTATAATTTCAAAAAAGGGTTTGCAAAATAGGTAAAATAGTGTTTTAGTGGTGGTAGTTAAGCAAAGGAAGAGATACGTATTCATTTCTTCTTTTGTGGTCTTATTTCATAACGAAATAAGACCCCAATTTTCATTTGCAAATAAGGATCCAAAGAAGGAAATAACACCCCAAATTCTATTAAAAATCGTTGTTGTTGTTTCCTGTATAATTTTTTGGGGCTTTATTATTTTGTTTTTTTTTTTTTTTTTTTGCTTTATTTCATTGGGGCCTTATTTCGCAGAGCCCTTTTACTGATTAAGAAGTATTCAAATATAATTGTACATCTATAAAAACAAAAATGTCTTACAAATCCTTTAAATTCGTTTGTAACGCTGCTGGTGTTCGACTTTGATTTTTCAGATAATCGGGGACTTGCTTGACTACATACATCAGGACACTCAACATTAGTCGTTATCCATTCTTCTATTAAAGATTGATTCCAAAAGTATCGCTATAGTTTTTGATTTTTTTTAATTAATTATGTACCAATTGTAATTTTTTGTAATATCACCTTTTCTTTTTGCCATTTCAAAATTTTATATCGAGCTAAAGACAGCAGTTTTAAATTCTTTGGAAATATTTTTTCAATATCGTGAGGAATAAGATATTGAAGACTTTCTTAATCAACTCCGTTGCCGTTGAAAAATGTAAGGAAACGTCAAAACTGAGATTAAATTCATTTAAAAATCAACAGTCAATCCTTTCGGATTTATAAGCTAAGTGGCCGCTATACAAAACTTCAAACGATTCAAGACTGGTAATTAATAGTAATCCTATTTCTTTGTTTAAATTTTATAGTACATATATATTTTTACAATTTCATTTTTAGATTGACATTGACTATGAGTCCAATTTTGACAACAGCTTAGGACTAGTACGTGGGTGGGCAGACTTTACAAAAGTGGTAAGCTCAAACTTTAAAGGAAAAATTAGGATTCAATTAGAGGACTGCATACTAAAACAGAAAGGTAAGTCTTTATAATGTTACAGGTCCATATGGGACCCTTAGGCTAGGTTCTCCCATCCGTATGTTTTTGTCAGTTTTTATGTTCGAAATTTTTGGTACCTACGATTTTATGCTGAGAGCGAAATACAAAGCATCACCATTCATTCCAACTCGAATAGGGCATAAAATTGTTGGTCGCTTTGTTCGTTGCAAAAATATAAACTTACAGGATTGGTTTAATATTATTTTGTTATCATAGGTGTATTTTTAACAATATAAATAATTATTATTTTTTTTAGATAAAAACCGACGAGATATAGTGATAGCTGACTTTCTGCACCACATACTTGCCCCTATGGGAAAAACTAAGGCCACGGACAGAAAGATATGGAAATTCAGCATTCTGAACAGTCAAGCTGCATTCATACAACGAGTGCCCACAGCAAGCGACCTTCACCATGCAGTATCAGCAAGAAAGGCGAAGTAGCTTTAATTCCCTGATTTGAAGTGCCAGCCCTATATAATCATATTGGAAGAAGAAGGTAAAAATTTTGTTGTATACTCAGAATACGATGACGTTTTGTATAAATTCAACACATTTATCCACGCCCTTTCTTGCACTTACAAAATTATTTACGTTTTTGATCTCAAATATTGTCCATTTAAAAAATCACTACAAAATACATATTATGTAAATCTATTTTTAACAAATTCAATCAAAAGTTTTTGGAATCTTGGTAAGTCTTGTTCCATTTTTAAAACATTAGGCAGGCTATTATAAATATTAAATCATCTATGCAGAACCATATTCTTAGTCTTTAAATTTTTAAACCTTGGCAACCTAAAATCACCAGCGTTACGTAACTCAAAAAAATGAAATGAAAAATTATACTAACGCCACTTCATATAGAAAAAATATATCATTGTCCTTAGCCAAAAAGTGTGCTATGAAATTCAGTCACTTTCTTTTAAAGTCTAAAATCAATGAGTTTCCTTATAAAAGGGTTATTGTAATGTATAAACAAACAGAATTCCTAAGTCTAAAAGAGCAGCACTTTTTTAAATTGTTAACCTTCCCTTTTGATGTTGATGTATGCAAAGTTTATCAAACATCAAAAATAAATTATAGAGGAACAGATTACAAGAACAATTTCAATCTTTTGATATCAGAAGAACTATTCCGAATTTGTAACATTATTATTCAAGAAGAAGAAATATTTTTTATTTTGGTTCAAGTCGTAATAAACTCTCATGATATCATTTTTGCTGTGAGGTTGTCGGAGAGGAAAATAAAAATTATAAAACTTGATGAAATATATTTTAAACCATTTATAAGAAGTGTTTTACCAGACGAAAGAAAAGTTTAAAAAAAAAGAAATATGTAATATTAACACAAAATTAACTAGGTATATTTATGTATATATATGTATATATAGATATATTAAGACATCCATTTGTAGAAGTATTTTCCATTTCAAATGTTAAGCTTTGTTAAGCGAAATTGCCCTTAAAGTTAATATCTAATACCAAATGAGAAAAATGTATATGCCCTAAATGCTTACAATTTGTAATGCATTTGTATTGAATATAGAACTATAACAAAAACGCTTTACTTTGACTTTAGCGAACATTTATATTCAATGTATTAAGATTATGTAAATAGAACTTTAACTTGCTCTTTTAAATAAAAAGGAAATTAAAACTGTAACTGTACTCTACTACTTATTTTTTTTTTTTCAGGTAATACACAGATATACAATATATAACTACTTAAACTATATTTTAATCATAAATTTCTTGGTTTTAGAAGTTATATCTATTGACAGTTTTCTGATTTCCATGAAAATTTGATCAATTACAGAGGCCAGAAGTAAGTATCTAGTCGATAACAGAAAATCGAATTGATCTTAGTTTTCTTATGTCAAGAATACGATGGTGCAAATATTATTTATTTCAAAGAAATATAAATGCGTGATTTAAGAAAAAAGTTATTGATATAAGTTAAAAGTTCTTAAGCGTGCATTTTGTATTTAACAAATCGTTTCTGGGATATAAACTAATACTGTACGATTTTAGAAAAAGTTTATTGATTCAATAGCAAAGTTCTTGGGGTAAAATTTCGTATTTAAGAATTTCTTTCTTTAATCAAGAATGATTCTTCAGAATTCAAGAATATTTGTCAAATATTTTTTTCTGGGATGAAGAATAATTGTTCTGGAATTCAGGAAAAAGTTGTTGGTGTCAGAAAATAGTTCTTGATTTCAAGTGTCATTTTGATCTTGGATCAACACAAATTCTGCATGATTATAGTACAAAGTTCTCGATATAAGAAATTATTTTCTTTATGACGCATAATTCATTAAGCAATCAGTTTCTTGGATCAAGAAAACCTATGCACGATTTAGGAAAAATAAATCTTACTGGAAGAAAACAATTCTTAAGAATATTAAAGAATTATTTTCTTAAACCAAGAATAATTTTCTAAAATGTTCCTTTTTTCTCTCATTCTTGAATCATTCACAGAAAATGTTAAAAAAAGAAATAAATGGCTTGGACCAAAACCGTACTTTATTTTCTTGTTTTAACAAACTTCTACTTCCAGTTTAGAAATTTTTTTTTTCCGTGTGGTGATATCCTTTACAGATATTACATTATACCGAAGCCACGACAGGGCCTCTTTGATCGCCATGACCTCCGCCTGAAATACACTACAGTGATTAGGAAGGCTGAATGAGATTTTACAATTTAGATCATAAGAGAAAACACCCCCCCCCCCCCCCCTACTCCTGTGTCAGTTTTGGACCCATCTGTATAGAAACAGACAGACTCCTTGCGGGGTACTATTTCGTTCTCCCAGTCACTCCTGGAGGGTATGTAAGTTTCGAAGTACTTTTCGAATTGAAACTGAGGGAGGGTGTAATCAGTATCTTTTGGAATGCATTCCAATGTATTTAGAATCGATGAGTGACCAGTTTGGCGACTGGTCCACAACTGAATTGCTTTCATCCGAGTGGCTGCATTTGCTGCCACTTGTTTGCAATAGATGTCCAGCGGTAGCAAGTGGAACATTACGTCCATGGCCGCTGTTGGAGTGGTTCTAAGGGCTCCAATTTTGCATATGCATGCCGTTCTTTGGACGCGGCTAAGCTGATTATGATGGAAGGCCTTTTCGAGGGCAGTCCACCATACAATAACGCCATACGTGGGTATAGGTCTGATAACGGATACATATAGCCAATATGTAATTCGAGGCTGGAGTCCCCATCTGCTTCCAATGGCTTTTTTACAGCAGTTCAGAGCCGTGGTGGCTTTCTGAACTCTCCGCAGGATATTGGGCTTCCAGTTCAATTTGCTGTCTAAAACTAGGCCTAAATAGCTAGCCGTATTGGTGAGCACCAGGAGTGTGCCGTTTAGTTTTGGGGGTACAAAATTGGGAATTTTGTATTTTCCTGTGAAGAGGACCAGTTCAGTTTTCTGGGCATTGACCGCCAGACCGCATTTTTTGCTCCATTTAGAGAGCCTAGAGAGGGCATTCTGCATGGGATCTCTAAGCGTGTTGAGGTGTTTTCCTGAGACAGCGATGGCAACGTCATCTGCATAGGCAATTACTTTGCACCCTTCCCCTTCCAGTATTAGTAGTAGTTCATTCACTACTAGGTTCCAAAGAAGATAGATAGCGCAAAACAACAAAATAAGCAATCATCGAAAGCGAGAAATTCCTAAACTGAGAGTGAAATACACTGAGCTGCCTTCCAATAATCCGCCTTCTGGTATACCTTACCTAGTTCCATTATGAATACATTCCTTTCTGAAATTGTTAAATTCCCTCCACTGCTTCGCCACTCTCTTTAAATTTATTGATTGCCGGCATTATTAATTCTAAAACCACACACAAAAAGGCATTACTTTTCTTAATGCATTTCACATACCATCCGTAGTCGTTCTGCAAAATTTCAACGGTTTACCTGACCAAATTTGGACCAGAAATTATGTTTCGCAGAAAAAAAGAGAGAAAAAAAAGGAAAGCCATCACCGAAAGGTGTGTAAAGTATTTTGCGGTCGTTATTTTTACCTCTGCGAATGGCGAATATAGACGATGAACATTTGGCTAGTCCAACGTCCAACTGCTTGGTCCACCAGCCAAAGTCATTAACAACACTTATGTGTGTGTCCTTCTTTTCTCTGTAATTTATCACTACCGCGACCGCCGTTCTTTTCAGTGCCCCCGTCTCTCTCAACCACTGCACAGTGCACAGGTCCATACAAATATAATTCAATTAGAATACAAATCCAATTCGAAAAGGAATCGAATTCTTTGGCTAACTTAATCAACTGGCATTAGATTTTCGATTTTCGTCTGTGAATGGCGAATCTGTGCATCGCAGAGTAGAAAAGGTTGACCCTCTACCAGAACGGAACAAATTCCCATGTCGCTGTCTGAATGTCGAAATCCAAAAATTAATCGAAAATAATCTACAGAGAGGGACCATATAGCAAGAAGCACTGCAAACTAATTATGGAACGGAAATTATGAGAACATACAAAAGGACGACGAGCAAACAATACAAGACCAGAACAATGTGTGCTCCTTTGTCCTTGTGGACTCGAACAATGTCCAACTGGATCCAATTTATTTAAGATAGATAGAGGGATGAGCCCGTACTATTGGTGAAGTTGCTGTAACGGAATATTGCTGAGGAGTTTGCTAAAAAATAAAAGAAATGACAACAAAAAAGTAACAAATGTGGACAGCTGCCGCACAGGGAATTCTCACTGGTCAGGTGTACAATGCCGATAGAGTTTTTCTATTCGGTATACAATACTGTCGTGTGGTCACGTCAGATGGATTTTAATTGTTTATAAGGTGGTGGTTCAGATTGTTTGCTAATGTTTCGACATAGGAGTGACACGACCCTGTGTGGCTAAATATGATTGGCAGGTGGACTGCGTCGAAAGATGATTGGACAAATAGTGGGTTGTTGTAAAATGAACCGCATTAACTGCTTGTCCTTACATTGTACACCTTTACAAATAAAAGTGTACAGAGTATCAGCTACTCCCTCCTTGGGGATTAAGAGGATTGACTGAAATAACGTGAAGCAAACACCTTCGCTTTCAAACAATTGGTCCGGTGAGAAAAATAACTGCCATATCATCATTGAATTATGGTAGACCACAATTTACCATAAGAAGCAGACAACTCCTGTTAACACTTGTCACAATCCATTCACAGCAGTCCGCCCCCGTATCAGTGTTTAAAAAAAAAAAAAAAGATAAACACACAACGACTATCCGCCCAAACCATTGGAACTTTACAGAGCGGGCAAGGGTTTTGAAGCATGCATGTGCCTTTTTATTTATACGGACATAGTACACATCGAAGTCCTATAGACCAATCAGCCCTACTTCGTTCCTTCTCAAAACGATGGAAAAGGCTGTGGACAACTACCTAAGAGAAGATGTACTGAGTATATCGCCTCTTCATCATCGTCAGCATGCCTACAGAGCGGGCAGATCTACGGAGACTGCTGTGTACCAGCTAACTGAGATTATTGAAAGCGCTCTTGAAGCGAAAGAAATAATATTGTGTGCTTTCTTGGACATCGAAGGAGCATTTGATAATACATCGCATGATGCAATTATACGAGCTCTTGATAGAAAAGGAGTAAATAACACAGTATCGAGGTGGATGTATGAACTCCTGAGTACAAGATCAGCAGAGACTCACACATCAGAAGGTATTATCAAGGTTAACACAGCAAGAGGCTGTCCGCAAGGAGGAGTTCTATCTCCCCTAATGTGGAGTCTTGTAGTGGACGAGTTACTTGAGAAATTGACAAACCATGGCATCAACTGTCAGGCATATGCTGATGACATAGTTATTATTGCCAGGGGTAAATTTGAGGAAACCCTTCGTGACATAATACAAGTGGGACTCGAAATAACTCGTGATTGGTGCGAAACGGCTGGGCTAAACCTAAATCCAGCAAAAACAACAATAGTACCATTCACGAGAAAAAGAAAACTTGAACGGCTAATCTGGGGCTAAACCTGGACAGCAAAATGCTCTGGAAAAAACATACAGAGGAGATAATCAGGAAAGCAACGCGGGCTTTAATGATCTGCCGAAGCCTAGCTGGCAAATCCTGGGGATGCAGCCCGACCATCCTCAGATGGATGTATATTGCTATTGTGAGACCAATGATCACGTATGGCGCAATCGCATGGGCAAAAAGAACCAGTCTTTCCACCACAAGGAAGACACTCAATAAAGTGCAAAGACTGGCATGCCTATGTATTACAGGGGCCATGAAAACTTGCCCAACCGCAGCTATGGAAGTGCTACTGGAACTAACTCCACTGCACCTCGTGGTTGAGGAATGTGCAAGTAAAACGGTTCTAAGAATTGCCAAAGAAGGAGTAGGAAGAGAAAAGTGCATCACACTGAGACAGCTTGATGCAATACTCAAGAAACATCCATTATTGGCCTTTCCTAGAGACGATATCATCAAAAGATTTTATTTTCAGAAGAACTTTGTTGCTCAGCTCAGCAATAAGAAGAACTGGAGCAACGAATCCACAATTCACAGACTGAGCAATCACACAACGAAGTGGTACACAGATGGATCGATAACTGATGAGGGAACTGGAGCGGGAGTATTTGGGCCTGGAACCAAATATTCTGAACCAATGGGCAAAAATACCAGCATCTTCCAGGCTGAAATCTATTCCATAGACAGATATGCCCAAATCAACCTCGACAGAAACAAAATCAACTGTGACTTAGCTATAATGTCAGACAGCCAGGCTGCTATTATGGCACTTAGTTCCTACATCATTAAATCCAAACTTGTGTTTGAATGCCTACAAAAACTTAATGAACTGGGTAGAAGAAACAAAATAACCCTCTGCTGGGAGCCTGACCACGTAGGAATAGAGGGTAATGAAATAGCCGAATCCCTAGCAAGAAAGGGAGAATCAGAAACTTTCATAGGTCCTGAACCATTCTGTGGAATAGGGGATCACACCCTCAACGAAGAATTTAGGAAACTAGAGAAAGAAAACAGGGCAAGAACCTGGCATAACACTCAGGGCATGAGGCAGGCTAAGAAACTTCTGGGGCAATACAACCAGAAAAGATTCCATGCTTGCATCGGGATGAGCAAAAACAACCTCCGTATCCTAACGGGGTTCCTAACGGGGCACTGTAGACTCAAGGAACACCTCAGGAAACTGGGTATATCTGAAGAAGGTCTCTGCAGATTCTGCGATGAGTCCAGTGAAATCCCAGAACACTTGCTGGGATCATGTGGGGCATTGAACCATAAAAGATTGAAATACTTGGGCAAGTACCAACTACCTGATGAGGAAATATTGTCCCTGGAGCCAGCTCTCATCCTTAGATTCTTAAAGGAAACTGGACTGGAGAGAGTGCTATAGGACGGATTTCTTCCGCCAAGGAGAAAGAAGAGTGCAAGAACCTCTAAAATGATTCCGAAAGGAATTATATTGTGAGGGAAACTCTTATGAGGGATTATTCTGAGGCGTAAGAAGGGGGTACAATAGACCAACAGGTCGCAGTACAACAAACCCTTTCACATCTATCTCTATCTAGTACACATCGCGTGGTACACCAGGCAGATTGAAAGCAATGCCTCATTTGAGCTCTCAGTTACCTATTTCAGAAGCCGCTGATGCTGTCAAGTGTTTCGTGAAAAGTGACTTTTATTCCCAAGCTCATATAATTTAAGGCAGACATTTTCGACGAGTAGGAAACCCATCATCGGAATCCGCATAAAGGTCCATGTACCTTTCACTCGTCCCAAACGCACGGAATTTTAACAGACTTGAAGGTGAAGGCATCCCTGCCAAACTTGTCAGATTGTGCAGAATGACGATGGAGAACGCTCGCTGCTCCGTAAAGGTCGGAAACAATCTCACCGAGACCTTTGATGTCAAAAAAGGATTTAGACAAGGTGATACGCTGTCATGTGACTTCTTCAACATCATTCTTGAGAAGATTGTGCGAAACTCACAAGCCAACACCAGAGGCACAATTTTCTATAAGTCTGTGCAACTGCTTGCATACGCTGACGACATTGACATTGTTGGCACAACACAGCGAGCTGTCACTGGTGCGTTTGCAAGTATTAGTACAGAAGCGGCAAAAATGGGTTTAGTGGTGAATGAGGGTAAAACAAAATATATGCTGTCAACAAGAAGGGACACACGACATCGACGAATCGGGCAGAACGTCACGATAGACAGCTATAACTTTGAGGTAGTTAGGGACTTTGTCTACCTCGGCTCCGCTATAAACTCTGATAACGACATCACATCAGAAATCAAACGAAGAATCACACTTGCCAACCGCTGTTTCTTTGGCCTAAGACGGCAACTGATAAGTAAGGCCTTGTCGAGAAATACTAAGGAAACTCTGTATAAGACCCTCATCATCCCAGTCCTGCTTTATGGTGCAGAAGCATGGGCGCTATCAAAGGCGGATGAAGATCTCCTTGGTCGTTTCGAACGCAAAATTCTTCGAGTGATTTTTGGTCCCGTTTGCGTTGACGGGCTTTGGAGGAGAAGATTTAACAGCGAACTCTACGAGCTGTATAGCGACATCGACCTAGTCAGAAAAGTACGCATCAGTCGTCTAAGATGGCTGGGACATGTAGAGCGAATGGACACCAACGCTCCGGCCCGAAGAGTCTTCGATTCTAACCCGGAGGGACAACGCAGTAGAGGAAGACCTCGCCTTAGGTGGCGCGCGCAAGTGGAAGGGGACCTCAACCAACTTGGAGTGCGCAACTGGAGGCAGTTAGCCAAAGATCGCGCTAACTGGAGAGGCGTATTGGTTGAGGCCCAGGTCCACCCCGGACTGTAGCGCCACCTAAGTAAGTAAGTAAGTAAGCATCGTTGCTTTGTCTGAATTATTGTATTACTCGATATAATTTGTATATTTCTCGACAAAAATATTATACATATTATACATATAATGCCTGCTAATACTAGAGGAAGTCGTGTACAACGCATTGTAAGCTCTCCGAGAGACGTTGGTGCCCAAAATTCAGCTGGCATAGCTGATAAACTGTGGATCCGTATTGAAGAAAAACTGGAGAAGTGGATGGAAGCTAAACTCTCTGCCCTAGAGGATCGCTTAAATGCACAGGTGAGAGAAAACAAAATGCTTTTTGAACAACAACTGCAAAAAGCATTTCAAAGCGACTCGAGCTCTTTGTTAACAAAATAGAGCGTGAGAAAATCAACTGTGATGCTGTAGTCTTTGGAGTGCCAGAGTCTCCTGGGGAAAATTTGGAGAGTTTTTCCCAACCCGTCTGCCTGGAAAAAGTCTAAAATCATCCCGATTCCTAAAAAAGGAACAAACTCAGAATACAGACCTATAGCTATCCTCCCTTTTTTATCCAAAGCATTCGAATTAATTGTAAGCTCCCAAATAAAAGTGTATATCAAAGACAAGTAGCTTGTAAATTCACTGCAGTCAGGTCTCCAGTCCGGACATAGCTGTACTTCTACTTTACTTAAAGTCTCTGACGATGTTAGACAAGCAATTGACGCTAATTATACAACTGTGATAACATTACTTGACTTTTCTAAAGCATTTGACTTTGTTAATCCAAATATCCTCTGTGATAAACTTATGACATATTTTAACTTCTCTGACACTTTTAACAAATTAATTTATTCATATATGACTAATCGCTTGTAATAGTAATAGTAAACTGTCTTCGTTTCTTCCTGTTAATTGTGGTGTTCCTCAAGGATCTATTCTTGGTCCATTATTGTTCTCTCTATTTATTAAACCTTCCTTTTTTATTACACTGTCAGTATCATATAATATATGCTGACTATGTTCAATTGTACATAAGCTTTCCTATTGGCATGATTGAAGATGCTGTTGTAAAAATAAACGACGAGTGGTCAACACGCAATGGTCTAAAGCTGAACCCCGGAAAAACTAAAGCCATACCAATATCCAAATATCAACCAGATATTTCCGATTTTCCTCCTATTTTTATAAATGTTAACCACGCAAAAAATCTGGGAATTATCTTTAACAATAAGCTGACCTGGGATGTTCACATAAATTCAATAAGTATTAAAATATATCCATCGCTACGTGGTTAATCTGTTACAAAAACAATTTTACCTACCCAAGTAAACTAAGATTGGTAAAGGCACTAGTTATACCCATAATTTCATATGGCTGTCAGCTGTTTGCCGATCCTGATTCATACTCGCTTCAAAGACTGAAGGTTGCTTTCAACTCAATTGCCCGTTATGTTTTTAATCTTCGTAGATTTGATCATATTTCATCTGAAGTTCGTCTAATCCTTGGATGTAGCTTGGAGACTTTTTTCAAATATCGTTGCTGTGCTTTACTCTTCAAAACTATTCATGTGAAGGAACCTATCTATTTGTTTGATAAAATTAATTTCTGTTCATCAAATCGCTACATAGTCTTACGTCCTGCTACATTTACCTGCTTTACATCACGCAGGCAATTTTTCATTTATGCTGTCAAACTCTGGAATGGTCTACCCATTCCTGTGAAGTCCTTAATCGAACGCCGTAAATTTCTAACAGTTTGTTTCGAACACCTCTCCAGTTTGAACTGGAGGTGTTCGCTACCCTAGAAATGAATTTTCGTTACATTCGTGTGGAACGTTTGCAAATTTCAAAAGTACAAATTGGTACTTCAGCTTACAATTAGATATCAATTTTGGTTGAACTCAAAAGTGGTATTTTCCATCCCTATTATAATCTCCGGCCACCTAATTCAAAACTAATCGATATTTTTCGCCATCTAGCGTCCAGTTCTTTGGAGACCTCTGCTAACTGGAACTCAGCACTTCAGGTAAAGTTCTTCTCTGATGCCTCTAAAGTAGAATGGCATCAATCTAATCCGCTCAGTACAAAAACGTAAACTATTTTCAAATACCAATTTTCAACTCACCTCCTCCTATTTGAGGAGCACAATCTAATTTCCTCTCCTTACTTATACTGTGACATTAATTGCCCACTTTAGTCGTCCTCGGACGATCACCGACCATCAACAGAATAACCGCCAACAGCAGTCGACTACCGCACGCACTCTCGCATGTCACATCAGACGCAATTAAGTGCTCACCTTACCTGAATACGCCACCACCACTGACGCTGATGAAGATCCATCACACCCGCTGTTATTTGTGCTACCGGCGATGATGCTCATTCCCGATATATATTATCCTGTCGTTAACGCAGACCACCCATGCTAACGAACTAATTAGGAAGTTTCACCAGCATCCCAGCATTGTCTCTGGACTTTGTAGCAATCAAAATGGAGAAAGTAGGCAGCTCAACCACAATGGTATCCTGCAGAGTAGTTTTCTGCACCATATGCTGTTCAGCTCAGTGCAATTTACCATTGTCCTCTTGTAAATGACCGAAGCGGGCCACACTCTGGTGCATAAATACGAGTATCCGCAAAAAGAAGAAAAGGTAAAGAAGCAGTTGAGGATAAAAAGCCGCCGGCCGGCATTCATTATCTCACTAAACTCGCATGGAATGTGAATGTGTTGTTTGTATAAAGACAGAGAACTGAATTTAAATCGTTCTCCGTTGTCCCTGATCCTCCCGATGCTACCCTGATGATTGAATAAATTTTCATTCATAATTTAGTCGGGTTGTTTGTCTTGTGTTGATGCAGCGAATGCGGGAAGGAAGATTGCCAAAGAACTCCAGGTGAAGATCGCCGTTGTTCGTATTTTGTCTTCTCTTTTTTTTCTGTTTTTTTTTTTTTTTTTTGCGAAAATCCGCCTGGCCTGAGGCTAACAATATGTTCCCTTTTGCGCTGTGTAATTGGGATTGTGTATTGTGGTCGTGGGCATTGCCATTCGTATGTCAGGGGATAAATAAATACAATACATTGAGAAAGAAAAAAGGAATAAAAAAGGATCAATCGATCGAAGTTTTAAATTGCAAATGGGTGAATGTATTAAGGGCTCCTTTGTCTGGCATACGAAGAGGTATACAATCCCTAACCCGTAGGAGAGCCGCACAAGCGGCAGTTAATATTCTTATTGAATTGGTGCTGTTAAATTCCTGTTATTATTGTGGACTTTTGATTTTTATCAACTCTCGGGAGCAGCAGATGTGTAATCGTAATAAGACCTCGCCTGGGTATTACCTACATATATAATAATTGAAACTGGAGTGAAAATCCGACATACGGTGAATGTGAGCTAGATGAGATATAACTCCAGTGGAATGTGGCCTTTTTGGTGTCAAATATACACATGGAATGTAGGGCTCTTTGAAAGGAAAGTGAGATGAGCCTTTGTAAACAAATTGATGCAGAAATACAAGACAGGTTTTCAAAGGAGCATCATCAAAGCTCAAAAGTAACAGCTATACTCCGTTCAAAAGGAGTTGAAACTTTCCTCGATGCGCAGTTGTAAATTTATTTAAGGAGATATTTTCTGTTTTACCTACTCCATTTTGATCAAATGAAATTTTTAATGTTTCTCCACTTTATCTTAAAAATTAATAAATTATAGACACCCGTCAATTCTACCTGTTGTTGACTTGAGAAGGAAGAGTATTCCGTTAGACGTTTATTAAAAAAGGATTCACAAGATTTATGTTTTTGTCGCGAGGGGAGCAAAATATCTCATTCAAAGAGACCTGCGCATGAAAATTTCAATCATTTCATTCAAGTTTCGACGGACTATAAGTCTTTTCGGGTCATTGATATTTTGTCAGGCCTACAGTTTTGCTGACTTTTGAACAAGTTGTGAACTCAGTAGGCTCTGCGATATAAGGCCCCAAAAAGAAAATGAAATAAGGCCCCAAAAAATTATACAGGAAACAACAACAACGATTTTTAATAGAATTTGGGCTGTTATTTCCTTTTTTGGGGCCTTATTTCTTAATGAAAATTGGGGTCTTATTTCATTATGAAAAAAGACCCCAAAAGAAGAAATGAAATAAGTCCCCAAAATTATTTTTTTATTATTAATTGTTACCCTTCCGATATGGAATGCGTATGGGGGGGCATCCTGCCCCCCTGCAACCCCCTGCTTGGGTTTACGGTTAGATTGCGGGGTGGGTGCGAGGTTGAGTATATAAAAAGTTCCTTTAATCTAAACTAGTTTATCCAATATCAACAATATTAAATGAAAAGTAGTTTTCATTAATTTTTAATTTCAATATGAAATAAACCACAAATTTGGGCCTTATTTCATTTTCCCTTTTGGGGCTTTATTTCCTACAGCCAACTCAGCATAAGAACTAATGTTTCAGGACTACGTTTGTTATATGCTGTTTATATCCTAGTGTTTCTATTTAGCTGGCACAAGGATGGCCAACTAGAGGCGGATTTCTGGCTTATCGAGTTTCCAGGTATTCAAATCTCATTCATTCCTTCATTTGCAATGTCCCACTTATCCATTAAAAGAGTCGCAGTCTTAGGATACTTCAAAGTGAAGCCCCCACAACTCTCGACCTATCGCCATTAACTCAAACTCATCGAGGATAAACCCCATACGATTTAATTTCGGAATTGAGCTAACTCTAACGGATGACGGATGATTTTGAAAAGGCGTTTGATCGGGTTAATCGTGTAGCTGCAACTACATGGGGAAGTGGCTGGCTTAAGGATCAACGCAAACAAGACAAAAATAATGAAAACGGGCCAAAGCACACAACAAGTTATTCTATGGCCCATAAAGGAGGTCACGCAGTTTAATGATCTGGGCAGTTTCATAGCACTCGATGGCGGAACGGACCTGGATGTGTTAACAATAGAATAAACAAAGCCCGTAGTGCATTTGGAATCCTTTCTCCTGTGTGGAACTCCATCAAAATATCGCTACGCACCAAGTTGAGACTCTTCCAATCGAACGTAAAATCTGTACTGTTACATGCTGCAGAAACATGGAAAAGCTCTGCAAACATCTCGAGCAGGGCAAGCATTTTTTGTTAACCGTTGTCTGCGGTATATTCTGAAGATCCGGTGGCCGCAAACCATATCGAACGATGAACTATAGAATAGGACAGGGCAGAAAATAATGGAGACAGATGGAAGGATCTTGTTGCTGCCCTATGTTCCAGGAGGAGTTGAAGCGCTGCTTTGCAACCGGACAACATATAATATATCGGGTCCAAAACTATCTCATTTTTTTAATTGGAACCAACCATACCAAAACAGTGTCCAATCTATCCAACTGTACCGAACCAAAGCTACAAAATGTATAACGGATGACAACAATTCCATAGTACTTACGTTTCGAAATCCTTATTGGGGACATCCGTTTAATGTGACCAAACTACGATCATATGGGCCACTTCATACAAATAATTGTAGAATGGCATAGGTATAGGTGTATAAATCTCAAAAAACGAACCACCATTAAAAATCATTTACAGGTAGTACCGGCTCCAGCCAAAGTAGCGCCCTGTGCTGAAAGCGCCCCTTTTTCATATTTACACACATGCATAGGTCTTTTCCACATAATCCAATTTCCAAGACTTTCATTGCGGTTTTTTATTGAGTCCTCGGAACTACTTTACCATTGGATAATTTGGCAGTATTTGTTCGCGGAAGATAAATTTAATTTTCTTTTCTAGCAATGAGCCCTCAGAACTTGGCGCCCTGTGCATTTGCACATCTTGCGCATGGTTGCTCCGGCCCTGTTTGACATTTGCTTCGTTTTATTCAATTCTTTTATTTATTGTTTGTTTGTTCATAACAATTAGTATAAGTAAGTAGTAACGACTAACGTTTCCCAATTCGGCTTCAGACACCTGGTATATGCAAATATCAAAAATATTGGCGGCTTTTATCCAGCTGTAAAAACAAGATATACATAAATTCCCCTGCCTTCGAGCAGCAACTGAGTTCGGCAACTCAAGAACATCGCCAAAAGTGTATCAAAGGCAATTCAGACGAACCCTGGAAAGGTCTAAAACAGTGTTTCCCAACCGGTGGGGCACAGCTCCCAGGGGGGCATGAGGATTGTAAAAGAGAAGCGTGGACATAATTTGAATTATAAAATTTTTGATGCAATACAATATTGAAAACTTCTATATTTATTACTGTGTGCCGATATAGAAAATGCAACCACAGAAGTCGCATTGAACGTCTTACATTACTAATAAATAAAATACGTTTTTCAAAATCAATTTACAAAAAGGTATAAATAAACATGTATACAAGCAAGAATATGTAAAATTCTTGATGCATTAAATATAGGTACCTTTAAATGAACAAAAGGAATTTTTATTCGGGCATGCGATTCACCAATTCGCCATAAGGGGGCCATGCTGTTGAAATGGTTGCGAACCACTGGTCTAAAAAGACGGCAACTGAGGACGTGCTGGAGACCTATTAAAGTATTTATTTGAAAAAAGTTTAAATTAAGGTGAAACGTGAAATGGAACCAAGTTAATAATGAATAAGACTAAAGAGTAACAAGAAATTCTACTAAATAATTAAATTCACGTAGAATTTTTAACAAATACTATCTCACTGTATAATTGCGATAAAAAAAAAAAAAAACTAAGTACAATACCTACATATGGAAAATTAATACGAATTTTTCAATTTCCTTTTAAAAAAATTCCAATTTTCTCGCCGTATGGACCTTCATTTGACCTGGCATTGAAAAGCACGACATCAAAGAAAATATAGCTCTAATCGGACGATTCGTCCTCGAGTTATGGGCGCTAAACCTATAGTTTTACTATCCAAAAAAAATACTGATGACTAGGTATAAATTTTACGGAACCCCTTTGACCCTTATAGGTAGGTACCTAATAGTCTTTAAGATCACACCTAAGAGCTTCCGAACCTTAAGGGAACAGTTCATAGAAACATGCTTCGCTGAAACTCCAGCCGCAACTAACTTAAAGGACCTTCCTGATTGTGCTCCAATCCCTAGTTGATATATAGGTTGCCTTCTACACGATATAACATCCTGTGCCTCTAATCTCTAAATAAGCACCACAATGTCACTTAAAATGATTGCCAGCCTTTAGCAGAAGTGACCCCACCGCCTGCCTACAACTTGACACAAATCATAATGTTTTCTAAAATTCTCTAAACGAAAATACCTACCTACTCAAGTTTTGTATTTTCCCACTTCAAGTTGTTTTTCATCCACCAGAAACACCATTTATAGTCCTAACTGTGGAGACATAAGTCCTCCATTATGCCACTTAAGAAATTGTAAAGAAAAAATCTCTCTTCTTTTATTTTCCACGCACCTACATTCGCACAACTCAGACAGGATATCAAATTCATAAATAAATCTTCTCACATCTCTCTCCAGGAGTGTGCGTGTGTGCTGTAAATATCCCGCAGTTGGCGAAGGTCATCATAAAACTCGAGAGAGGGAGAAAAGCCTAATTTTCAAAAGTATCAAAAGTACTAAAAAGCATCACCGAAATAACCGTCAATATGCGTCGCATTTTTCCATTCCCTCGACCCCAAACCGAATCGAGGCGAAGTCAACTTACGCACAACATTTCGGTCTCACTAACAGCCGTCTCCAGCTCCATCCCCAGGTGATGTATCTAATTTCATTGGAATCCCAGCCATTTCACCAATTGCTACCGAAACCATAAATCACCACCCCATTTTCGAGGAATCCTTGATTAGGGGGATTACATTTTTTTTCTTTCTTTTTTTTTTCCTTCATCGCCACTACGAATACCTACCAGGTAAAGACTCAATGTAGCAGCGAATGGAAGGCTTTAAGGAGGTGGTGCGGGAAAATGGCAAAACATTACATCTGATTTGGTCACGTTCCGATGCTTTGTTCCTCTTATGGTTCATTTCGGAACTTGATGTAAAGCTATCGCCGGGATATTCGTCAAAATACGATAATGTGACGAGTGTAATACCACGTGTAGATACGTAGCACAGTATACAGTCAGCATCACTCCAGTAGCAGTAGCTGGAGTATAGGCAGAGGCACCATCTCAGTTGGAATGGGTAAGACAAAAAACTTTGACATTCATCGACATCATGGTAAACGGCAACAAAAGAAACAAGGAAATGTACTTTATTTCAAGGATGCGGACGACAGTTTCAATAATGCGGACAATCAAACTCTCGTTAGCCATTTGCACGGCACATACATTCACCATGCCACACTTGGCAGGACGAAACAAAAAAAGGCATACTTGTGGGTGGATATGTATAAACCTGCTGCGAGGCTTACCCGAAGTTACATTTCCGCTTTATTGCTATAGGACGGGGCATAATGATAATGGAGTGTCGTCAAAATGAGTATTTTCTGATTTATCTGTCAGTGCCAAGGGTGGAGTGGAAGTGCTGCTTTGCCATTTGCCAATGCCATCCACCATCCACAGGGGACATTCCGATACCGGACTTGCGAGTGGATGATGTCCCAAACTACGTTTGGCAGCATGTCGCTTCCAATAACACTGGTTCGAAGATTCATCTGAATGGTTTTTCTCTCCAAATGCAAATTGCAAAAGTGAGCGAAATGCGAAAGACATTTTCGAAGAGTATTTGAGGTTTGAGCTCTGCGCATGACTTTTCTCTTTCGATTCATTTATGATATGAAACTGAAATGAACATGAAGCAGAATTGGAGAGGAAATTCGATTTTTCAAACTGTGGCCACACGCACTCACTCAAGACTCAATTTTGAGTGCATATTCTTAGGATGAAGAGGAAAGAATTTGGGTAGTATCAAGAGGCGGGTATATACCTACTACGCCTACACCCCATATCATGAAATGTTTTCTCAGCTGATTACAGGAGCGCCGCATTTTATACCCACAGACGAGTGGAACATTTTCTGTACAAGCAGCCCCTGAAGCCGAGCACCAAATTCGGTTCAATTTTGAAACCCTTCCCACTCAGATATGGGAATCAATTCCGACATTTTTATAATGAGGTAGGTCCATGAAATCTGTAGGTACCAACATCGATTTTATTTTACCCCTCACTGCTGTGTCATCATGACACCAGTTTGGGTTCCTGTCACGAGTCCCACCAGCCACCACCTCATCTGTTATTCTGCGGGCCGATTTTCATGGAACATACATTTATGCTGTGTTATCAAGGTGCGCCAACAAGCTAAGTTTTCTGTATCTATTTTTTTATAAACGTCTGATTTTATAGGTTTTTTTCTGACATGGTGACTGTGGTTCAAGGTTGCCTGCTATACACCCCTCTCCACACGAATTAGCTTGGTAAATAGTTGGATGAGCCGTGGTGGGGTATTATGTGTGGGTACTCGTATGAATCAAGGACATTTTGTGCGTGTTGCATGTCAATATTTTGGTAGACATTTTCGTGCGGTGGATACACTCATGGTAGTTGTGATTGAATAAGTTTCGTAAGGCCTTAGCTGTACTTTTACTTGCCAGCATTTCATCGGTGCGTTTAAGAAAACAATAATATTGCGATAATATTCCTTGAAAGAATTCTATAGGCATACGTTACGTACATAAAATATACTCAAACCTTTTGAAACGGAACTGATTACGAGGATTTGAAGGCACTGCATGTTAAGCAGTTAGATCGGGGACATATCGTGGCGACAACTGACGAGAATAGGATTGTTTTATGGCACTGAGTAGAAGATAATGAATGCCCAATAAAACAGTGCAGCCAGATTTGTGAAAAAGTGTTATAAACTGTTACATTTTGTGGTGTGTCTCGACTGTTACTATAGGCCCCCCCACCAGCACCGAACTTGACGAGTTGTGGGGGCTGAGTAATGGTAAAGACTCTCGAGAATCTCTCCAGAGGAACCGTGAAACCAAAGGGTGCTCTCCTACCCGTCCTTCCTTTCTTGTCCCACTCCTTCCATAACTTTCCTCCTAATTCTCTCTTATCCCATCCTATTTCCGCCTGGGCTGGATAAAGGTGTCATACGACCCGTGCCGAGTATCAACCTGGCTGGGGGCCCAGTTTCAAAAATAGCCCGAGTCGAAAACGGAGTATCCGGATACCTGGCGACCTCCGGATTAGCCAGCCTTATCTGTGTAATGCGGATCTATGCACAGATGGACCTCCCCTTCTCCGCTACTCGTGGGTCCATGATCAAAACAACCAAACAAAAACAAAAACCCAAAATTTCAGAGTCCGGTGCTCTTAAACTACCGGCTGGAAGTACTGCCTCTGAGCCCGCTTCCAGTACTAGCGTTCCTGCAACGACGGCAACTAAGAACTTGGTCACCAAACCTGATCTTAGTCTTGCCGAAAGACGCAAAGAACGCTCAACTCAAAAACCCGGTGCTGCACGTCGTACTGCCTCGAGCTCGCGACACGAAAGCACCTCCACTAGGCAATACAGAGAGCGACGTACCGCCTCCAGAATTCTGGAGCGCTACAAGGACGTCCCGCTAGATCAGCTCTCAGATAGGAATAAGGAGTCGATCTCCTGGGCAACGAAAGTTGTCAAGGAGATTCCTCCTGACTCCTCAAGGAAGGACTCCACGTCCAAAAGACAAAGGTCGATTGAGGAGTCCACTGTCGACCCAAAAAGAGTGAAGGTAAACTGCAGCAGTTCCTCACTCTCCTTAAAGCACAACAAGCCATTCAGTGATGTCCTCAAGGCACACCTTGTCCTCGCTGTAATAGACAGGAGTGACATAGATGGCAGCATTTCCCCTGAGAGATGGAGAAAAGTAGAAATGAAGCTGGCTACTAAGTTTCTACAGGTCATGGATGATCATCCAGGGCCTCCTCCCTCCTGTCGCGATGGCGGATGGCATCAGGGCCATGTGAAGCTGATCGCTTGTGCTGATCAAAGGTCTGCGGACCTATTTAAAATAGCAATTTCGTCTCTGGGTGAGGTGTGGAAAGAGGCGCAGCTCGAGGTCGTAAGCAGGGAAGAAATTCCTAGCAGACCAAGAACTCGCTCCTGGATCCCTGCCGAACCCTCTGACCCCGCAACAATTATAAAAATCATTCGGGCAAGCAACCCTCATCTTCCTACAGATAACTGGAAGGTTGCTAAGCTGGAGGAACCTAAAGGAGACAAAAGATCTGCGATCATCGTGATCAACGTAGAGTCTCTGGCTCCTCTGGCTGCAACAGAAGGACAAATCAGCTACGGCTTCGGAGCTATAAACCTTAGGGTTTATAAGAAGGATGAGGAGGACCTTACCAGGGAGGGAGTGCGACCCTCCACCTCTGCTGACACTGTTGAACAGGTTAGTAATAAACTGACTAGTACGGCAGCGGAAGCGGAGGTGGTGGGATGCAATCCCGCGAATGAAGCGCTGTTCCCCGTCTCTGCCGGAACCGCATCGGTCAGTAATACACCGACCACAGCGGCTAAGGCAGGGACGGATGACTGCGCTCCTGAGAGGGCCCCGCGTCTCTCTAAGAGCAACTCGGTCCCACGGATAGATCTGGACATGGACAGCATTGGACTGTCGGACCTGGATCTATCCAGTGGACTCGGCAGCCCATCCGTAACTGATGTATCTTTCGAATCGGATACGGATGAGGCTAACATCACTGTGGTGGAGGCGTCGGGAGGTAATTGTAGCAATGATGCTGCGGTTACTTCAGATTAACCTACATCACTCAAAAACGGCTTCGGCCTCTCTTCTTCTGCGGATCCATAAAAGCGCGGATGACATTGTCCTGATTCAGGAGCCCTGGGTCAATAATGATCGGGTGCTTGGACTCAGGACTCCAGGCTACAATCTTTTCTACGTGAGGAATGAAGGTATACCAAGAGCCTGCATCCTCGCGAAGAATACACTAAATGTTTTCCTTCTTCCTAATTACAGCGATCGAGACACCACGACAGTAAACGTTGAAGTTGGACTGCGGAAAATCTGGTTGACTTCGGCGTATCTGGCGTCCGACCTTCTCCTCCCTGCGGAACTACTGGGGAGAGCGATTGCTGATGTGGAGAAGTCCAAAGCTGCGATGATCCTGGGATGTGATGCCAATGCGCATCACACTGTATGGGGCAGCTCCGACATCAATAAAAGAGGTGAGCTACTTTTTGATTACTTAATTAGTACTAAACTAATCATATGCAATATGGGATCCGAACCCACATTTGTCACTAGTAACAGACGAGAGGTGTTAGACATCACGCTGGTCTCCGACACCATTTACAATGATGTCAGAGACTGGAAAGTTTCTAAAGAACACTCCTTCTCTGACCACAGATACATTCAATTTGGCATAAACTGCCTCCCTCAAGCCCAACCCGTTTTTAGGAATTACAGGAAAACGGATTGGAACAAATATATGAACAGTGTGGAATCTTCCACAATTAACAGAATACCTGTTCCCCCTACTAATACAAATGAATTAGATAGCATGGTTGAGGAACTCACTAAGACTCTCAACCGGGCTATGTCTTTCTCCTGTCCAATAAGTAAACCTCGGGGCAAGCCTAGACCACCGTGGTGGAATCAGGAGATTTTATCTCTACGTCAAAAATGTAGGCAGCTCTTCAATCAGGCCAAGCGATCCCGTGAAGCCGCTGACTGGGCCTTATATAAAAAAGCCCTCAAACCCTATAAAACCGAAGTAAGGAAAGCCCAACGGAATTCCTGGAGACTCTTCTGTGAAAAGATAGAAGAAATCTCTGAGGCCTCCAGGCTCAGAAAGATTCTCGCATCCACTCCTAAAGTAGCGAGCTACCTTAAGAGAGCTGATGGATCGTGGACCACCTCAAGTGCAGAATCTCTGGATCTACTACTGGATTCTCACTTCCCCAACAGCTGTAATGCTGCTTCGATACCAGCTAGGTCCTCTGAAAGACCGATAGAAAGCAGCTCTTCAAGTCTTATTACCAAGACCAAAATTCTTTGGGCCATTAAAGGATTTAAGCCATTTAAATCTCCCGGACCGGATGGTATAATACCGGCCGAACTTCAGAGGAACGCTGACCTAATCCTCCCTTGGGTAACTGTAATTTTTAAAAGTTGCCTGGATTTTGCTCATATTCCCAAGTTGTGGACAGAAGTTAACGTGGTGTTTATACCTAAGGCTGGTAAAAGCTCACACGTTAACCCCAAAGATCTCAGACCAATTACTTTGTCATCATTTCTTCTAAAAACCCTAGAGAAACTGATAGACATCCACATACGTTGCAGTGTCAACTCAAATCTTTTGTCAAAGTCTCAACACGCGTATAGTAAAGGGAGATCGGTTGAAACGGCCCTTCACTCACTTGTATCTACCATCGAAAAATCTCTCGATTGCAAAGAATTCACATTGGTTGCTTTCCTGGATATTGAGGGAGCATTTAACAACGTCGAAGCAGAGGCAATTCTTGGCGCACTGACGGGCCTTGGAATTGAGAAATCGATTGGCGAATTGGTCAACCAGTTGCTCACCAACAGGTTTATCAACTCACAGCTGGGCGATGCATCGGTCCGGAGGTTCGTTAGTAGGGGTACGCCTCAAGGTGGCGTTATCTCACCTCTTCTTTGGAACCTAGTAGTGAACGAACTACTACTAATACTGGAGGGGGAAGGTTGCAAAGTAATTGCCTATGCGGATGACGTTGCCATCGCTGTCTCAGGAAAGCACCTAAACACGCTTAGAGATCTCATGCAGAATGCCCTCTCTAAGCTCTCTAAATGGACCAAAAAATGCGGTCTGGCGGTCAATGCCCAGAAAACTGAACTGGTCCTCTTCACAAGAAAATACAAAATTCCCAATTTTGTACCCCCAAAACTAAACGGCACACTCCTGGTGCTCACCAATACGGCTAGCTATTTAGGCCTAGTTTTAGACAGCAAATTGAGTTGGAAACCCAATATCCTGCGGAGAGTTCAGAAAGCCACCACGGCTCTGTACTGCTGTAAAAAAGCCATTGGAAGCAGATGGGGACTCCAGCCTCGAATTACATATTGGCTATATGTATCCGTTATCAGACCTATACTCACTTATGGCGTTATTGTATGGTGGACTGCCCTCGAAAAGGCCATCCATCATAATCAGCTTAGCCGCGTCCAAAGAACGGCATGCATATGCATAAGTGGAGCCCTTAGAACCACTCCAACAGCGGCCATGGACGTAATGTTCCACTTGCTACCGCTGGACATCTATTGTAAACAAGTGGCAGCAAATGCAGCCACTCGGATGAAAGCAATTCAGTTGTGGACCAGTCGCCAAACTGGTCACTCATCGATTCTAAATACATTGGAATGCATTCCAAAAGATACTGATTACACCCTCCCTCAGTTTCAATTCGAAAAGAACTTCGAAACTTACATACCCTCCAGGAGTGACTGGGAGAACGAAATAGTACCCCGCAAGGAGTCTGTCTGTTTCTATACAGATGGGTCCAAAACTGAAACAGGAGTAGGGGGGGGTGTTTTCTCTTATGATCTAAATTGTAAAATCTCATTCAGCCTTCCTAATCACTGTAGTGTATTTCAGGCGGAGGTCATGGCGATAAAAGAGGCCCTGTCGTGGCTTCGGTATAATGTAGTATCTGTAAAGGATATCACCATCTTTACCGACAGTCAAGCCGCGATTAAATCCCTGGATTCTGTCGTCTTCAATTCAACAACTGCCCTCAATTGCCGACTATCTCTGAACGAGATGGCGAAACAATTCAAAATTCACCTTATATGGGTGCCGGGCCATAGAGACATTCCAGGTAATTGCATCGCCGATGAGCTCGCCAGACAAGGCACTACTATGTCGACTCAACCAGAAAAGGAGAGTCTCTATATGCCTCTTGCTACTTGCAAGCTCCTAATTAAACAAAACGCATTAAGCGCTACTAATCGCAGGTGGTCTAGCTGCTTAACGTGCCACACCTCGAAACAGATCTGGCCTCAGCTGGATTCAAAGCGCTCAAAAAGTCTCATTACACTGAAAAGACCCATAATAAGCACTCTAGTAGGTGTCATCACGGGACACTGCATCATAGGGAGACATGCTCTCAGATTAGGCCTCCCTTCAAATGATTTCTGCAGAAGCTGTATGGACGAGGAGGAGGAGGAGACTATTCTTCACCTTCTCTGCACGTGTCCAGCACTGTCACTCCGTAGAAAACTATACCTCGGAGAATATTTCTTCGACAACCTCAGCGAACTCGCAAACATAGGTATCAACTGCCTCCATCGCTTCATTCTTAGCTCCGGCTGGTTCAACGGGTAGATAGGGAGTCGATATCGATCCTGTGGTAACACAATGGGCCTAATTTGGCCTAAGTGAGGCTGCACTTGAGGCGGCCTGCCACTCTAACCTAACCTAACTATAGGCGTTTTTCTTTTTTAGTTCAGAGCTGAACACTGAACTGAGCTCGAGCTATATGAGCGCGCTCTCAACCGGGCGTGCTCAGATAGTTCTGATGATTTTCTGATTTTCCTGACTGGAAGTGTGAATGTATATGTGTAATCAGCATTTTACTCAGCCTGCTCAGTCAATTAATTCTGAGCTCATATAGCGCGCTCTGATCTGATCATGCTCTGAACGAAAAAAGAAACACAAATTCGAGCTCTGATGTAGGTATCTGAGCTAAAAAAGAAACAAAACATTTTTATATAACCGTTCAGGTTTTGCTCTGAACTAAAAAATAAAAACGCCTTATGATTGTTGGTCTTGTTCCATCTCGATGAAGGGGAAATGTAGCTGAAAGCAGTTTATGAGCAATGCCAGGAACGCATCACCAGAAAGGAGGTGTCAAAATGAACTGCTGTGAAGTCACTTCTACTTGGGATAGAAGAATACCCCGTATGCGTCAAATTTGTGTATGCTTACACGCATTTTTAATAAATAAATAAATAATTGGCGCAACAGGTCCATTCGTTTTGTTTGAGTTTTTAATTTTTGGAACGAATGGAAGGGATCTACAATTTAGTGCCAAGTCCAAACGGCTAATTATTGAGAAGCTCTTTCAAGACAATTATACCTACTCTCAGTTGTTTGTCAAATGTTCGAGAGAGGTGGCGCAGTGGAAAAAACCCTAAGTTGGAATTTTGGGTTTTTGCGGGATTCGAACCTCGAACCCTCGCATAGTAGTCCAACACACTAACCACTAAGCCACTGCGCCTACGCATTCT
This sequence comes from Cheilosia urbana, assembly GCA_946477585.1. NCBI lineage: Eukaryota > Metazoa > Arthropoda > Insecta > Diptera > Syrphidae > Cheilosia > Cheilosia urbana. The sequence continues at coordinate 163,773,359 of OX297854.1, read as the reverse complement.
TACGACGTCTTTAGCATTATCAACTTGGCCACATTTGTTTATTAATCCGAGCGCTAGTGTCAACAATCTCGCAAATTTCAAATCAAATTAATAGATGTGCGATAAAACACGGAAAATTATGGTGAGATTTTCAGAGTGGCGAGTTTTAAAAACTCACTGTTGGCCCAATTTAGTTACATTCTAATTTAGTGGTTAAATCATCAATTTAACTCGCTCCTTTGAGCCTGACAACCTATGAGTCGTGGCGGTCGCGGGATGACTGTCGAACCCGGACGCTCGAGCTAACTATTATACCGCTTAAGTGTTTTATATAGCTAAACAAACCAACCAATTTTCTGGTTAAGCTGGGGCTGGTGTCCCTCAAGGTAGCCACATTGGGCCAATCCTGTTCCTGTTATTTATCAACTATGTATGTCTTTTGCTTACTTACAAAGATTTTACTGCGTGCTTATGACTGTAAGCTGATAATTCCTATAGCAGCCCACAAGGTTATATCTTTCTACAGTATGTTATTTACCGCATGCATCATTGGTGTAAGATGAACTACATGTGCAGCTAAACCTGAAGAAATGTAAATGTGTGTCCTTCACAAGGCGTCCAAGTCCAACTGCATCGATTTTTTTTATTAATGATGAAGTTTTTGAAAGTGTGGAGTTGGAGTCGTCTTTGACAAGAAGCTGAACCTTAACCTCCATTTGGATTCCATTGTCAGTAAGGCAAGAAGCCGATTGGAACTTTTAAAACGATTTTTCATCAAACGCGCAGTGGCTTAGTAGTTAGTGTGTTGGACTACTATAAGCTATCGGTCCCAGGTTCGAGTCCCGAAAGAACCAAAATTCCAAATTAAGGGTTTTTTTTTCACTGTGCTACCTCTCACGCTCTCACGAACGTCTGACAAACATCCGCGAATACAACTATCATGAAAGAGCTTCTCAATTAGTCGTTTGGACTCGCCATAAAATTGTAGATCCCTCACACACACTCACACAAAACGAATGGTTGAGAGAAGCTAGGCTTAGGGTCCCTTCAGACCTGTTGCGCCAACTATTTATTTATTTTTATACAAATCATCAACAATTCGATGGTGCTCTCTAGTCCAACGTTTTTTTTGGAATATTGTAATCCTGTTTGGTGCCTGAGCTATAAATCTGGAATTTCAAGAATTGAAAGCATTCAAAAGCAATTTGTGTTTTTTGCATTACATGATTTACATTGGGACCCATGAAGTCGTCTTCCCTCCTACACAAGTCGATTAAAGTTGCTGGGCACTCATTCCGTAACTCTTAGAGCGATAATCGTCCGCGCGATAGTAGTCAACGATCTCGTTATTAATTTGCTTCACATAACTCTACTACTATCGTGTCGTCCATCGTTTATTTTACACAAAGTTTGAGAACTTTCGGTATCTCCCAGAAGCTCACAAACTGTAATTGGAATTCTCGCAAGACGTCATCGTAATTGTCATAAATGACATTTCTTAAACGATTTCGGTTTTTGTGTTTGGTGCCGGCGAATTGATCCATAAATTGCAAAATGTAAGTAAAAAATTAATCTTTGTTAATTTTGGATTAATAACAATAAACGTCTAACATATTTTTATTAAGGTCAGCTACGCCGAAGCAAATAGCAACTTTAATTGAATCTATGGAGCTTCATCCGGACTTGCCAAAGGGATACAAACCCAATTCTGTGCAAGGGAAGCACGAGATAAATAAAATGTGGGATGAGTTGGCGGCAATTTTAAATGCCGATAGCTTGCCCACAAAAAGCGTGACTGCTAGGAGAAAGGCAAAAACTTATTGTTGTTTCGTTTGGTATTAATGACTTCATGTCTATTATTTTAAGGTATAGACTGACTACAAGTACAGGGCCAAAAAAAAGTGCAGTCAAAATTTGCTGTCCATACAAAAAACAGGGGTGGACTTGCTGAACTCATCTACATTTCTGAACAAGAAGAAAAAGTGATACAGATGACTTCACTCCGTTCAGCAGTTTCGGGCAGCTCGTCGAACTTTTTTGGTGCTCCAGCTTACTTTTCAAAGTGACACAAAGCATTTAATCAAATTACACTCACATACAAAGTGCTCAGAGAATATGTCAATTACAGTCAGCCACAATATTAGCTCATTATAATAAACAAAATTTATGATTTTAAATGTCGGATGTATTACATATATAATGTATTTGGAATCATTGAAACAATTACGAAGTCAATATTGTTCACAATAAAATGCATGCAAATTGCAAAACACACAAATCAATGCAAAACGACACCTCATTAGGTATCGCTCAAATTGTATCGTCTGGGCGATAGCGTTTCGACGATTATTGACTTACGTAAAGCAAATGTTCAATCGTCAAAACGATATCGTCTGGACGATAGACGATTATTAAAGTTACGTGAAGCAAAGCTATCGTCGAAACGCTATCGTCTGGCGATAATCGACATACGGAATGAGTGCCCTGGATATGTAGACCTTGGAAAAACGAAGAGACGAATGAAATGCTTTATTTTTGTTCTGTGTCCTGATTGTCAACTTCAACTCCACCTATATTCTTAGTTCTATAAACATCAATACTAGACCGAGGGCAACAAGGAATCCAATATTTTTATATCAAAGGACGTCCCGCTGTAACTATGAAAGCAATGGTCCCATTGTTGGAATTTAATTAAAAAACTTTCTTGTAGTATTTTCGTTTTATAATAACTTTATTTAAACTTTTAATTCACTTTACTTAAAGATATATAACACAACAGAAAATAAAACTAAACAAAGATAAACAGAAAACACTCAAAAAATTAGTTTATAAAAACACTTTTGTTACTGTTCTGTACATACATAGAACCAAATTCCTCAAGAACACTTTTCCAACTCCCTGGCGTTACAATTAGACTTAAGGCTAGGTAACAAATGGTGGTGAATAGTTAATATTTAAAGGTGTTGGCTCAACAACAGGGGCCCAACGGTATACAATGTTTGTTTTCTTAAATCTATTTTACATTTATTGCATTTGGCTTGTCGGATTCATACTCGTAGTATGCATCGTTGTCAGGGTTGACCTCAGGGTGTTCAAGTCCGGGTGTTGATGTTCTGGTGTTTTGAACACCAACTCCCTGGCGTTCACGACAGATCCTCCTTTTATACTTTTCGCATTTGCCTAAAGTATCTATTCGAAATGCTTAATGTCAGGTACGCTAGAAAGCAATAAAAAAGGACAAACGGATCATAAACATTTTTGTTGATCGTTTTACAAGCATCATGAACGGAAGTAGGTAATTGGATAATTTTACAAAACATTATAAACATAAAAAGAAATACCGAAAGTATTCAGACAGGATAATAAACTAGTCTAGGTGTTTTATAAGCATCATAAACGTAAAGAAATTCTGTAACTATTCAAAAAGGATATAATCAAAATATTCTAGATCCTTTTTGTTTTGAAATTACGTTACTTATTATATAGCATATACAACTCTTAAATTTCGTCGATGAAAGCATTATTCTTAACACCTATCAATAACTTGACGAACGATTTTAATAAGTTCTGTCATGTGATTGATTTCAAACTAACAAAATTAACTTTAACAAAAAAAAATATTAAAAGATTTGTGATATTTTATTAAAATAAAAAATAACTGTCGGAATTCAAACTATTCAAACCAGCAATCTCTTAAAAGGAGTATGATGATGAATAAGTCGTGTAGTTCAAAATAACTACCATTCCTACCAAAATGACTGTGCGTGTTTCTAGGAGTTGTTGTAGAAAGCGACTTTCTCAAAAAAAAACAAAAAACAATACCTAACTCAACTAAAATTCGAAAAATATTTCCAATAATTTTCAGGGTCAACCCCAACTAGCGAGAATCGTTGTTACTCCTCGCTCCTCCCCACTCAATAAATAACTATAGCTTTTAAAATGATTAACAATTGATTAACTGTGGCTTAAATGTTTATTAGTTAAATAAATAAATAAATCCCTCTAAATTATGCCCATTTATCACCTAACTAGATTTTTAAAAAATTGCTTAAAAACATTTAATATGGTTTTTCCGGGACTATGATCGATTTGCCGATACTACTCCTACCTTATGGGCCACTGTTTCTATGTCATAAACTGTCACATAAGATTTTAAGTGGAACTTAAATGGCTATGAGTGTAATCAGGAAACGGACCTAAGTTTCTTCGGCTGTTGGGCGATGAGCCGCCTTTCCGATCTATAAGCCTTCGCATAGCTTCTCCCAATCGTTCACTTGCTTAAGTTTTTATTTTTGGTTCCATTGGAAGGGATCTACGACTTTCTGTAGCTATTCCGAACGGCTAAAGTGAGAACCATTTGCAGGAGGTGAACGAAATGCTAACTCAAATTAATGACAGGCAATAAAGACGTTTTCCAATGGCCTTTTTAAAGTCTGATGAGCTTAATAAAATTATAACAACGAAAACACAAAAACGCACTTTTCAAATTAAGTTCAACAAAGTCAATGGGCATAACTGCTTTCCTCCCAGACGGTATTTTACTTAAAAATAAATTCTTTGTCGTTTATTCTCATTTTGGAATGGGTTCAAACCTGAACCTGAGTTCAAATTCGAAGGTAAAGCCATTTTTCCCGACCTTTTCCAAGTCTTAAAAATGCAAATAATAAAGAATTAGTCAGCAATTATTTTTATACATTGGTAAAATTAATACTTTTAATTGTTTTAAAGTTACAGAAAGTTTCATTTTAGCCTTAATGATGTGTGGGGAATGTATGTGGATATTTTAGGGATATTTTGCACCAAGTGGAATTTTTTGTGTAACAACTTTGGGCTGCAAGGGGTGAGTCTTCAATTGATCAAAATAAAAAAATGTTTGTTGAGTTCCATACAATAGTGCTTTCAGAAATCTTACAAGTTGTTTTCTAACTCTTTTAACTGTTACAAGATCGCGTAAGAATCATTCAACTGATTGTATTAATTTAATTTTTTTTTTTTCAGTTTCGCTTGAAACAAATTCTTACTGCAACGTCCTGTAAAGACAACCAACAAATTTGTTCCTAACAAAGGATAACACAATCTCCACGAAACATGCACACTTTCCAATACCTACTTTTCTGGTTCACGTCGAAATCTCCTTGAGGTGGCGACCGAGCCGTAAATAAATAAAATATAAGATAGCAAAAACCAAAAACAGGGTGGTGATGAAACTTTCCTCGTTCCTTTTTTGCCCATAACTCCCACCACCATTTTCTTTGCTTTCACTTTTCTTCTTCTTTTTTTTGCAAAATCATCGCCAAAGGAATAAAACAACGAACAGTGAATTTTTTCCCCAACAATCTGCGAATATCTGCACGTAACTATGTGTATGGCTGAATGAGGATTTGCAAAATACCAAACCAACAAAAAATTGTAATTTATTGATTTTATTACGCAAATTTTGCACCAGGGAGAAAAGAAAACTTTTTCGGGTGTTTGCCCTAAATTTTGCCACCAAAAAGCGGAAAGTTGCAGCAACAACCGAATGAAACGAACTCCAATCGACTTTTTCCCCCAACCCGCGCAGCCTATAAAGGACCACGACAGTTGCCACTTGCCACCCTATGAAAATTCATTTCGTTACATGGTATGAGAGTGAAGCTCACATTCGTGTGAACGGTCGGTGGTGAAGGCGGCGGCGGCAGTACTTTCTAGATATCTACTTTTATATTCGCAATTAAGCGATGTTGGCTGTCCTTGCATTGTGCCACTAGCTGAAAATATGGAACAGTAACGGTATAACAAAGCAGGGAATAATGTGAGCGAAAAAAAACAAAACATGGTTTACCAAGTACAAAGGTATATTTTTGATTGCACACCATGCGTGTTAGTTAGTGAGGTGCACTGGGATGGGACAAAGTTGATTACGACTTCTGCCACAGTTGCCAGCCTGGGGGGGATGAATAAATTTTGACGATGAAGTGTTGAAAAATTCCACTCTATCAGAGGGTAGGCGGACAGGATACGCGGTATTGCGGCCTTGAAGCTATTCAAATGCAAGGCAGTATGAACAGGTGCGGTGGACTGAAGAGTTATTTCCTATTTTCAATACAAACAGTCGTTTGGATTGTTTGTGCTTGCGATGTGCACTAGGTCGTTAATTTGATGTGCGAGGACCGAGGAGTTAGGTAGGTAGGCATAGGAACCTGCGAAGTTGTTTAAAAATCATACGATTGAAATTGTGGAGCGTGAAGAATTTAAACAGGCTCAGGCTGAGGAATTCAGGGTTGGGGGTGTTGGCTTAACTACGAGGTTAATCTGCTTTGAGACTAACAAGACGAGCAACTAACTTGGCTGTGATCTTCACTTTTCAAGAACTATTGCTGCCACTGATTTTATAAAACGATTTTGATGTAGCTACGTATGTGCTGTGGAATACCAACAGGAAAATCTGGCCTCTTTCAGAAATTTTTAAATTTGTTTGTCTACCTTCTGAACGAATTGGCCGATTGCGATTAAACAAAAGCAAATTGTGTGCCATTAATCCCTTTGTTAGTTATGATAGTCAGTTGGCAGTTTTAACATGATGCAGTTAAAAATATAAATCCACATTTAAACATTCAACAAATTCTGATTTTAATTTTTCATTCAATTCGGTTCGCTTATGACGTTTTCCATTGGTTTCCCTAGGGTACCTACTCATTCTGCAAACCGATGGAACAGGAAAACTTTTTCTGAATCCACAAAAGTATGGGTGAAATGCAAGAAAATACTCTACGGCAGCTGTCAGCTGAGCTGTATATAGAATACATAAATTACACTTGAGTGGATTCTGACTTCAATTCGAGAAACAGATTCTCTTCTCAGAATCACCAGGAGAATACGTTTTGTACCAATGGAACGGTTTCAGAAGTGATTTTTTCGATTCCGGACGTTCTTTTTGCCCAACGGAAAACGACATTAGTCATGTGTTGCTAATAGCTCTCAAAATTGGATTCCTTTTAAGCTTCTTAAGCGAAAGTACTGCTTTGTAAAATGAATTGTCCAACTACCCGATTAATTTAAAGTTTGACTTTCAAATTACTTACTTACTTACTTACTTAAGGTACACTCCAAGTTGGTTGAGGTCCCCATCCACTTGCGCGCGCCACGTAAGGCGAGGTCTTCCTCTATTGCGTTGTCCCTCCGGGTTGGAATCGAAGACTCTCCGGGCCGGAGCGTTGGTGTCCTTTCGCTCTACATGTCCTAGCCATCTCAAACGTCCAATGCGCAGTTTTTTGACCAGGTCGATGTCGCTGTACAGCTCGTAGAGTTCGCTGTTAAATCTTCTCCTCCAAATCCCGTCAACGCAAACGGGACCAAAAATCACTCGAAGAATTTTGCGTTCGAAACGACCTAGGAGATCTTCATCCGCCTTTGATAGCGCCCATGCTTCTGCACCATAAAGCAGGACTGGGATGATGAGGGTCTTATACAGAGTTTCCTTAGTATTTCTCGACAAGGCCTTACTTATCAGTTGCCGTCTTAGGCCAAAGAAACAGCGGTTGGCAAGTGTGATTCTTCGTTTGATTTCTGATGTGATGTCGTTATCAGAATTTATAGCGGAGCCTAGGTAGACAAAGTCTCTAACTACCTCAAAGTTATAGCTGTCTATCGTGACGTTCTGCCCGATTCTTCGATGTTGTGTGTCCCTTCTTGTTGACAGCATATATTTTGTTTTACCCTCATTCACCACTAAACCCATTTTTGCCGCTTCTGTACTAATACTTGCAAACGCACCAGTGACGGCTCGCTGTGTTGTACCAACAATGTCAATGTCGTCAGCGTATGCAAGCAGTTGCACAGACTTATAGAAAATTGTGCCTCTGGTGTTGGCTTGTGAGTTTCGCACAATCTTCTCAAGAATGATGTTGAAGAAGTCACATGACAGCGCATCACCTTGTCTAAATCCTTTTTTGACATCAAAGGTCTCGGTTAGATTGTTTCCGACCTTTACGGAGCAGCGAGCTTTCTCCATCGTCATTCTGCACAATCTGACAAGTTTGGCAGGGATGCCAAAACTAGACATGGCTCTGTGTAGCTCGTCTCTATAAACGCTGTCATATGCGGCCTTAAAATCGATAAAAAGATGGTGAGTATCGATCTGGACTTCTTGGGTTTTCTCCAGGATCTGCCGTAGTGTGAATATTTGATCGGTCGTGGACTTACCGGGCCTAAAACCGCACTGATAGGGACCTATCAGATCGTTGACGAATGGTTTCAGGCGTTCACACAGTACAGCAGACATGATCTTATACGCAGTGTTCAGGAGACTGATGCCTCTATAGTTGGCGCAGTTTAGAGAGTCTCCCTTCTTGTGGATCTAACTTTCAAATACGTTGTTCAAAAACCGCAGCACGTAATAACTTTTTTAATATTTCTGCTGAAAGAATTCTATTCACAGCTAATCCCGTCCAATTTCAAGTTAAAAATACATTTACGATCCTTTCGCTATTTAAAAAAAAATCCAAACAGTAACAACGTGTCATAACTTTAATGACATCCAAGAATTGGGCGCCATAAATTTAAAAAAAATTACTGTCTCCCGAAACGCTTTTACGGTACCGCCCGACATCCGTATTATCCTTAAGACCTCCAACTTTGAAATTATTAAATTATTTATTATGAAGTGCAAGGACACGCAGAAACAAAAAGCAAAAAAAAAAACAAAAAACTCCACTAACCACACTCCGCCCCACACACCCGGTGCCACTTTACAAAGAAGACAACATTTCCACACCACAATTTGTATCACCAGCGATTAAAAGTTTGGACAATGTGCTTTTCGTTTCTTGTCGTTTCGAATGACTGAGGGCGCGCTGTGGTGCGGCTCTGGTAATCCTGACAAATGATGTAATTTCACATCGGCACTTAACTCGCCAGCATAACTACACGAATACCCATGTTGGAATGCATCATTCACGGGACAATGGCAGCAAATGCTTTTAGACATTTTTTGTATTTTTTTATTTTTTTTTGTTCTTTTTTTGTTTCATCCCCGTCTTCTGTCTGGAAGGATTTCCGTTTTTTGTGTTGAGTCGTTAGAATTTTTATACATAATTTTAAAATATATCTCCTTAGTAACGGCAAACGCACGAAATACCTATTATACGCATTTTGCGACAATATTGCTGCTGCTGGCGTTTTTGGGCGACACTTTAGGGGGTGGTTCTGTTTCTGTATCACAACATCATTGCTGGGTATGGTGTTGTGTGGGAGGTCTGCTGCCTTATCATGGTGTGTCGTAAATTTAACGAATTGCGTTAAATATGTATCCCGTAGCAAGGTCATAAATATTCGCCTGTGACTCATAAATAAAGATACTTTGCTGCCATCGACCTTTCGTTTTGGATTTGATAGAAAAATTGATGAAGTAAACATAAATTTCGGGCGGACGAGAGGTGGTACATTACAACCGGGTGGAATATAGAATATACCCCTTCTTGAAATAATGAGGCGCGAACTGAAAAGTGGTCTTATCCCTCATCTGTATTACTTGATCGTATTTGGCGCACAACGATCCGTTGGCACCATTTTTATTGGCTGATTGTATTTGTAGAGAACTGCGTAGGTGTGAAGCTGGCAGGTTTTGACTGTGGGCTGTTGATTTTTGTGGGGTAGAAGTCATGAAATCTAGGCTTTCAGTGTTTCCGATTTTTATAGATTTTGTCTCTTATACCCAAAAATAAAATAAAAATATTTCAACCCAAATTCAATCGCGATTTTTACTTCCACTTCATCGAGTGTTACTTCCTAACAGCCTGGAGAAACACCTGAAGTCAACATTTTATTCACATTACTAAGTTATAAGCCTTCTGCCATCTGCCACCTTCCTGAATATTTTTTCTATTGCTTACGTCCACAGGAGATAGGAGGTAGATCACATAGGCTTCTACGTCTATTTCGTTTCGCTCCAACAGAGAAAACAACACGCAGTGCTTTCGATGAACGCCCTGTCCTCCAAAAGCAAAAAAGAAAAGAAAAATTACTAGTAAAACCAGGGGTGGGATTTTGTAAGATGAAAACGTTCGATCGCTTTCGTTTGCACGAACGGTTTGCTTCATGTAACTACAAAAACGAAAGGATTTTTCGTTTGCACGAAAGCAAAAAAACCAAAGCCATTTCGTTTACGTTTTCGTTTATTTTGCTTCATGTAACTCTAAAAACGAATGACATTTTCGTTCAGTGCGAAAAGAAAATAACGACAGCTTATTCATTGACGTTTCTCATTTTCTTTGATTGCTAAATTGGTGGTTGTTATTTATTCGATACAAAATATGCTGGCGAATGGCAAATGATAGTGATGATGCGATATAGAAGATCAAAATCTAAGAAAAATCCGAAAACATCTTCGGGATTATTCCAATCCTCTTACGCTGTCCAATGAATTGTTTTATTGATGTGTATTGAAGAATAAGTTTACATGTTCTTAGTTTTTGTTTGGTTTTCTTCAACGTTTTCGGTTGAATAAAAGCGCTTTTAGGTATGTGCTGGACAACATTTGTCTTCGTACAGGAACACGAAACACATAGGTACGTCCTTTCTATTTAAAGGCTGTGTTAAGCGCTTGACGATTTTGCTTCTCCTCTCGCACAGAGTACTTTGTCGAAAATACTACACAAAAACGTTCTGTGTCCTCAATGGATAAAATGGCCATCAGAAGTGGAAGAAAATGTTTCTAAGAGTTACTTTTTCCAAAAATTTAAAATACCCGTTTCTGTTTCTGTAAAACAATGTTTATTGCTTTAGTCATTAGCTGTATTGATGTACCACATTAATGTTAGCTTGATTCGTCTCATTTCGAACGAAGAAATTTTTTTTTTTTTTTTTAACAGAAAAGGCCATCACAGCTATAAATGCTGTGCTATATGATCGTAAGTAAAATTTCATTTGATATAAAAAACAGTACATCATATATAATATTTTGTTACAGATTGCGGACCACAAGTACCGGATAATAGCTGTTTGTCCTCAATATGGCGGTGCAGCTCATGACTCCTTTGTATCCAGTTAAACAATATATTTTGCTGTGTGTGTTTTGATTTATTCAAATAAATAGTATGTGTGTCGGTAGTTATGTATTGTACTTACATTATTATTTACAATGTTGACCTTATTGACTCAAACCAAAATATCAACAAATAAATTATTTCGAATCTGTCAGCAGCTGTTGGCTGTCCTATGCTCATTATGATACATTCAGCTTCTCAAACTTTAATTTCTTTGTCCCACTGTTTCTTAAACCCATGCGAAAGAGAAAAAGGAAACGAAAGGAGTTACATGAAGCAAACTTTCGCTTTCGCGTGATTTCTATCGTTTTTTGAAAAGCGAAAGCGTTTTTCGTTTCGTTTTTTACAGAATCCCACCCCAGAAGAGCGGCCAATATTTGGCAGCATTTTCCGAAATCAACATTTGTATATTCGCAGTTATTGAAGACACATTTACTTGCTCCTTATAACAACACAACGTAAGTGCAAGTGTGTTGCTTGAGGTAAGTCACTTTGGTGGTCGAATCGGCCATTCATACACGAGTAATACGTGTCGTTTTTGTTTTGACTTAAAGTCGCGAACTCATAGCTCGTTCACGGAAGACGCGTTTCGAACGCTGATTCAAAATTGTGACAAATTTGTACGATTTGCGATTCACTTCGTTCATATTTCATTAGAATCAGTTTTAAAATACCACCGTAAATGCTACGACACAAAAAAAAAAAAAAAAAATGAAGCCTACTGCGATTTGATCAACATTCTCGTTCGAAGCTCAGCTGCTGAATGAAGCAGCAAGCTGATGATACCCTAAAATATGTAGTATACAAATGTTGGTCTCCTTATGTATTATCTTTTTTTTCATATTCTTAAAAGATATTTTAGCAAAGGCAAGTCAAATTCTGTAAATTTAGAACAAAACCCGTTTTCTTAAAGTAGGCGTGGCAAAAAATTAAATAGCCCTGTAGCCTTCTCAGAGTCTTAAGAAAGGAGTAATTCAAAAAAGTTTCCTCCACAATCCTGATCAGTAGTTTTCCCGCCAACTATAGTAACCGACGTAAAGCTAAGATAACACGTGCCATTTTTCGTGGCAAATTTTGACGTGTGTCTCTCGCGAGAGTATGCTGCTACAGCCAGCCACGGTTCCCAGATTGGGCGCTTTCTCATATTTTGGGCTATTTTTTTACTTAAAAAATGATAGAAACTTCTTCCATGGGCGCCCAACACAATTGCGGGCTACATATCGTTTTATAAATTGTGTGTTAATTTTGTTTGTTTTATTCTTTCACAACACTAAAAAAAGAAATATTTTCGAACAAACCCGCACTCTTAGAACTTGGCAGCACTCTTACAGACAAGTGACATCGCAAAGTCATACAAGTTGCACGCACAACAATTCATTTTGCAGGCCTTTTGGTTTGACACAAGCCACAAAAGCCAATAGCAGAAAAAAAAAGTCAAATAAAATCCAAGGCGTAGAAGTAAAAAAAAAAAAAAAGCGGTGAGAATAAGTCTGAAAAATACCAAAATTTTCAACGATTTTTGGGCTTCTTTCTGGGCAACGATATTGGGCTACATTTTTTAAGGCTTAGGCGCTTTTTATTTTGGATGCGCCAAAGGATGTCGTAATCTTCTAAAGATGCGGTAGCCCGTGCTACCAACATGCACGATTCGCAAACCTGAATAATCGATGCCAGGAGTGCGCCTACGTACTAATCGACACCACTATGTCCTTCAACCACTCTCCCAGCGGAACTGCCGTCAGGTATTACTTCGCGGGGCTGGTTCGCAAATCAAGGTATTTATCCTGTTTCACCTGCTGCTGAGGCTTCTGCTGCTTCTGTTGCTTTCCTTAGCCTTTCTATTCTCCGCAGCTCATTTTGTAGAGTTGTTATGAAGTCACTCATTACCGTCCAATTCTCTTCCGACTGCAACATGTGGTCGATCGTCGATGAGTAGCGACGGGCTGGGCAGAGTGATTCTCCATGCAGTGAAGCGTGTGCACTGCATGCTCCGTGTCTTCATCTTCATTTTGGCATTCGGGGCAAGATGGTGAGCTGTCGTGTCCAAATCGGTGGTATCCACCGTGGCCAGACAGGAACTGCGTAAGATTTTAGTTGCAGTCTCCATGCTTACGACTTATCCAGTTTTGGATTGTCGGTATTAGCTTGTATGTTCATCTGCCTTTCGTTGTATTTTCCCAACGAGTTTGCCACATAGCTGCTGACGCTGCCTTTTCTTCATTTTTGATCTTCTTTATACCACTGGCGTCGGGTTGGCCTAAGGCTTTTCTATTATATACCCGCAACATCTCATCTGCAAGGATGTCAATGGGGACCATTCCAGCTATAACAAAGGCGGCCTCGTCTGAGATGGTTCGAAAGCCGCTGATTGTCCGTACCGCGCAGAGTCTATATGTTGACGATATTCTCCTTTTGGTCTCCTTGGTCCTCAATGCCTGCGCCCAGACTGGGGCCGCATACAATAAAACTGATGTGATGACTCGGGAGAGTAGTAGCCTTTTTGCGTATCCAGGCTTAGGCGCTTAAAGCGAACTAAATACTGGCAACCCTACAGCCAGCGTGACCAGTCCCTTGACAGGTGATCACGTGTAGTGACACATTTAGGACAAGTAGTTACGTCGTAATGACGTCGGCATGCCAAAATTTGTCACGAAAAATGGCAGTTTTAATCTTAGCTTAAGTCCTTCTACACTTTTAGTACACGCATAGGTATTTATGATTTCAGGACGCATTTTCCGAGTTGTCTTTTTCACGGTTCAGGTTTCAATTTAGCAGCAGGTTTTTTATTAAATAAATTCTTGAGCGTGACGAGCTTGAAAAAACATAACGCTTTTAAAATGATTCTTTAATTTTATCGTCAGAGGGTATTTCTATTCGAAAGCTTGATCGCGGACTTTAACTGAAGGCTATAAAGTATATCCACAAATGATGATCAGTTACGAATTTTTGATGATTTCTTATCTTGGTTCATGGTGCAATGCAAAATAATATTTCACATTATTAACTAATCTTAATACATAGCTGGTCACATTAGCAAATTTTGTACGCACAATATCGTCGTTGTGAGTGCGAAAAATGTAAGTTAGAGGACATCAACATTCGAGACTTGTAAAGGGTGATTTTTTAAGAGGTTTAGAACTTTTAAAAAAAAAAAAAAAACACAAAAAATTCGAAAAAATGAATGAAATATTTATTTGAATCGATAGTTTGAACCTTGCAATTTAATGTTTAAAGATAATTTCATGCAAATGTTGACCGCGGCTGCGTCTCAGGTAGTCCATCCGCTGAGTCCAATTTTGGCATACTCTTTCACACATATCGGCCGGTATCTCACGAATGAATGCATGGATGTTGGCTTCCAGTGCGTCAATCGAAGCGGGCTTGTCCCTATACACATTAGCCTTGACATACCCCCACAAAAAATAATCTAATGTTGTCAAATCGCACGATCTAGGCGGCCAATTGACCGGCCCGAAACGTGAAATTAACTGTTCACCAAACTCGCCTCGCAATTGCGCCATTGTTTCGCGTGCTGTGTGGCATGTGGCACCGTCTTGTTGAAACCACATATCATGCAAGTCAAGAACTTCCATTTCGGGCAAAAAAAAGTTTGTTATCATCGCTCGGTAGCGTTCACCATTGACACCGCCGGCCCATAAACCGCACCAAACAGTGGCTTTTTCGGGATGCATTGATAGCTGTTGCAATGCTTCTGGCTGATCTTCACTCCAAATGCGGCAATTTTGCTTATTTACGTACCCATTCAACCAAAAATGAGCCTCATCGCTGAACACAATTTTTCGATAAAAAAGCGGATCCTCGGCCAGCTTTCCAAGAGTCCATTCACCAAAAATTCGGCGTTGTGGTAGGTCGGCTGGCTTTAGTTCTTGCACAAGCTGTATCTTAAAAGGCTTTACGCACAAATCCTTCCGCAAAATTTTCCACGTAACTGCTGGGAACGGCGCCGAATCGACATTTCGCGGTCTTCTGTCACACTAGCTGATACGGCCGCAATATTTTCTTCACTACGCACAGTACGTAAACGTGTTGGTGGTTTAATGTCCAACAAAGTAAATTTGGTGCGAAATTTGGTCACAATCTTCCGAATAGACTGCTCAGAAGGTCGAGAATGCCGATCATAAAATGGAAGCAGCGCGCGATGAACATTTCGAACCGAGCACGAATTTCGATAGTAAAATTCAATAATTTGCAAGCGTTGTTCATTTGTAGGACGATCCATGGTTAAATTGCAAACCAAACTGAAGCTGTTTGACAGTGACACAAGGTAATAAACACACGTCAGCTGTCAAAACCAGTGTTGCCAAAACCAAACCAGCTAAAAAATCACCCGTTATTATTTGTAATACTAATTTCGACTAGTCTTCATATTTCTTCTTCTTCTCTCCATTTAAACGACGAGGTTATGATCAGAATTATAGGGATCATAACCCTCCCACTTTACTGTATTCCTACTGGTCCGGAAAAGATCTGCAGGCCTCCCGATTTTGAATCACTTTATTATTGAGGTCAACCAAATGCTGCTATTTCTGCATTTGTGTGATTCATGAATTTTTAGGCCTGCCTCTTTTACGCAATTGTAAGGGAACGTTGATTGTCAATGCCTTTTTGATGGGGTTCGTTGGATCCCTTCTCTGAGCATGACAATACCAACTGATCCGGTCGTGCTCCAATTTTTTTGAGCTGAGTTCTTTGACGTGAAGGCTTCAACTTCTTATTCGATCGAGTTTTGTTACTCCTGCTGTCATGCGAAGCATCTTCGTCAATTTTCCCTCACCCTTTGTGTACATTATCCAGCATTGTGATATTTTTTTGGTCACATTTTTGTGAAATTTTTAATCCACCCTACGCTTACACGATGATTTGTTTCATCATCAACGGTTGCTTCGCTGTCGATCATTTATCCCATATATTTGAACATTTCACACTTGGGAAGCACCACTCCATTCAAAATAAATGTCTGGAATGACTAGTCTTCAATTTCATCATCATAAATGTTAACAGAACATTCCTTTTGGTTGTTTGCAGCGAGAATGTCTATGGATCGATAGCAGGATGATGCCAAGTAAAAAAAAAATTTATGGGAAGTCAAATTTCTAGCGGTTTTATCTACTAAAGAAATTCCATACTCAACTGAACCACCTGACATTTATTTTGTTGCGCTAAAACTGTAAATTCAATTCAGACAAACTCGATGTCAAGTGTGTCATCTCAATGCCACTGGGATGTTGTAAGGAAATGTATTTATAGACGCCCAACATACCATAATAGCTTAAATGATAAATGGCTTTTGTCTGATAGAGGACACTATCTTATCCATTTCATATATAGATGGAGGATAACTAGGTCAGGGACAAATTTAACAATGGGATGTTATGGGAGGGTGGGACAAACGTCGAATTTTGTTTAGCTACTGAAAGAAGTCATAGGTTAAGTTTGCCTCAATCGGGAAAAGTTGAACTTTTAAAGTGGCTACTGTAGAGCTGTAGTATTACAGAAATCTGGATGGCAGTGGTTGACTTACGGCCAATTCGCGT
Source organism: Cheilosia urbana (assembly GCA_946477585.1). Lineage (NCBI taxonomy): Eukaryota > Metazoa > Arthropoda > Insecta > Diptera > Syrphidae > Cheilosia > Cheilosia urbana. Next base: position 163,756,801 of record OX297854.1, on the reverse strand, counting down.
CATCCACGAACGTACAATAGGATTTAATGTCAGGCGGCTTTTAGCTACGGCTATTCTTTTTCATACTTTTAAGTCATACTTCTGCTATCCGTATCCAACTGCTGGCTTAAGTGTAATCTGTCTAACCCCTTCAACGGGCCACTCTATAAGACTGGAGTAGTAGTAGAACGGCTTACTCCGTGGAATATTTCTTACCCAACTACTCAGTACTCGTACAGAAGATTTGTAAAATTTCCTTTGGCTCTATAAACTTACAACATTACATTTTAGTGGTGCATGAAAAAAAAAAAACAGTTCCCGCCGCCAATAACAGCAGTTGTCCAGTCAAGAGAACAAAGCACACACATGTCCCACTTAAAACCGTCCTTCCGACACGCTGTGTAAAGTGTAACGTGTTCTCCTTTAGTTTTGTCCTTGTAAAATCGCACAAAAGCCCCGTCTCGACCGAATTTGATTCTCCTGTTGTATGTATGCTCAGTTGAAGACAAAAGCCCGGAAACCCTTTCAACACATTGGTAAAAAAAAAAAGATAAAAAATCCAATGCAACACTAGGAGTAGGTACCTACACGTTCATTTTCAACCGCGTCGCAAATTCTCTTTCAATGCTACCGCAAAAGTATGCGATTTGTAACTACGTGGCATATCTTTATCCTGAGTGGCAGCTTCTAGCCGCATTCACACCGGCACAGCACGGCAGCGGCAACCGCCAGAGCTGCTATTCTCCTGCGAGAATTTAAAATGTTGTTCACGTGCACGCAAAAAGTGATACGAATTTCGACTGCCTCTCTCTCACACAGTTCCCACCACCCACCTCCCACCTCCCACTTCCCACAATGGGATAACGACAAATGCCGTTACAAAGTTCCCACACATACCCATACTGAATACTGCTACAAAAGCAGCAGATCATCGTCGTACTTGTGTTGTAACGCATTTCGAATGCAGCCAACGATTTTACAAGCCACAAAAACAAAAATCCCATGCTGTGTAGTTTTTTTGTCCCCCTGTCTCAGGATCACGAAGGATTTCTTTATGCATGGCAGGTTTTCTTCGAAATCAATAAACGACGACGGTTCACCTAATCTAGTTTCTTTGAAGATCCATTTGCATGCGACAATTTATGGGGTCCACCCAAGCACCCACCCACAAACTATATATACCTAATATAGAGGATGGCGATGCCTGGAAAGGACTTGCAATAGCGTGTGACAAGAGTTTGTTTAGAAAATTGCTCTATGGCATACATGTGTATGGACTGTTCCCCAACATTCCCATGGATGTGTGGTGCAAACGATATTTTTTAACATATCCTTGCACTTGTGGTTCAACCGCATAGAAAGAGAGAGAGAGAGAGAGAGCGAGTGAGAGCACGCCAACGCAAAATGTTTCATTTTAAGCATGAGGTTAGCAAATTGTTTGGTTATTATTCGGTTGTGCACTACACCTACACCCGATGGGGTCGTACATCCATATATCCTTATAGTTGTGCAGATTGCCATGCTTTGACTTTCAGGTTTTAATGTAAAAGTTTGTGGTAAGCGAAATTCCATATACGAGTGCACACTGGCAAATGAATTTTATCTCGGTGCAGTGGCTAACCGAAGGTAAGTGGAGGAGGCAAGCGTGATGAAAGCGAACAAGGACTCTTTGAAGCGAGTTGTTGCGGTGTATGGTTGTAGGAGGTTGCAGCGCTTTTGGTGTTTTTTTTTTTTTTTTTTTTTTCGAGGCCGTTTTGCTCAGGTGAGCATGTAAAGTGAGGCGCAAATTTACAAGATTCGTTGCGGCAAATTGAGGCTTAAACTTGCGTGTGCTGGGTTTTTGTTTTTTCGCTCAACTTAATTTCAATCCGTTAATTAGTGTTGCATGGGCGAACGATTGGCGGGAAATCGAGTCGAGATGTGGTGGTGTTTAGCGTGCCTTGTAACGAAGGGTACGACACCTTACTTGCAGCGACGGCTTTATGAAGCTTTTATCGCATTCGCCTATAAAATAGGGTCAGTGTGGAACATGTTATGCAATATGCACAGAAGCTGAAAATAGTCTCACTTCCAGGTACCTACTTACATCGCATGGCAAGTTTCTCTCAGGCGAATGAATGTAGGTGACGTTAGACAACGTTGTTCCAGGCCAAGCTTTGACAGAGTTAGATTGACCTGTAGCTTTAGTTTTGAGGCCGAAAAAATCTTAAATCTGGATATGATGAGAGCTAAGGGCAGTTTTATTAAAAATATGAGAAAAACCCACCAAATGTCAAATTGCAAGGCAGAATATTTTATTGAGATTAAAAAAAAAAACCAAGCGATTACTATTTCGTTCGCCGGCGAGCTCGCTCGAGAATCCCAGGCGATGCATGTTTCGAGAAAATGATTCAAATTTTTCAAAACTCAAGCGAATGAACAAAATTCGATTGGATTGATCAAAATCTCTAAATAGTGTTGAAAAATCTAAAATCGATTTACTTAAAGAACTGGGCAGACTGCAGCGGACAAAATTGGACGAAGTTTTAGTGTGATCTATTCTTATTTGAGAAGCAAAGATTCGTACGAGAAAAACACGAGAGGAGGTCAAGAAACGTCAACAACAGCAGTTGATCAAAGAGCAATAATACGATGTGCTTCCAATTCCTGCGACTCTGCGGCAAAAATAAAGCAGAAAGCCGGTGTTACTGCAAGCGTTTCAACAGTGCGAAGGGTCATCAATAGTGCTAATCATCTAAAACGAATGAAAATTCAAAGGAAACCACTCACTTAACGAGCAACGGAAGGGTATATGCTTGGAATTGTCTAGACTTCATATGAGTTGGAAAAATTAATGGCGTCACGCAGTTTTTTCGGATGAGAAGAAATTTAATTCTGATGGTCCTGATGAGTTTAATTAGGTATTACTTCCACGAAGTGAGGAAAGAAGCGCGTTTTTAACATTATAGTCGAGAAGGTTGTGTTATGGTATGGGGAGCAGTTATAGGTACCTATGGCACCGTTGAGCTTGAGTTCCGAACCTCAAAAATGACTGCTATGAGTTATAAAGAAATTTTGGAAAAAAATTTCCCTATATTTTCGGGTATTTTTGGACCCATTAACTGGACCTTTCAGCAGGACAACGCTCCCATCCATACGGCGCGCATAGTCAAAAATTGGACCGTCAGTTTGAGGACAGAGAATACCTTATTGCAGCCATTGAATTGGCCTGGAGGGAAATTTCGCTGCACCACATAAAGAGGCTGAACGATTCCATGCCAGATCGAATCTACGAAGTTATTGTGAATAAAGGCGGTAGTACCCACTACTCAAATTAACCAATAAAAATCTATTTTAAGAAAAACTTGCTTAATAAATTTGTATGCTTATTCAGTTGAAGCGGGGTGTACTATGAGCGTATGATCACAAAAACTGAGAAGCTATACCAGTAAGCCTTACAAAGATCTTAGATTTTCTTGTACAAAGTTGCCCCGTTGTGAGTTCCTTATAGTAGATGCATTAGCACATTCCACTAACAAATGTTGATGACTTTTACAGATCTTCTTTAAGTATCATAGCCAAATCATCCGAGATATCATCGGACACTCATTGCAGCAAGTAAGTATCTACCCGTCTTTGTTTTCCAACAAAGGCTGTTGCGGTCTCGAAAGGTCTTCCCCTCTAAGTGACAGCTCAGAAGCTGAATAATTATTCTAAGATACATCTGTCGAACTATTTACCATGCACAATATTAAACAATGAATGAGCTTTCTATAAGCTGCATGCGTTTCATTGTAATGATATGGAATACCACTTTGGCCGCCATTGTTGTGAGTTCCGGTCTGTAACTGACGGAAGCAGAACAACACCTGTTTCTGGTAGACCTCCCTAATTCATACACGTGCCATCTTCATCAGCCGCTTAATGACTTCAAAACATCAAATCACTGTCCTTCCACTCTAACATGCCCGAACAATCGAACTTAATACGATTTTATTGGCCAGAGATCTCTGGCTGTTAGTCCTGTCGAAGGCGTCCAACCCAACCCAACATGTTAATACGTTTAAAACATATTTACCTTACATTTACATTGTTGAAACAAGCCGTAATAATTACATACCCATGGATGCACATATGCGTACGTATATTGGAACCGTCTGTCCCTGATATATTGAGGTCCTATTTAATTGCGTTGAAAATGCTGTTGCGATTTATTTGCTCACACGAAATTAATCGGTGAATCTATGGCATTTGTGTGCAGTCAGTCGTAAGGATAAAGTTGAATGGGATATTATATAAATGTTGTGTGTATACCGAGTGTATAGTGCGGGGTTGAGTGGGGCCTCATGCGTTGACGTATCACATACTAATGAAGTCTACCCAGTGCCAACAGTACGTGTGGGATATTTCAATGGAAAACATACAAATGGGTGTATTCACAAGGACACAATGATCAGATTTAAATGTGCTCTGTCGAACGAAAAACAAACGTCAATTGTTCGCCTTCATAATTTATGATAAATGTTTTCTGTATATCGGTTTAATGTTGTTTTATTGAGAAATTGTTGCGATTTTTTCTACATATGTTTTACTTTTTTTTTTTGTAATTCATGAACAATAGATTATGACAGTATGGCGGAGAGGGAGAGGCTAGTGAAATCATTCCCATAAATCGAATGTTTGATTTACTGATGTATAGTTGGAAATTTCCAGGGAAGTTGGCAACCGCACATATTTTTTAGCTGTTTATGTTTGTTTAATACTTTGGACAGCAAAGGCGAACGCGTCGTAATGCGTCAATGTCGGCAAAAGGTATGCTTTGGATGGTGCAGTGTCGTGTAAAACTTACTTTTGTCAAGACAAAGGCTACGCTTGGCAACTTTACGATCAAATATTGGTGCATGGGTTTTATGAAGTTGCATATCTGCGTTGCAAAAGACTCTTTTTTTTTTTGTTGCAAAGAGAGCAAAATATCTCATGTAAGGATACCTTCGCGTAAAAATGCCATTTAAGTTTGGATGGACTATAGGAAGGTTACTACCAGCTTTCGACGAGTTTCAGTGGGGGTGAAATTTACAGAGAGCCACAATTTACGAAGACATCCATAGATTCATCCAACGACAATGTTTATATGATTGTAGCTAGATTGGCTACGGTTTATAACGAGCCCTAGACTAAAACTGACAGTGTCAACTAATACTTTGATTTTGTTATCATTTAGCCAAACATCCGGCGCAAAATCAAGGTTGAACTTTTTGTACATATAGGAAAAACTTGCGACTTTCTTTGATTCAGTTGTAGTCCATTCTCTATATATATGCAGACCATTTCTGTGAAATCGCTCTAAATCTTCATTGACAAGAGCTGTGAGTTCATCCAGATTTTGGAGCGACTTTGCAGCATCAAGTTGCACATCATCAGCATATAAGTGAACTGATGTATGTTTACAAACATCTGGTCATTTTAAAAAATGCAGAATATGATCGGTCCTAATAGTTGTCCCTGTGGTACGCCCAGTGTGATCGTTTTTAATAGAGAATGATTCGCATTTGTGACGACCCTTTCCAACCTATCAGAGAAAAAATGTTCATCAGTTTAACTGCTCTGTTATTGAGTCCGAATACACTGCAGCAGGAATTTTGCTATAGTGCCAGTGATTCTATAGGTTGCCAACAATGTGAAATTGATTTTCCGCTGGGCTCCAAACTTACAGCAAAGCTACCTCCATAGTCACAGTCCCTAACGCCAGATATCTGCGAAGTAGAGGATTTGTCTGTACGCAAAGCTCTCTGCTAACAACAAAACAAGTGAAGCCAGGCTGCTACTATGGCACTTAATTCATACATCATTAAAACTAAATAAATGGGTATGTCTACAAAAACTCAGTGAACTGGGTAGGAGGAAAAAATAATTCTCCGATGGGTGTCTGGCTACATAGGAATAGAGGTTAATGAAATGGACGACTCCCTAGCAAGAATGAGAGCATCAGAAACTTTCACAGGCCCTGAACCAGTGATGCCAACCCGAATCGAAGTTTTTATGCCTAAACTCGAAAAATTATGCCTTTTTGTAAAAACGATACATTTCGTATTTTACAAAGGAACTGCAACGAACCTACAATGTGATGAAAATTTGTTAACAGAATGTTGGTCGATCGATAGGTAAGTAAACCTTTTTTGATATCTGTACCTAGTACAAAGCTTGGGTTTCTTGAGTGAGTCAAGTAGAGAATTAGAATACCTATAGTTTCGGTTAGGTAAGAAAGGGGTATGAGATAATTAGATCTCATACGGCACTAGGCACCATAAGGGCCCATCGCGATCCCTGGGGAACCAATTGCAATAAGCAACAGTGAACAAAACTTTCCGTTGAATAACAATTAATCTCCTTACAGAAATTGAGTAGCCCTTTGAAATTTGTGTGGCCTACCTACCAGCTGTTGGAAAAAGTACCTACCCAAATACTTCCTTCGGTTGCGAAATACTCCTTTGCATTCGCACAGTATGTGCTTGATATCCTCATCGGCTTGCAGGTCGTCGCAGAATCTACAAGTGTCCGTGTCTGTCAGTCTAAGTCTTTTTGCATGCTTTCTTAGAAGACAGTGCCCTGACAGGATTCCAACCAATGTTCTGAGTTGTTCCCTACCTAATTTTAGAATTTCCCTAGATTTTTTGATGTTGAGTTGTGGCCAAAGTGCCTTGGACACTTTATGTCCGGTGATGTTTGACCACCTTAGATCAGCCTTCATTTCGGTTTGGTTTTTGATTTTACCTTTTAGTATACCTAGAGGTAGTTTGGGCCATGCTTCCACTTCTGTACCTAGTTCCCCTCCTTTTCTCGCAAGCTCGTCAGCTTCCTCATTTCCTGCTATACCGCAATGTCCTGGCACCCAACACAGTCTTACTTGGTTCTGACTGCATAATGCCTTGAGCATTGTGCGACAGTCCCTGACTATTTCGGAATTGATGTTAGGGGATTCCAGTGCCTTGAGTGCAGCCTGGCTATCGATGTAAATGGCAATATCCCTTCCAGATATAGATCTCATCTGCAAAAGCTCTGCCGCCTTCAGAACGGCTAAAACTTCTGATTGAAAGACACTGCTAGTATCCGGTAGCCGTATAGACACTTTTAGTTGTGGGTCTACAGAGTAGATGCCAGAACCAGTGCCTTCCCCTGTCTTCGAGCCGTCTGTGTAAGAAAATAGAATACCTATAAGCATGACGCACAGTTGTAAATAAAAATTAATAATGCGACTTTTTTGACATGACGAGGTACCAGATTTACCAAATTCAAATTGTATTTGTATGAATTGATGGTAAAAAACAATTCATAAAAAATTATGCCTTTTTTCTAAAAATTATTCCTCAATCCCTCAAGCATCGGAATTATGCCTAAGATTCATAATCATGCCTTAGTTGGCATCACTGCCCTGAACCATTCTGCGGAATAGGCGATCACACCCTCAAAGAAGAATTTAGGAAACTAGAAAGAAAACAAGGTAAGAACCACTTTGATTGGCAGATTTTCGTCTTGTCTTGGTTCCAATTCAGAAAAGAGTCCCAATATACATATGAATGTAAGAAATCGTTCAAAAGTGTAATTTTTAGGACCGTTGATTGCTCTAAAAGGGCCTTCAGAAGCCTTTCGAATTATACCTAATATTAAACTATAAAAATGTTGCCCAGCAGCAAAGTATAAAGATTTAATGACTCTCTTTTCAACAAAGCCCCCATAGGTTAGGTTATATTTATCTCGGAGGCGTATTTATATGCCTATAAATATTTGTCGCTTTTGTACTCTTTTAAACTTCAAAGAATGGTACAGAAAAAATATCTTGTAGCTGTGTCAGAAATAGATTGGGGAAAAAGGTCGTTTAAATAAGAAACAAAATTTGCTTTGTCAATTTCTCAAAATTGTAGAAAGTGAAGTTGCACCATCTCGGTCGTTTTTCATATTGGAGGATACTGCGAATTGTTGGTAAAAGTGTTGGTAGACATGTGGCACATAGATAAAATGAGGATATTTCTCCCACCTGGATATAAAATCTCAAGCTTAGAGTTCAAAATTTCTTGGGATGTCCTCTTGCTAAAATTGGCTTCTGTCAAAAGAGCTTCTGGATTACTGGAGTATAGGTATTTGAAGAACATGGAAAACGGATGCATTTTATCGTAATGCATCCATTGCATTTCAAGCCCTTCGACCTTACTCAGATTAACGCTGATCTTTTTCTTAATATATTTTTTTCCAAAGTTTTTTTTTTCCTATATCTGAAAAGGATTTCTATTCCTCGCTGCTCATATAACATCGTTCCAATGCTCATGAATGTATATGTTTGAAAAATATTTATTTTGCTCTGATAAATAGGAATAGGAATGTCTGGAGACTTAAGACAATATGGAGTTTTTATATTTCTATTCCGACCCCCGCACAGGTCCGAGTATATTATGAGTGTTTATGTGTACATTTTTGATGTGTAAACATCTTACCGCGAGTTATTGGAATCTGGTGGAGTTATTCCACATATTTAACTTGCGAGGACGGAAATGCGTCACTGTGTTTTATCATTGCATACATTTTATCATTGCATGCGTTTTTATCATTGCATACATTTATGAGCTGGGGCATATTAATTTCAGCTTTTTGTTGATATGAAATAAAATTTCTCCATTTCGTCCTTGCACCGTACTCAGAAGAAATTTCAAGAATTCTGCAGGGAGATTATCATCTTTTACCAATGATCATAAGCGGAGACTTCAATATCAATTTTGCAACTCCAGAAGCTCAACCATTTATTGATTTTATGCAAGATAAATTTAATCTTCAAATGAACTCCAACCGGAAACTTTCAACAACACGATATGGAACAACCATCGATGCTGTCTTCCATCGTAATCTAGATAGATTACAGTCTCGAATGTACATATTTTACTTTAGCTACCACACCACAATCCGATTGTATCTATTCTACCGAAACTAGCACAGAACGAATAAATTATTGTTATTGCATAATATATCAAGAATACGGTTATTACAATTCCCTCTTTTCTCAATGACGTGTATCAAGCCACACACATACCGCACGCACGGTGTTTACACATACACATATTTCGGGACTGTTGGATACAGTCGCACCAATTTTTTTAAATATCTAAGGAGCCTGGTCATGAGCCTATTTCCTGTGGTCCTCTTTTGAAGCCTTAGATTGAAATCATACGTATCTACCTACATGAGAATATCGTCGGTGGCAGCATTGTGGATTCCTAAACAGCCCGTCCACACTCCACAACTGACGCTTATAATTGTTTAGTTGAATTTGGAGCCTTAGATTTGAAATAGGTGGTTCCCAATCAATTTTACGGTTGGTAGGTAGCACATTGGTCAAGTGACCAAATAAAAAAAACCGTAACTAAATGAAGTTACAAACTTATTATTTAATTCTTCAAGATAAGGCCAAGGACTGGATCCGCATCAAATACCTACATACCATCAACTAAAATAGCTAGTATATTGATAATAATAAGTGAAAGAAGTGGTGGTGGAGTTGCTGTTTTTATCAGAAAATCGGTTCAACATTCCCTTTTACCCATCATACGAACTAAGTTCATAGAGAACGTTGCAATCAAAGTCAACCTTAGTGATGGTAAATGTATCACTCTTATCTGCGCATATTTTCCGGGGGGTAGAATAAATAATAACAAGAAAATAGGGCTCGCGAAAGATTTTAGAAAATTATTTAGTACAAATGGAGATTTTATAATTGGTGGAGATTTAAATTGTAGGAATAGAAATTGGGGTTGCAGTAGGGCAAACGCCTGGGGAACTGTATTGTCAAATCTCTGTAATGATTTCCCACTAACCATCTCATATCCCTCAACACCGACTTACGTACCTGATAGTTCTCGTAAGAGCCCATCTGTGATCGATATTTTTATAAGTAATGTTTCTAGTCAGTTAACTCAACCTATTTCTGTGTGTTCTCTTAGTTCGGACCATAATCCACTTTTATGTACGTTTAATTGTTCCAGAGAATGTAAGACTGAGTACATATCAGATGTTAAAAATGCAAATTGGGCACTTTATAGGAAAAAAATGACCTTAAGCTTAAAAAACGTTTCCACAAATCTTGTATCTGTAATTTCAAAGAACGATGTTGATGTTGCAGTGGAATATTTTTCCCGTAATATTCTTCATTCGTTTGATGAATCTGTACCAAAAGTACAAAAAATCAAATGGTTTCCCAAATTACCAAATCACATCCTAAATTTAATAAAAAATTAGAAATTCAACAATAAACAAATTTCAATGCTTATTAACCTTGAACGTAATATTACTTGGAATAAGAAACTTAAGAGCCTAGAAAAAAACGCAAAGCCTTTTTGGAATATTGCTAAGATTATAAGAAACAAAAATAGACAGATTCCACCTTTGCAAAATGATATTTACAGTGATGTTGATAAAGCAAATGAGCTTGCTTCCAACTTTTTTAAAAATCACTTAGTGTCAGAGAATCTAAGCGACCCTATTACAATTGACATGGTTAATAACCAAATCAATAGCTTTAACATGTCACATATTGATACTCCACAAAGCGCCTTCGTCTCTGACGACGACGTTGAATTTCACTTAAGCAGTCTCAAGGTAAGAAAAGCCCCTGGTTTTGATAAAATAAGCAACCTCTATTTAAAAGAATTACCCAAGGCTGGCATCAGTTTTATAAAATTTATAATTAATGCTTGCTTGAAAATAAAATATTTCCCCGATTCTTGGAAACTGGCAAAAGTTATCCCAATCAACAAACCTGGCAAACCTCCCGATAAAGTCGAAAGTTACAGGCCGATTAGTCTGCTCAGTAGTTTAAGTAAACTGTTAGAAAAAGTTATTAAGGAAAAGTTAATGCAGTTTATTATTGATAATAACATTTTTCCAAACGAACAATTTGGTTTCCGGAACTCCCACAGCACTACCCACCAGGCATTAAGATTAGTCAAACATGTTAAAGAACAACGTTCTCAAAAAAAATCAACTGGCATGGTTATGCTTGATATAGAAAAAGCTTTCGACTCTATGTGGCATAACGGCCTTGTTTTCAAAATGATTGGTTTTAATTTCCCCTACTTTTTGTGTAAAATAATCCAAAGTTTCCTCAGTAATCGTTCCTTTAGTGTGTCTGTTAATAATGTCCAGTCTGAAATAAAATACTTCAACAATGGGGTTCCAGAAGGTTCTGTTCTTGGACCTATATTGTACAATGTTTTTACATCAGATATGCCTAATCTACCTTTTTGCGGTATTGCTATCTACGCGGATGACACTGTTGTATTTACAGCGCATGAATATCCTCTTATTATCGAGAGGAATATTTCCAATGCGCTAGATATACTTTTAAGCTATTTCACTAAGTGGAAAATAAAACTAAATATGGAAAAAATTCAAGCTATCTTTTTCACTCGAAAAAGAAAAGCATGTTACATTCCCTCGAATCATTTACAAGTAGCTAATGTGTCAATCGAATGGAGCTCTTCCGTAAAATACTTAGGAATTCATCTTGATTCAAAGCTATTATTTAATCAACATGTGCGCGAAACGCTGAACAAAATAAATATAAGTATAAGACTCTTATACCCCTTTATATGCAGGAAGTCACTGTTATCAACTGAAAACAAAATGATATTACATAAAGTTATATTTCAAGCAATAATTCTTTATGGATGCCAGGTTTGGGGTGATTGCGCAAAGTGCCATATAGCCAAGTTACAGATAGCACAAAACAAACTTTTAAAAATGATGCTAAATCTCCCATGGTATTTCTCTACAAGAGTTTTACATAAAAGAGCGAATGTTGAACTGACCTCTGAAAGAATAAACTCCCTTACGGAAAAATTTAAGGCCCGCTGTGGTTACTCTGACAACACACTAGTAAAAAATCTTTTTTCCTAGTCGTTTTTTTTTTTGTTTTTTTTTTGTTCTTGCAATATACCAAAGCAATTTATATATAGTTACCTTTTTTAAGAAGTTACTTGTATATTTATTTATTTATTGATTTACTGTATATTTATTTATTTGTTATATTGTATATATATTTATTTATTTATTGGTTTATTTATTTATTTATTTGTTATATATATATATTTATTTGTTTATTTATTTATTTATTTGTTTATTTATTTATTTATTTATATATTTACTTATTTATTTATTTATTTATTTATATTTATTTATTTGAAAGTTATATACATTTATTTATTTATGCATATTTTTATTTATTTACTTAATACTTTTTTTTATTTTTTTTTTATTTGTTGTACTTATATATTTATTTCTGCTTTAATGAGGTTTTTTTTTTTTTTTTTTTTCAATTTATTATTAAACATATGTATAATCTATCTTGTTTACCACAAATATTAAACTATTTCAGTAGAAAGATGCGATTAGGTATCAAATCTCTGTGTAAGGCAATGTGCGGTAATTCAGACCATGTAAACTTATTGTAAATTATCTGAATAAACTTATATCTATCTATCTATCTAATAAGCCCTTTCGGTACATCGAACAGCGCCCTCTGTTTTATTTTAGATCTATGTATGGCAAGTTCTCAGGACTTGTTGACCCTATACAGTCACCAAAGAAGAGTTACGATTTCTGGTGCCTATGTAAAGTAGGTATATTCGAGAAATAAGTCTTCTCCCCACTAATCACTCACCCTTATTTTGAAATCACTCGATCATCATTCGGTATAATATATGTGCCAGTGGCATTCTACAAGTGTGTGTAAGAATCGCCTGCATCATTCTCTAAGTGTCGTCCCATTTTTTGTTCACTTCATAACGACTGAAAATTAAAACGTTCACTGCACTTTATGGCATGTTTATGTATGTCCAGGATCACTACACAAACTGCATTCCGCGTCACCTGAGTACAGCAAAAAAAAAAAAAAAACGACAAAAATTTCCACCACTCCAGTTCGGTTGAAGTGGCCTACACACTTAGCCCATTATAAGGTCCCTTGTGAGCAGACATTGTAGGTAAGGGCTTCCCCTGGGTTGGTCTGAATATATGCTCATAATTTATGTTACTTTGTCAGTTTGTCTGGTAGGGATGGGTCCTTGGAATTTGCATGCACAAAGAATTAAGGTAGCTCGCTGCGAATGGCTTACCTGAAAAAATAAGCCCGATATACTATGTAACTGCTCCCCCGAAATCCATTGGTATTTGGCTATTTTTACGAAGGATTCCATCGAATGAAATAATGGTTTGAACCTCCATTTCTGTGGGCGTTGTCCAGGAGAAGTGCATATGATTTGTGATCCCTTGAAAAATTGCGGTTAACCTGAATTCAGTTGAAGTGCGACACTTTTTGAGTACCCTTCGAGTGGAAGTCCCTTCAATTTGTAAAAAGGTAGGTGATATTCAGAATTTTCGAAGTGCAGACACAAAATATCTAAGCCCCTTACCTTCGGCGATTAAAATTATACAAACAACATCCACTCGCACTATATAGTGCGCCTATACCACAGCTGGTGTCACCGCTAGTAACAAACTCTGTCAAAAGCCCTTAAAACCATTTGCTTGCATTGGTGGTGGTTCCATGTTCATGGCGAGTAATTAGCACTATAGCAGCCACACCCACCACAGTCGGCGAGCTGATTTTTGGCCGCTTTAATTTGTTAACACGACTGAAGATTAAAGGCACGCTGTAGCCGGTGATTCGATTCACACAGTGGGTTAGTCGCCCCACCCGCACCCCTCTGCATATAATACATATATGAACAGTCGACATTTTTGTCTAAAAATATAGAGACTGTTTAGCTTTTGGGCGGATATGGAGGCGTCGGAGGCATAATGACAAACTATAGCCTGGTGCGAGATTGTTTCGGTTGAGTAATATTTTGATGGTGGCGGCTTGTGTGGGATCCGCGCATATTGAATGAAGTGAATGTGTCTGTAATTTTGCAAATTTCATTGTAAAAATATCGCCCGGATTGTGTGGTAAATTCACAGTGAATAGTCCTGATTATACTGTCAGCCAGTAAGTGGTTTCTACTTTAGATCGGCTAATTGGAATATGAGATAAATGAAATAAAGCGAGCCAGTGTTATCGCAGCTAAATTAAATTTGGGTGCGCTGGAGGGGTTTGCTGTTTTGTGTTTTGCTTTTATGAATGTATTAAAAATATTGATAAATTGGAATGGATAGGCAACACCAAGTGCAGTCTGATTTTTTGTGTTAAAACAGAGTTAGTCAAAGCAAATCGTTCAATCGGCCAATCAACTGGTATGATCCGACTGGAGAAAGCCTTTGATACCGTTTGGCATGACGGACTTATATTTAAAATGATAAATTTCAATTTTCCGTCGTATATTTGTCAAATTGTCCGTAGTTTCTTATCAAATCGTCGTTTTAAAGTGCACGTTAATAGTGGTGTCTCTAACGTAGTATATTTTCACTCAGGTGTCCCCCAAGGCTCAGTTCTTGGGCCCGTTTTGTATAACTTGTGTACATCTGATTTCCCACGTTTACCTCATTGTGAAGCAGCTATCTTTGCCGACGATACTGCGATATTTTCATCGCATGAACTCGCTCTCGACATTGAGAGGAATCTAAAAAATGCGATGACGATATTAGAGAACTATTAAAACAAATGGAAAAATTAAAATTAATCAAGAAAAAGTACAAGCCATCTTTTTTACCAGATAAAGAAAAGCTTGTTATATTCCCAGTGGTCCGTTACAGTTGAATAGTATAAGTATTAGCTGGGAACATTCCGTAAAATACGTAGGCATTTATTTGGATACCAAGTTGACCTTTGGAACGCATATTATAGCAAATACCCTTAAAAAAATTGCAATTGCCACTAGGATGCTGTATCCTTTCATACACCGAAAGTCGAAACTTTCAAAGGAAAATAAAATAAACATCCACAAACTAAGCAATATTGCTTTATGGGTGCAAAGTATGGGGAAATTGTGCAATGTGTTATATTAAGAAACTACAGATCTCCCAAAATAAACTATTAAAAATGATGCTAAGTCTACCGTGGCATAACTCGACCCTACATAGATACTCACAATAAAGCGAATGTTGAATTGATCTTTCAACGAATTCAAAAATTAAGACAACGTTTTCTAGAACGCTGTGATTTTGCTGATAATCCTCTAGTAAATGTTTTAAATACGAATTATATCCCACTCGATAGTTGATATAGCTTTTTGTTTTTATTATTGTTGTTATTTACTGCTATTTTGTAAATATGTATTTATTTGTTCATACGTCTATTTATTTATTTATTTTGTTGTATAATTAATTAATCTATTTACCTGTTTATTTGATTAATATTTATGATTCATTACCTTATTATTAATTTTTTTATCTGTTTATTCGTTTATTTGTTAATCTATTTAATTATTTATTTATTTTTATATATTTATTTATTCACCTATTTAATTATTTATTTATTTATTTATTTATTTATATATTTACTTATTTATTTATATATTTATTTATCTATTTATTTATTTATTTATTCATTTATATACCTATTTATTTATTCATTTATTTATCCATTTGCACCTGACTTATTTTTATTAGCCAGTCATTATAATTTTGTTTTTCTCTTTTTTAATTGAAGGTTTTTTCGTATTTTTCTTCAGAACATATATTTCTTGCCCTATGCAATTCCAACAATTACACTTATATATAAAAATAATGTTTCAGAAGAAAGATAGAAATTATCACATCTCTGAATTGTAAAATTTGTGGTAACAAAACCTACTGTTTCTGGCTGTTTCTGTACTATTACATTATTGTGGGTTAAACAAGATCGTGTTTCTGTTAAAAATTGACAATGCCCCATTCCTTTTTTATGTTATTTTTTACTCTGTGGAATCTGTTCATGTACAAATGTTCTTTGCATATAGGAACTTCAATAGCAATTTCTTTAGAAATTTTATCATAAGCACAACGAAGTTGAATATTATATGGCTATTTTTTTTTTTTAATTTTATTCTTAGTTTATTTTGTTCATTTATTGAGTTTTTTTTTTTTTTTTTTTCATTTTCTATGCATAGCAGTCGAACATGTTTAAGAAGTAATACATGACTCTACACTCTAGACCATTTGCATATATAACAGAAAGGAACCTTAAGGTAGCTGGAAATTCACTTAGAAAACCCACATTTAAATCACCAACAACAAAAAGATTCTTTACTTTTTCCTCGGTTAATAAGGAGCGTAGCTCGTCAATGAACGCATCTTTGCTCATAGCATGAAGTCTGTAGCAATTAAAATAACGAATCTTTGTGCATGAATAGAACAACTAACTTTCATCATATCCGAACATCTTAGATCTAAGTTTTTGTTTTATTAATTGTAATCAGCATGACAGCCAGCAACAAGTGCCGCTCAACCATACCTACTTATAAATCCCTGCCTCTTACAACCATATACGAGTAAAATAGTCCATTGAAAGCCATCGCAGTTATAAATGCCAAATGGATATATACGCATTTCGGAAAGCAGTATACCATCACGCTCAATCTCTAAGGACCTTCTATTAGGACATTCATAAAACAATCAGCATCAGTGGCCGGTTGACTTTACAGTCCCTTGTCATATTGCTGTTAGGCATAGACAAAAATGAATGTATAAACTTCCGCTGGGAACTAGACTGCAAGGACATGCAGCTAGGTATACATTTTTGTTCCATCCCATTCGATGATTCATGGTACCGCAATTTAAAATTCAAAATTTCCAAATGGGTCCAATCACAGGCCCGAGAGCTGTCTATCCATTTCCGATTGCTGATGCAATTTCAATGCCGGATGCCAAAACTTGATTGACAGCACAGAGCGGCCGTTTCAATTGGTCATATTAAATTATATTGAAATTTGCCCGAGGACTGTACCCTGTCCGACGTTCGACGTCCGACGTCCGTCCTCCAAGAATTTTGTATAGTTACAGTTGTTGTTGACCATTTCCCCGTTGCCCATTGGAATGATTATTAAAATTTTATTGTCAAATCGTTATATGCGAGAGAGAGGTTAATCGTTTCGGCGAGAGGACTTCATAAATCTGCCACCCAATCCGGCCCTGTTATCAGATGAAGTGCACTCGTAAATCGCTATGAATTGCACTTTTTACTGCGACGTAGATGGACGGTCGTATATGTATTAAGGGTCTCCCTCCAAGGATATACACAGTAATGGATGACAAGAGAACAGGATATTCAATTTATTGCCGAGAATCTACCACGCAGGATGGCACGAAGGCTGGTGGGAGGGCAACAGCATACTAAATGCAAATATCCAATTGTCCTTTCGTCGTTATTATGATGACTTTAATGTGCTATACGCAGAGAAGCTGTAAACGCACAGACAGACGCACCAAGAGGCAGCAGTACATACATCTAATAAGTGCACATAAATAAGGGTGACTTTATGTCCTTACGACGACATCCTAATTAAGGTTTAAGGTCCAACGCAATTTTCGAACCCGATGAACATTATCCTGGTAATACGAGTCTGTATTATATACGCGCTACGCATCTATGCCCCGAATTGGCTGTGCGTGTGCCTGTATATTATGTTTGTAGGCTCTACCGGAGATCGGAGATTTATGGCATTCCAAATGTGTGTCCTGTTGGGTGGATGATAATTTTAATGAATGAATTCAGAGCGAGAGGGAGAGCGGCTGGCACGGCGGTACCTACCATGCTCGAGATAGGTTAATAAATCCTACTGTGGTGTATGACCAAAAATGACTTGTAACAAGGATAATGAATATATTGTTTTTCTCTCGCTGCGCCTAGTTGGTTTTGTGCTGCATGTTGTTAGGCCGAACAACGATGTCGTTGTGAATTATTGCCGTGATTCGGTTGAAATAGGCTCCCCAGGCCGGGTAACATGTAAAACGAATTACTTTGGCCATTTGGACGATTTATTGTGGCCCTATGACGACAAGATTATGAGCAAGAAACACCAGCTTAGAGCGAAAAATAACTTTGACATAAATTATTGTTTTAATTGATTTTTCGTGCGATATCGATTTGTTCATATTTCGTGACGTTCAAAATTGATAGAGGAGCGTGTTAAATTGTTGTGGCGTTTGGAACCAATCCAACTGGTTATTTTCACAAGTGCTGCCTGCTTCTAAAATGAAAGAAAAACGGAGCAAAATCTTACTAAAATCGTTTTTAAAGTGCAGACAAGAACATATGCAAAAATCTGCGTCAAAAAACAAGAAAAAATAAGAACAAGAAATAAAATATTGGAGAAAGTTAAAAATTCCGTCGAAAAATTTGTATAAAACCGCTTTTGACCAATTACTGTACAAAGAGGTTAAGCGGGGCGAAAATGCCTTGCAAAGCTGCACCAGGGGGGATGGGCCTCAACCAACAAACGTCTCCAGCCAGCGCGATCTTTAGCTACCTGTCTCCAGTTTCGCACGCTAAGTTGGTTAAGGTTCCCTTCCACTTGCGTGCGCCACCTGAGTCATGGCCTTCCTCTACTGCGCCTTCCCTCGGGTGTGGATTCGAAAGCCTTCTAAGCCGGAGCATTGGTGTCCATACGCTCTACATGACCCAGCCACCTCAGTCGTTGGACCTTCACTCTTCTGACTAGGTCGATGTCGCTGTACAGGCCGTACAGTTCGTCGTTGAATCTTCTCCTCCATTCACCGTCAATGCAGACGGGACCAAAAATCACTCGAAGAATTTTCTTCTCGAAACAACCTAGAGTTACCTCACCCGCTTTTGATAGAGTCCATGCCTCTGCGCCATATAGCAGGACTGGGACGATTAGGGTCTTATAAAGGGTCACTTTAGTTGTTCGAAAGAGGGCTTTGCTACTCAATTGCTTTCTTAGCCCAAAGAAACAGCGGTTGGCAAGAGTTATTCTTCGTTTAATCTCAGCGCTGGTGTCATTGTCTGAGTTCATAGCGGAGCCTAGGTAGACAAAGTCCTTTAACACGTCCAAGTTATATCTATCTATTGTGACGTTCTGTCCGAGCCGTCGGTGTTGGGTGTCCTTTTTAGCTGACAGCATATACTTCGTCTTCCCATCATTAACCGCTAAACCCATCTTCGCCGTCTCAGTCTCAACACTCACAAACGCGCCATTTACATCACGCTGCGTTCTGCCAATTATGTCAATGTCATCGGCGTAACGCGAGTAATTGAACGGACTTTTGAAGATCGTGCCTCTGGTGTTGGCGTTCGAGTTTTGCACTATTCTTTCAAGAATGATGTTAAAAAAGTCACATGACAGCGCATCGCCTTGTCTAAATCCTTTTTTGACATCGAAGGTCTCGGTGAGTTCTTTACCGACCTTAGGTTAGGTTAGGTTAGGTTGGGTGGGGTTGTGAGATCGTCACAAAAGACCAGGCACCAAAGTGGGCCCATCGCCATCCCCAGGGAACCATTACGGTTAAAAACCTAAACCAATTCGCCCAAACAATCTATTTTCCTACAGAATTTGGTTATGGTCCCAATATTATTTGAGGAACCAACCTCCTCTAAGTTATTAAAGAAGAACCTGCCTAGGTGCTTCCTTCTACTCCGAGCAATTGCTTGACACTCGCACAGAAGGTGGGAGATGTCCTCCGTAGCTTGTAGGTCCTCACAGTACCTACATGTATCCGTATTAGTCAAACCTCACCGAAAGAATTTCATTGGTAAAATCAACTATTTTCATTAGTTGAAAATGCGTCAACTTCAAACATGATCAATTCAACTAAGGTGGCGTTGTTATTTTGTTTTATTTTGTTAATTAAACTACACGATCTCAAAGGAAAAAACGGATGTTTTAAAAGATGTACAAAAGCAAGAGGTTTATTCAAGATGTGAAAGTTAAGTAGTACAGGTTAGCTTAATTCAATTTAACATGTGGTTGGTTGACAGTTTTGACAGTAAAGTAAAAGTTTGAGAAGCTTTTATCTATAGAACATATGTCTTAAGGTGGAAACAAGAATATTACTATCAGAATGGGAATGTTGCATGAATATTTTAACACTCCTCGTCAACATTAACAATCGAAATTCATTCCAAAAGTTTTAAAACAAAATAAATGCTTATCTCTAGGTACTGCTTTGGTCAATGCATCTGCTGCCATCGCATCTGTCTGAAGATACTTTACTTCTACAGCACCATTTTCAATAGCTTCTCTTATGAAGTGATATTTATAATCGATGTGCTTTGTCCTCGAGTGTTTTCCTCCATATTTTGCTATTAGTTGTGCACTTTGGTTGTCGCAGTAGATAATGGTTGGTTCCATGAAACCCGGTATCAGCTCCTGCAGTAAAAAACGAAGGGAATATGCTTCCTTTGCTGCTTCACTAAGTGCGACATATTCAGCTTCTGCACTCGATGTAGAAACAGTACGTTGTTTTCTGGACTCCCAACTGATTGCTGCTCCTGCAAATATAAAACAAATACCACTTTGAGATTTTCGATCATTAATATCTTCAGCCCAACTAGCATCTACATAGCCAGTTAAAGGTATCCCAGTTTTACGATAAACTATTCTTGCATTCCTTGTAAAATTAAGATAGCGTAATAGATGAAGACATGAATTCCAATGTTGTTTCTTAGGGTTCTGTGAAAATTGAGCCAAATTGCTGACACTGAAAGCAATATCTGGTCGACTAAAAACGGCGAGATGCATCAAAGATCCGATCAACTCTTGGTAGTTAGTTACCTGTATGGCAACACCTTCTCCAGCTATATGTGGCTCCTTTTCCAGTTTTAGTTTAACCTGCATAGGAATTTTGTTGTGTTTTGAGTTTTGTAATTTATATTTTGTTAAAAGAGTATTTATGTAACGACTTTGACAAATTGAAATAGTTTCATTGGTCTTTTCAATTTCGAGACCAATACAAAACGAAGGTTGTCCGAGATCTCGAATTTCAAACTGTTCATTAAGCTTTTGTTTTATTAATTCAACTCGATCTCTATTATTAGAAGCGATAATAATATCATCAACGTATATTCCCAAAATGGTTTCTTCATATTCGTTTATTTTAAAATAAACACAATGGTCATATTTTGATTGTAATAAGTGCAATTGCTTTAGCTTTTCATCCAATAAAGTATGCCATTGCCTGCTCGCTTGCTTTAGCCCATACAGAGCTTTAAGTAAACGACACACTTTAAACGGATGTTTCTCATCAATAAAACCTTCCGGCTGTTGCATAAAAATCTCCTCGTTAAGGTGACCATTTAAAAAAGCAGTTGATACATCCAAATAGTTTAAGTTCAAGTTGTGTTCCACTGATAAAGCGTATATTAAACGAAGCGAACTTTGTCGTATGACTGGTGAGTACGTATCAATATAGTCTATACCAAACTTTTGGGAGTAACCTTTGGCCACTAGCCTCGCTTTCCTTCGTTCAATGCTTCCATCAGCGCTGTATTTGGTTTTAAAAACCCATCGATTTCCAATCGCCTCCCTTCCAGTTGGTAGGTCACATAGTTCCCAAGCATTATTTAACATAAGGCAATTGTACTCCACCTTCATGGCCTCAACCCATTCTGACACATGTGGTGATTTTGTGGCTTCCTTAAAAGAACTTGGATCTGATATTTGATGTGCAGTGAATGCACACTCGACAACACTGTTTACTTGTGGACGCGGTCTAAGCCTTTGCCTAATATCATTATCATTTCCATTCGTATTTGCATCATTGGCAACTTCGATCTCCTCTTCTGCATTTTGATATTCCTCTTCATCTTCATCTCCTTCCTCATTTTTCCGTTCATTTTTCGTCGAATCACTCTTAATATTTTGCTTTTCTAAAGATTCTCTATTGCCATTCTCTTTTGCATATGCAAACTCATAATAATTTTCATCGCATTCCCTCTCTTCTTTTCCTTCAAACAAACCTTCAACAAATCGTACATCTCGACTCTTTATTACGCTTCTAGAGTTTCTTTTCCATAGGCGGTACGCCTTCGATTCTGCGGAATATCCAATCAACACAAATTCCTCACTTTTTGGATCTAATTTAGACCTATTCGGAGCTTTATTTAAAACGAATGCCCGAGAACCAATTTGTCGTAAATGACTAACAACAGGTACTCGGCCTGTCCAAATTTGTTCTGGTGTCTTTTCGTAGTTCAAGGAGGTTGGACATCGATTACGTATGTACGCTGAAGTGTGGATCAGTTCTGCCCATAAAAACTTTGGTAGGTTTGCTTCGATAAGGAAACAACGAGCCATTTCTACTAGCGTTCGATTCATACGCTCTGCCACGCCGTTTTGCTGTGGAGAGTATTCCACAGTAAGTTGGCGTTTGATGCCTTCATCAGACAAGAATTTAGAAAAATCGTTGCTTAAGAGCTCACGTGCGTTGTCACTTCGAAGAGTTTTTATTTTTTTATTTGTTTCATTTTCCACGAGTTTCTTAAATTGTTTAAATACATCTAAATATTCGCTTTTCCTTCTCAGAAAATACACAAACACTTTCCGAGAGTAATCGTCAATAAAAGTGGCAAAATACAGGCTTTTTCTAATAGATTCTACATTCATTGGACCGCATAAGTCTGTATGTATAATATCTAGAATACATAGAGAATCCTTTTCCCTTTTAGTTGTGAATGGTAACCGAGTTTGTTTACCTCTAATACATGCTACACAGTCGATTGAGGAGTTTTCAAAAATTGGCAAACCTTTAACCATGCATTTTTTACTTAAGAATTGCAATGCTGCTGTATTTAAATGGCCATACCTCTTGTGCCAGATTTGCAGAGAATGTTTATTATGGTCAGCTTTATGACAACGATCATGCTTGTCTGACAGTCGATCATCTTTGACCTTGGGTGTCTTGACTAAATATAATCCCCTACATTTGTCGGCTTCGAGAATTGGTCTTTCATTCCTAGAAACACATGCACGTTCGCCTTCTATAAGTACCGTGCAGCCACTATCGGTTGCTTTACTAGCAGAAATGAGATTGCTTCTTAAACTCGGAACAAAAAGAGTTCGATAAAGAGAAATGCTTTTTCTTTCTCCTTTGACTTTTACCTCTAATCGGACCGTTCCTACGCCTTCAATGCGCGCAGATCTGTCGTTTGCAACCTGTACTAGCCCTGTATAATTTTTGTCTAGTTTTACAAAATATTTCCTGAGACAACACATATGCGAAGTAGCTCCACTATCGATGTACCAATTGGCGGCATCTGTATCGTCATCCATGCTGCTCACCTTATTCGACATTTCATCTACATGTACAGTGCACTTCTGAACTTCTGTTGCTATGAAACCTTCCTCATTATCTAGTGCACAATTCTCGACTAATCTAGTTCTTTCTCTTTCTCTATCTCTACCCAGATTAACACGACAATCTCTCTTCATGTGGCCCTTGCGACCACAGCGATGGCAATTATATTGGAAATTATTATTTGACGTACCTGTTCGCCGATGAATATTGGGTTTCTTGTGCTCAACTTTCACTTTAAAGGCATCATCCTTACGTTCAAATGTAGTCCTTCTTTTGTCACTTACTTCAAGTAGTCGTGCACGTAACACATCCATGCTGGGAAAATCAGAGGAAGCATCAAAAGCAGCTTGAATATCCTTGTAACTCTCAGGCAACCCATCCAGTAACATCACTGCCAAAAGCTCCTCATCCAATTTGGCGTCCATTTCACGCAACCGATTGACAATTGAATTAAATTGAATTAAATATATTTCCATGCTTTGATTTTCATTCATTTTGAAATTTATCAACTTACGAAACTCCTCCACCTTCTGCCGAGTACCCTTCCGATCGTATGTATTTTCCAAGAATTTCCAAAGGTCCCTCGACGTTTTCTGCGACTTTACAATTGCAACTTGTGCAGGTTCCATAGCGATGATGAGCTCACATCTTGCATCCATGTCTTTTATGTTCCATTCCTCAAGTCTTGCAACATCAGTTGGCATCGCCTCCAGTCCTTGTACCATCTTCAGCAGCCAATTTTTGTGCAACACAGCCTCCATTTGTGTCTTCCAAGTAGAATAATTTTCCCCATTGAATAGTGGGATTTTTCCGGTGAATGTGGTCATTATATGTAAACGTGACTACGAGATTTATAATTCTAATAGGGCTGGGCCCATAACCTGTTAATTAAACTACACGATCTCAAAGGAAAAAACGGATGTTTTAAAAGATGTACAAAAGCAAGAGGTTTATTCAAGATGTGAAAGTTAAGTAGTACAGGTTAGCTTAATTCAATTTAACATGTGGTTGGTTGACAGTTTTGACAGTAAAGTAAAAGTTTGAGAAGCTTTTATCTATAGAACATATGTCTTAAGGTGGAAACAAGAATATTACTATCAGAATGGGAATGTTGCATGAATATTTTAACATATTTAAAAGTTATCACGTTCATTACTTAATTTAACAACCCCGTAGTTGATCTCGTGTTTAAACTAACACCATGTTTTATTTAAACAATCACGTTCGTATTTGTTTGATAACGGATGTGGTGCATTCAGTGATGCTGTGCGTGGTTAACCCAACACGTGAAATTTATAAACAATCACTTTAAAATTTACTTTATCACTCATATGATACAAAAATGATGACAAATTTTGTCAATCAAGCACAGTCCGTCATGAAAATGGTATCATTAATATGATTATTCCAGCAGCAATATTTTTGGTTACCAACTTTCCTGTTTACCTTTCAATGTTTGTGATGAACGTCAAATGTTTAGTTGTACAACATTCGCGATCATTATAATACTAGCACGCCTAATATTTGATTCCAGTCGTAGGTACTAACGTGATATATTAAGCATAAATATTCCATACAATACATTTATAAAACAGGAACTTATACATTATTTCAAATATTTTTTTTTATTTTACTTATTAATATTTTATAATGAACATATAAATATTGAAGATGTCACAATTAACAAACTATTACGTCTGCAGGAACTGTAAAAAGTAAAATCAAAAGTAAGTAATAAGACAAAAGAATAGGTACAGTAAATATAATAGTTTTATACCTTTACTAGAATTTTTAGCGTGAAGATCGTTGAGAAGTTCCGTGCTACATACTTTTGATTTATCTGTCAAATGTGGCAATTTGAAGTTGTGCCAGCCTTCAATATCTATATTTATTTAATTTTTTATCTGTTCAAATTATTATCAAAATAAAAATAAATTAATAAGACATAATAATGAAAAAAAAAAAAAACAATGTTTTGTTACCAGTGAAACACCTGCTGAGTGTATAAACAGTGGCTAATTTGTTGTAATTGCTGTAAATTCGTCCTTTAAAATGTGTGTTCGTCTTTCCACAAATTTCAACATTTTGCCTTTATTTCTTCTCATGGTTTTTTATGTAGGTAGTTGAAGCCATTTCGCATCTGCCGTGAGATTTTAAAAGCAGTTTCTGTGGCATCAAAATCCTCTGCATCCGTAAAAAAATCTTGAACACCCTTCATATACGAGCATACGTTTTTATTTTTTTTTGTAAATGTCATTCGCTTAAATAGGGTCTTTTAAGGTTTATCAAAAAATATATTTCACAATTATTCACTGATTTTGATTAACACTTCGCGAGCACTTCCGATACTTATACGTTTCCTTACAAGACTATTGGAAAGTGGATTACCATGATTCGATACAGATCACTGAATTATGACCATATAAACACAAATATTCATAATAACATGATTGATAATACTTGTGTTCTTTTAGTTATGTTTGTGATCAGTCAACCTGCATTGTCATGAGTTATGAGTACGTTTGTGATAATTTGATCACATTATATAGTAATCGTCTGTTTGAAAAGGAAGAGTAGCTACTCTTGTTATCAAAACTAATTTCAATTTTATATATTTACATATTTATGCATTATCCCTTTTTTAAAAGCGGCTCAATACCCCTTCTTCTCTGATTTATCAACCCAAAAGAAATCTTAAAAACTAATAATTTAATACGGGTTCTTTTGGCTTTAAAATATTAGTGATAGTATCATCACAGACATTTTTAATTCCGTACTATGCATACAGAATTTTTAGACAATACTTATGATATTTTGAATATGTTTCTGATTAGCTATAACTTTAAGTGATAAGGTATACATTTATTTCGTTATTGTGAAAATATTTGTGATCATTTTATCATTTTTGAAGCTAATCAAGGACTGATGTAGTAAAAATTTAATGCTAACACGTTCGTTATTAATTTACCATTTTTTTAATCACGGAATTATTGATGTATTCTGAAATTATACTCAAATCAATCACAGACATTTTTAAACTGAACATTTTCATGACCTTTAATATAATTTGGTTCAACAATGTTTGGATAGTTGAATTAACAACGTTTCGTTATTTGATTCCATCATATACGTGATTTATTTTAACATTTTTAACAAATTTCAGATTAATCACGAAAAATAGTTAATTTAACTAATGAATTTTCTTTCGGTGTAGTCTCATGGCATGCTTCCTTAAAAGGCAGTGTCCAGAGAGTATTCCTACCGTTAATCTTAACTTTGTTCTACTGAGATTGATTAATTCTTCAGATTTCTTCCGATTTAAAGCGGGCCACAGTGCCTTTGAGACCCTGTGCCCCTCTAGCTGTGACCATCTTGTAGCTGCTTTATTGGTAGTTTTCTCAACGATAACCCTTCTAGCAACGGCCATAGGTGGTCTGATGCCCTCAATCATTGTATTTACTGGGAGTTCCGCTCCTTCCTTAGCCAAAACGTCGGCCCTTTCGTTGCCCTCAATATCACAATGCCCAGGTACCCAACATAATCTAACACGGTTCTGCGAACATAATGCCTTAAGCATTGCGCGGCAATTCCTGACTAGTTCAGATTTAGTGGTATGTGACTCTAGCGCTTTAAGCGCAGCCTGACTATCAATGTAGATGGCGATATTCTTATTGGATATCGATCTCATCTCAAGTACCTCCGCAGCTTTGAGTACGGCCAGAATCTCTGCCTGGAACACACTGCATGTGTCCGGTAGTCTCAGGGCCATATGTAGGTCCAACTCGTTGGAGTATATACCTGACCCCGTACCCTCACTGGTTTTGGATCCGTCAGTATATACTGAGATCTCATTTCCCCTCGAAACTAAGTTCCTATGCCACTCCTGTCGGTCAGGGTACGACATATCGAACGGGGTGTCAAAATCAAGTGTACCGAGACTTTCATCAGCTTTTCCCGGGATTTCGGAGAATGTTTCCTTTGAAATAGTACTGTGTCCTATCCTACTGTTTTTAAAAAGCCCTGCATTAGTGAGCCATAGCGCACTATTACCTGCTATTGATTGTAATTGTAAATCCAGTGGTATATATATATATAGATTTCGAGAGATATTCGAATCAGACCACCATTGTCGGGTCTCTTTTCGTCTCTCTACCACCATAAATCTTACCCAGAGAGACTTTCTGGATTTCTCCAGAGTTCTTCCCTGAGCTCAATTCCTAGTGTTAACGCTAGCATCTGTTTATGGGAGATCTGTTTCATCGATTGGGTCTCGACCCAATGATGTCCCAAGATCCTCATTCGTTTGCCAGCCAACGCCGGACATTGACACAGTATATGTGCCGCTGTCTCAGGTTCCTCCAGGCATAGTTTACAGCTATCATCCTCTCAAAGGCCCATCTTCCTTAAGTGATACCCGAAATTACCATGTCCTGTTAACAAAGCCACCACCCATTTCAATGTTCCTCGACTCATGATTAGAACCCTTCTTTGAGTGGAGCAGGTCGGCCGCTTAATTGCCATTTTAGCCTGTCTACATTGTTCCACGGTTGACCACCTTCTCAGGTGTTCTGCCGTGATCCATTTGTGAATCAGCTGTTCTACCATTCCTTTGCCAATTGAAGGGAATGGTTCTGGTCCCAGCAACTTTTCAGTTGACCCCTGTTTTGCAAGGGAGTCCGCCTTTTCGTTGCCTTCGATCCCTATGTGTCCTCGTACCCAAGTCAGTGTTACTTCATTTTTAGATGAACACTTCCCAAGTAACAATTTGACTTCGGTAAGGTTCAAATTTGTAATTTCTGTAGGCAACCGCTTCGATAGAGCTTCTATAGTACTTGTTAATGGAAGTAGACAAATTTCGAAGTAATTGTTTCCAATATAACTTCTGTACGTCCTTTGCGAAGCATACACACAGGCTTAATAGAGGGATATAAAACTTAGTTTCGGTAAGATCAGTATTAGATATCTGAAAATATGTGAGCAGATGTGTGGAAAGTGAATTGCTTCGGTAATGCTTGTGGTTGGAAGCGCTTTCGCGAGGCTTCTTTAGTACTCCTGATAGGAAGCATTATAGAAGCAAAGAAATATCATGCAATCAAAAACATGCGATTGGAAGTCTTAACGAAACTCTTAAATGTATCAAGTAGTTCAGATTTGACACTGCTTCAGCGTTATGTCGAATTAGCCTTGGGGTAGTGTATTGGACTACTACGCAGCAGGACCCACGTTCGATTCCCACTGCGGCCGGGACCCTATTTGTAAGATAAAATATAAATTATATACGGATACGATACAAGATTACTGGCATGGAAAATGCAAAAAAGATCATTAGATAATTGTTTAGGATAAAAAAAAAATAAAAAATAAGAAATGGGAAAATTTGAAGAATAAAATTTAAAAAAAAATTTATTTTTCTTTTCATATTTTGAGCTTTTATAAAGCTTCTATAAGGTTTCTATAAAGTTTCGGTAATGATTTACCTGTATAAAAGTGTGCCAGATTTGTTACCTGTAGGCCTTATGCAGTTATTATTGCAGGAGGGGAAATAGCCTCGATAGTACCTTATCGAAGTAAAATTGTTACTTGGGTTATTGAGTTTAAGTACACATTCCAGTGCCAATGATGTTGTTATGTTTGTTTGTTCCATGCTTCTGATCACCGCCTGATTGTCCAGTGCTATAAGGATATTTCTTCCCTCCACCTGACTCTCAAGCAAGTAGTCCAACGCATGCAGCAATGCAATCATCTCAGCCTGGTATACAGAAGTGTGATTCCCGAGGCTAACGTGACGGGCTAGTTCCAGCTCAGCTCGTCATCCATCATGGATCCATCTGTGAAAATCACTATTTTACCACTCCTTTTTTCTGGAAGTAATCCATCCTCAATACGAGTTTTGTGATTCCTTTCCATAATACGCACCCTTGTTATCCCATCCATAGGCATGTTCAGTTCCCTAATCTCGTTTTTGACAAGTTCCAGGATCTTCCTATGTCCATAAATGGTACCACGATTGTGCCATTTCGCATCTCGATGCAAACGGAGTGCCGTTAGGGCCGCCTAGCGGTAAGATCCCTAGGATCACTTCCAATGCGCATGTTGGTGTTGTCCTTATTGCACCTGTAACTCCTATACATGCTAAACGTTGGACCCTATCCAAGTGCTTCCTCACAGTTTTCTGGGAGGCTTTCGCCCACCAAACAACCGAGGCGTAGGTAATAATGGGTCTAGTTATCATCGTATACATCCAGTATGCTGACCTAGGCGAGAGTCCCCACCTCTGTCCACATACACGTTTGCACTGATGTAGCACCCTTTTTGCCTTCCTGACCTTCTCCTCAACATGGTAGTTCCAAGTAAGTCTAGTATCTAGATAGACTCCGAGATACTTAACCTTCTTGGCCATTTTTAGTTCCGATCCGAAAAGTGTTAAGGGTCGAAATTCCAGATTTTTCAACTTCCTTGTGAAGATTATTAGATCTGTTTTCTCCGCATTAATGGAGAGCCCTTGTTCCAGACACCACCGTTCCACCACTTTGAGCGCATTTCTCATGATATCTGCGGTGACGTCTATGAAACTGCCTCTGGCCATTATTGCTATGTCGTCGGCATATCCCACTGTGTGAATGCCAGTCGCCTCAAGTCTGTCGAGAAGAGAGTCCACAGTGATATTCCACAGTGTAGGTGAGAGAACACCTCCTTGTGGGCAACCTCTGCTAACCCTTCCTCTGAGTTTTGAGGTTCCCGTCTGAATATTTATCGCCCTTGTGTTCAACATATTGTCCACCCATCTTACCACCAATGGGTTAACCCTACGTTTTTCCAAGGCTTGTTTCAGACTTTCAAAGCATATCTTATCGAAGGCACCTTCAATGTCCATTATGGTTTTTTGAATTGTGCTGCCTTCGTTTCAGAGTTCCACTACCACCGCTCTCTTCGCTACGTCGTCGCACATGGTGACGCGTTAGGGTTCCACCGTTCTCTGGTGATGTCGAACAATTCGATTCGCAAATAGTTATCTCGCCAACTTCTTTCAGCTGGCGAGTCATATTGGTAAGAGGGAGATTGGGTTTCATCGAGGGTTTTCGCTTTATGGTGCCCGTTGTAAATTCGGAATCAAAACCATTGTTATCATCGGAAAGGCAACCGCTGGAACTAGAGCTCGACGCTCGTGATAATCGTCCACTAGAGATTGACGAAGGAACACTGATATTGCTACCCGACTGTGAAGGAACTGTCGATGCTATACTTATAATTGATTCGCTTCTATTATTCGAGGAGAAATTGTTCAAGTCGGTTCTGTTCATTGCGTCCATAAGTGTCTTGTGGTTCTCCCACAACAGTTTGCCATATTTGGCAATTCTTATGGCAGTAACCCACTTTTCCATTGTTTCCGAATCTTCGGCACACAACATTTTCAGCGACCTGCACGTCTTGCCTGGCGATGAGTCGACAGAGGATTTCAAACCGAACGCATATTCGGTTGGTGATTTGAATTTCTTTTTCCACCCTAGACCTCTATACAGGTTGTACCCGTTGAGGAGTGTTAGACACATTAAATCGCGCGGCGACTTGGTCTTCTCCTTGGGGAAGTAATAAATTCCTGATGTGCGCAAAACGAAATGGTAACGTTTCCATCCTTTCTTCGAGTCGTTCTTCATGTATAGTGGACCGTCTAGTTGGATTTGTTGTCCGTTCGATTCGAAAAATTCCTCCAAAAGCATCGTGCGTGTCTGGTCGTCGTGATCGCTCCCAGGTGCCATCTGAGTGCCGGGTAGAAATTTTTTCGGTATATTGAATAAAGCGATCTTGTCGGGCCTTTGTAGGAACAGAACTTTGTTCTTTGAGTCTGAATTCCAAGTCATTAAGTTGTCTACCAGTAGTTCGTGATCTTCAAACAAGCGTTCCATTTGAAGATCACTCAAGTTCTCGACTAGAGCCCAATGTGCCTGCATTTGAACATGATTCTTGTCTGCCAACAGACGTGTAACATGACCACAAGTCATTCGCTCGTCAACTAACAGCGATTTGGAGGCTCCGTCAGCTGTAAAGGCTTTCACAAAAAGTCGCCTAATCGAGGCGTGCTCGAGTTTGTGTAGCGCCAGTTGAATTTTAGCCGCTTTGCTTTTATCGCGCAGCTGTACCTCTTGATCGTTTTCGGCCAAAAGAATCTGCTTGTGATGGTTAAGTGCCGAACTAATGTTGCTCGATGCCGATGACTCGCTCGACAGCAACGACACCGTATCGCTGAATGCTGAATCATTGTCGGGACTCTCGGTGCGTGTCTCTCGTCCACTTAGACCGTCTGAACTTGTGTTACTCTCCGACGAGTATGAGATCGATGAGTTTGTTGCACCGGATATTGTCGAATTCGACCGGCTGTGCGTGCGTCCATGTCGAACATCATTGCTGCTGCAAATACTGACTGATTGCTCCAAGAGGCTTAATTCACCTAGTATAGCATCCAGTTCTGATTCGTGTGTTTCCTCTAAGTTTGCCATTGAAAATCGGTAAGCACTGCCGCGGTCAACAACTTTATCTCCCTTTCGTCTTAGTTTGACAACGCCTGCTGATGAAGTTGTCACTGCACTTGTGTTGGTTTCTCCTTCTTTGCTCTTGATCGAAGACAATACAGATTACGGTTCGGGCAGGTCTAGAACAGATTCGTTGAGATAATTAGCAATCGAATCATAGTCCGTAAAGCTGCAATCCATAGTAGGTGCTCCTATTCGACAAAGAAATGCGAATGCGTTTTCTTTTTACTGTTTCGTCTTCTTATTTGCTGGCTGCACCACAAAATTTCTGAGCATCTCAAAAATCACGAAAGCACGAGTAAAATTTCTCTAAACTTATTAGAACTGCAATATTCTAGGCATAGTACACCCTTACAAATGACGCAGTCATAAACAAAAAGTTTCTATTAGAAAAAAAATTCAATTTTTAGACAAAGTGGTGTTCCACAATTTAATTGTCGCACTGCACATTTTCGGTTGCAGACACTCAGCCATTTTAAGTGCACGCACATCCATACACGGGCCCCACCAGCACGGACTTGACTTAGGCTAACCGGTCTGAAGGCCTTTGCCTCGGTGTAATCCTTTTTTCCCGGCTTTGGAAGGAAGACCACATTTGTCTCCCTCCATGTAATCGGGATGTAGCCTATTGCTAGGCATGCAACGTATATATTCCTGAGCCTTGGTGCAATTATGTCTACTCCCCATTGCATTAGACCTGGAAATATACCAACCGGCCCCGCGGTTTTGAAGGGTGAAAATCCAGTGGTAAAAGATGCATAAATTCTTCCAGTGCAGCCGTTGGTGTGGTACGTAAAGCACCCGTAATGGCAATGCAGGCTGTTCTTTGTACCCTGGTCAACATATCCCGTACACACTTCTTGTTCGCGGCTTTCCACCAGACAAGAGCCCCATATGTAATTATGGGCGTTACTACCATTATGTATAGCCAACGCAACATTGAAGGCCTCATGCCCTTACCTTTGGACCTAGCCGTCCGATTTCTTAATGAAGCTATAGGGACTGCCGCGTCTTTGGCTAGCATTTTACGGAGTCTGGAAGCCTCGCTAGTATCTGCGATCGCTTCACAGAATAGCTTCCAGGATTTCCTCTTATAGATTGCCTGATCAAGTATTTAAACTCTTTCTTGCTCTCTATGTACAGATCCCATGTAATGTCGTCCCCTACAACTTTAGCCCTATTATAGAAATGTCTAACTTGCCTTCTTTTGGAGTTTAACTCCTTATTCCACCACTGAGGCTGGGACCTCTTGGTTGGTTTTCTGAGCGGGCAAACTTCTTCGTAAGCCATATTCATTATCCTGCCTAAGTTATCAACTGCCTTGTCTAAGTCTGATGAAGTGTCAATGAAAGGTACTTCATTTCCTACCTGATGACTGATTATAGATTCATAGGCTATTCCAGGCAGCCTTCCTGGGGTTCCGATAACTATTCGTAGTCTTGCTGTGGAAGCTTATTTGAAAGCGAATCCACTTATGATCCGATAGGGAAGCCTCTTCTAAGACCCTCCATTTCTCAATTGTGAGGGAGTCAGTGCAGGATGCGAGAGTGATATCTAACACCTCCTGTCTGTTCCGTACCACAAAAGTCGGTTTGTTGCCCTTGTTACATATAATGAGTTTAGTCGATAAGATATAATCAAAAAGACACTCACCTCTTGCGTTAATATCGCTGCTGCCCCGTTGCGAATGATGCGCATTGGCATCACATCCCAAGACGAAAAGCCATTTGTCCCTGCTCGTCAGCTGCCTTAACTTGTCGGGGGGTACTATCGTCGACTCGTAGGGAAGGTAAGCCCATATCAGGCACAATGGTTTCCTTCCCATTTGTTCGCAGGAAACTGCAACCAGATCTGCGTCACTGAAATTATTCAAAAGAAATGCCCTTATGTTGTTTTTTAATAGGATGTAAGCCCTAATTTTACCTTCATTAGCTTTGAAGTAAAGCGTGTAATCCCTTATGGAGAGACCCTGAATCCGGTTGTTTTTGTTGATCCAGGGCTCTTGTATCAGTATGGCTGAAACGTCATGCTTGATTATGTATTCAATCAAGCACGCCGTCGCAGCCCTACTGTGATGCAAGTTTATTTGAATCGTCTCCATCATCTTGGGGTTCTGCTGATGGGAATCGATTTGAAGTTCCTGGGTTTTCTCCAAGATCTGCCGCAGTGTCTGGCCTGAAACCACACTGATATGGACCAATCAGGTTGTTTACGAAAGGCTTCAGACGTTCACACAAAACGGAAGATAAGATCTTGTAGGCAATTTTAAGAAGACTGATACCTCTGTAATTGACGCAGTTCTGAATGTCTCCTTTCTTGAGGATCGGGCAAACAATGCTGAGGTTCCATTCATCGGGCATACTTTCCTCCGACCATATTTTACAGATGAGTTGGTGCATGCTCCTAACCAAGTCATCACCTGCCGCTTTGAACAGCTCGGCAGCTAGGCCATCTGCTCCAGCGGATTTGTTGGACTTAAGTTTAGATATAGCTATCTTCACTTAGTCCAGGTCGGGTGGACGGTATTGTTGATCCTCATCGTCCAGGTTGAATGGTTCATTCTGCCTGACAGCGGGATAAGACATATTGCTATAAAGATTTTAGTCTTGTCTTATCTAAGACAAATGATAAAGTCCAGCTCAAAAGAGCACCAAAGAAAACTTTCGTTTAAAACGCACTGAACTGTGAAATCCCCCTCCGGACAATATATAGGCATCCTGACCGCTTGTCCCACAAAAAAAAATTAACTAGGTATGTGAAATGACGCGTCCATGTAATTAAATGTAGGCAATACCTCTGTCATTACTTTATCAACACCCTCCAGTTCATTGTGTAAACACAACGAATTCGATTCGACACAAAACATCATTAAATGTGCGCAGAGACGGAACACAACATTTCAACAGGTAAATTAGGGAAGACGGAACGAACTAACGCGCTCCGGCGTCCGGAAATGAACGCACAGACACACAGGCCAGGCTCTCAGTGCAGACACCAACAACTGCGCGACAGCCCCTAAACCAATTAATTAGGCGTCATAATTTCCGGCAATAATCCGAAATAACAACACAGTTAACAATTTATATTGGCGTCAGTATAAAATGAAATATTAGACCCTGTGCACCCGTTAAACACGAGTACTAAGCACAGCTAAAACAATGACATCAACACA
Organism: Cheilosia urbana; assembly: GCA_946477585.1. NCBI lineage: Eukaryota > Metazoa > Arthropoda > Insecta > Diptera > Syrphidae > Cheilosia > Cheilosia urbana. Next base: position 163,721,935 of record OX297854.1, on the reverse strand, counting down.
AGAAGCAGAAAAACAGAAGAGAAAAAAGAAACAGAAAAAACGATTTATAATCCGACCGAGAACCGTACGTCCTACCGACAGCCCTGTTTCATAGCCAAAACTGCGAGCGATGTCATCATCCCTCAAAGCGGAGGAGGAAAATCTTTAAAAGCTTGAGCGAAAAATTATTTAAGACACAAGCCCCCCTTTCGCTTAAAGGAAATATCGGTCTTGAAATCCTGTTTCCCCAGTCAACACCACGTCTAGAGGACCGGATTCTTCGCTGTAATTAGGTACAGGAATATAATTTCCACCAAAGCAAAGACACGCAAACAATGGCACAGGCGAAAAAGCATCCTCATCCTTCTCCCTTGAGGCTTCTGTTTCGTCGGAAACAAAATACAATGACGCTGCGAGTTTGTCAATACATACACACCCCCACTCGCAAAAAAAAAAATTGTTCGAGCAAGGATTCTCAAGTGAATAACAACACGGAGTTGGTATGCACGCAAGAGGATTTATTTTTGGCGTACGGGAACGGGTACCATCCTAGCCGTCTTTCGTCGCGCGGTGCACACAAGTTCTTCCTTTGACACGTGATTACAAGATAAAACGCACCCTTGCGTGGCATATTTCATCTTCTGCATCGCACTTGAATGTTGAGTACCATATACCCTACCCACAGGCAGGCCCTTTGAGGATTTTGTTTTTTTTATTATTTGGAATCTTTTTGAGGTTTGACTTTGTGCATAGTAATTGGGCTGGTTGAGGCTGCGGTTATGTACTGAGTCAAAAGTAAAAAGTCCTCGACAATTAAAAGTATCACTCTTGTGTGGAATATTTTCGAACATAACACCCCCACCATAGTACGAGCCGCCTTTTCTAAATGGAAACACGTGCGTAGGTATCTACTTCTAGAGGTTATACCATACTTTTGCCAATTAGTGATAACACAAAAGAAAGACGAATATGAGGCGGTGGATGGAATTCAAAATTTCCCTCAAATTTTGTGGAAATACCTTCAGTGTATGAGTAACATGCAGGGTTTGATCCCAACAATTAAATTGAGACATTGTACCCGTTTTTCGTTAGCTATAAAAGGAAGGGTGGCTATACACACACACACAATGATATGTTCAGAGCCGGCAATTAAGAACAGATTATGGAAATTTCACTGCGAACATGAGCGTAGAGTGTTATTCCGCTCATGTAAGTACAGCGCGCCTAAAGGGTGTTGTAGTTTAATCGATACCCGTGCGCTGTTGTAGAGTGATTACGTTTTCCTAGAACAAAGCGGATATCGCGTACAATCGTTAAGTCTTGAACTGAACATTTGTGTGATTCGAGAAAGGTTAATTTAACTGAAATGCATGTTTGAATGGTCTTCGAAGTTCTTCTTAGAAGTTGCAGCTCAGCGGAAATTTGTAAAAGGCACAGTAGGGTGAACGTGGGGGTGGGGTATGGGCAAACTGCTGAAAAGCTGTGCGCCCTCATATAGCTGAAATGAAAATGGTATCAGACGAACTGATGTTACTTCAATGGATGTTGAGCAGTGGTATAACATCGCTGGAGATGAAGAGGCGCATTGTCTAGTAAGAACTGGGTCTTATCAATAAATAGGTAGCTATGTGCGAACTAATTCCCATAGTTAGGTGTTACGTACGACCCGCGACGAAGGGTCACACTGTCACTCATGTTGGGCCTTGGGCGTAGAAAATAATTACTTACCATATTGATACCTTCGTTGTTGGCCAGTTTCAAAGGTCGGCGATAGTGCTTAAGGTACTACGCTGCAACACTTTACACTGTCCCAACTTTTATCGATTCACTGGTGCGTTTGCAACTATTAGTACAGAAGCGGAAAAAATGGATTCAGTAGTGAATGAGGGCAAAACAAAATACATGCTGTCAACAAGAAGGGACACACAACATCGACGAATCGGACAGAACGTCACGATAGACAGTTATAATTTTGAGGTAGTTAGGGACTATGTCTACCTCGGCTCCGCTATAAATTCTGACAACGACATCACATCAGAAATCCGAAGAATTACACTTGCCAACCGCTGTTTCTTTTGCCTAAGAAGGCAACTGAGAAATAAGGCCTTGTCAAAAAATTCTAAGGAGACTCTATATAAGACCCTCATCATCCCAGTCCTACTCTATGGCGCATAAGCATGAACGTTATCTAAGGCGGATGAAGATCTCCTCGGTCGTTTTGAACGCGAAATTCTTCGGGTGATTTTCGGTCCCGTTTGCGTTGACGGGATTTGGAGAAGGAGATTTGACAGCGAAATCTACGAGCTGTACAGCGACATCGACCTGGTCAGAAAAGTGCGCATCAGCCGACAACACCAACGCTCCGGCCCGAAGAGTCTTCGACTCCAACCCGGAGGCAGAACGCAGTAGACCTCACCAACTTGGAGTGCGCAACTGGAGGCAGTCAGCTATAGATCGCGCTAACTGGAGAGGCGTATTGGTTGAGGCCCAGGTATACCCCGGACTGTAGCGCCATCTAAGTAAGTAACTTGTATCGATTCGACGTTTTCGACGGCAGCTATTACTCTTCGACTCGGTCCGATACAACGATGCCTTATATTCAGAAGAGTTTACTGCACTAAGGTACTGCCAGAAATCATTATTTGGATATCATTTTGCATTAAAGTAGGTACGTTTTCAACATAAGCCAACTTTTCATCTGCGGAAAGCCTAGTGTTTCCGTGAGGTTAACCCTGGATAACATCAGCCTTTAAAGAAATAACCGTCTCAACGACAGCAGACTAGAAAATACCTAAAGCCCCAACACATTTGCCCATATTTTCGTACAGACCCCAACTAACCTTTAGACAATTTGCACACAACATCCGGTATAACTAGTTAAGCGAAAAATAACAATGGTAGTGATGCATCGACTGGTTTAGAGTAATTAGTAATTTGGTGAAAAAAAGAAAATATTTTCATTCGCACAAAAAGCTGTTTATTTCTTGATTTACAAAAAAATGGATATAAACTTTTTTGTAGACCATGCTCATAGATTCATTTGTACCGAAGAATTTTTTTTTTTTTTTGTTTTTTTTATTTTACCGAGGGTAGGTGAAAATCTTCCAAAGACACTATGAGAATAGCAAGCGCGTGCTCATAGTAGTGTCAGATTTTTACTGACTAAAAACACCACCCTGCGAAAGATTGTTAGATACTGCAACTAAGATATAACTTAACAAGCAATTTTTCTATAACGAAATAACAACTTTTGACAGGCTACTTCCCAATGAAAGATCCTGCATGTTCCGCAATTTAGACGCGGTTAATCCTATCTTGCCAAGTCGAACGGTTTCGTTCTTTGTAGTCGGCGCAATAAATTGTTCTCGTCCAAAATTTGTCGGACTGTATTGTTGACATGTCCGATTAGTCGGTTTCTATGTTTTCTCGCGAAGCTTCTAGTTTCAGCTTCAATTGTTGGAATTCCGAGATCCCTGTGGATATCGTCGTTTCTAATATACCATGGTGCTTGTACAATTTCTCTAAGCACTTTATTTTGAAAAGTTTGTAGAATATTGGCATTTGTTTTCTTGGTACAACCCCAGAGTTGTATACCGTAGGTCCACACCTGCTTTAGCACTTGCTTGTATAGAAGCAGTTTGTTTTCGGTACTGAGCTGGGAATGTTTTCCGAGTATCCAGTACATTTCTTTATATTTGATATCGAGTTATTTACGTTTCATTTTCACGTGCGAATTCCATTTCAGCTTTGCGTCGAGTGTCATTCCCAGGTATTTGGCCTCATTTGCAAAGGGTATTCGGGCCAAGTTTAAAAAAATTGGCAAGTCATTTGTTTTCTTATACGTGAAATTCACGTGAACAGATTTAGTTTCGTTGAGGGTGATCCGCCAGTCCCTCGTCCATTCATTTACCTTATTCAGTGCGATTTGCAGTTTTGCAGTCGTTTCTTCAATAGTGTTACCTACTGCTAGGATAGCGGTGTCGTCGGCGAACGTAGCGAGAGTAGTGCCATCTTCTCTTGGTATATCGCGAGTATATAGCAGATAGAGAAGGGGCCCAAGGACACTTCCTTGCGGCACGCCGGCCGAAATTTCCTTAAGCTCAGAGTATTCGTTTCCATGTCTAACACGGAAGAGTCTATTCCCGAGATATGATTCTAAAATATCATATAGGCGTACGGGAAGAACTTGTCGTAATTTTAATTTTAAGCCGTCATGCCACACCTTATCAAAGGCTTGTGAGACGTCAAGGAATACGCTTGAGCATATCTTATTTTCTTCAAATGCTTTCTCAATTACGTCAGTAATTCTATGCACTTGGTCAATCGTGGAATGCTTGGTTCTGAACCCAAACTGGTGGTCAGGGATAAGATTCTTATATTCTATAACCGGTTGTAGGCGCGTTAGTAAAATTCTCTCGAAGACTTTGGATATAACGACTTTACTTCATTTGGTGTTTTAGTCTGAGCGCGGCATTTATAATATGAAGAAGCTTCATTAATGCTTTTCTTGGTAGAACTTTGAGAACTTCTCCCGTGATCAAATCGTAACCAGGAGCTTTCTTAGGTTTTAGGGATTCAATTTCACGTTTTAGTTCCCTTAGCGTTGCACTTGTGAGTACTAAATCGTCGGATAGTAATTCCGCCGCAATAACACTGTCGTGAACCGCCCGACCATCGTACGGTTTAAAGGTTTCTTCTAAATGGGCGGCAAAAACGTCCGCTTTTTCCTTATCTTCCCTTGCCCATTCATTTTGATTTATTTTAATTGGCGGCGCGGGGATTTTGGGCCTTTTGGTGCCTTTTACAGCTTTCCAAAGTGAATAATTGGAATCTTTTTTCGCCGTTAAACTTTCATGGTAAGAACCTATCGCACGATTTTTAAAGTCCTTGATAGCTGTCTTCAACAAATTGCACAAATAATTCAAATGTGTTTTATGTTGCGGGGCGCGACTCTGTTGCCATTTTTTACGTGCCTTCCTTTTTTCGTTGACCAATTCTTTTATTTCGGGAGGATATCGTAGACCGTATTTGGCCAGCGTTTTCCTTGGATTAGGCGTATTATTCCAGGAAGCGAGCTGTACGATCTCAACGAAGCGATCTACTTCAACCTCAAGTTCATAGGGTGTCGTAAGTGGAACGCTAAGTTCAACATTCTCTTCAATTTCGTTCCTAAAGCCTTCCCAGTTAGTTGTTCTACCAGTTAATCTCGCTGGCTGAAGGTTATTTACTAGTTTTACGCTCAATGTTAAAATAACCGGTGAATGATCAGATGACAGATCAAAGCTCTCTTCAACTTTAATGTGGTTGGTAGATATTCTTTTCACGACGAAAAAATCGATCAGGTCAGGTATTTTTGAAGTATCAGTTAGCCAGTAGGTCGGTTTGCCCGTCGAGTGGAAATCGCAACTGTACTCCATACCTGCCCTATAGAGCATTCTTCCTTTTCGCGAGATGTATTTAGAACCCCAGAACGTGTGTTTCGCATTAAAATCGCCGCCAATAATGAAGTTTGGTTTGAGCGATTTAATCAAGTTAGTATAATCAGTTTTTTCAAGCGCGGAACGCGGTGGACAGTAGATAGATGAAATTCTAAGAGTACGCTGACTATTTTTTACTCGAATCGTGCATAGTTGCATAGTTTCAAGCTCTATCTTCAGGTCTTCGTATTGTTCAATGCAGTCTTTAATAAACAATGACGATCCACCTCTCGCGTTTCCCGAAGGGTGACAAGCGTGGAAGTCATTATAGCCTTTTATTTTTAAGCTCGATCCCTTTTTCACGTGAGTTTCAGAAATCAAGCAAATGTCAAGATCTTTCTCGCGTATGAATATTTCCAATTCGTCGAGTTTTTGCAAAAGTCCGTTTGCATTCCAAGTGCATATTTTTAACATTGGTTTTTCATTCATATTTTATTTGATGTAGGTACGCGTTTTCCGTGAATTATTCTCGAGCTTAACCAAGCGATCAAGAATAATTTTATTTATTTTGCTTTGTTCTTCAAGTTTCTGGAGAATAACTGAGAAAACATGTGAAACAGGGTCCGGCGAAGTTTCAACGTTTTTTGCTCCTTCGGCTGCCGCGGCCTGAGCGTAAGTCTGCACTCTGGCTGTCCGAGGGCCACTATTCGCCACTATTGGCTTTCCTCCTTTTAACTTTTCAGTAGCGTTTCTTTTGACAACATAGGTAGAGGGCTTTTCTGTTGTCTCTCTTTCTTTGACATTATTACGCTCTTGAAGCGGAGGTTTTATATTGCCTACTACCTCCTGGGCGGTCTTACGCTTTGTCTTTGTTGGCGGCTTTGTTTTTATATTTTGTGGCTTAAGGAGTGCATCTCTCCGTTTTTGCAACTCCTTAGCTACTTCGCAACCTCTATAATTTGTCGGGTGCTTTCCATTACAGTTGGCACAGGTAGCGGAGGATTGTTTATTTGCTCCACAGTCTTGGGAGAAATGATTTCCGGCGCATTTCACACATCGCGGCTCTTTTTTGCAATACATTTGCGTATAATTAAATTATTGGCAACGTTTGCACTGTGGAATTACTTTTAAATTTCTGCGCATGGGCTCGATTTTTACTAAAATATTTAATATTGTTTTAATTCGGTAGATATCTTCGATATTATCAGACCTATCGAAGGTAAGCATAAAGAGCGGAAGTCCACGCCTTACCAGGACATCCTTATCTTCTTCCGATTTCTGTGTCTCCTTCTTGATGATATTAACGGCATCAAGAATTTTAAACCCTTTGGCTTGAAGGTCGTTTATAACCTCTTCTTTTTTGCATGAGGGGTGGAGTCCCCTTGCTACAACACGATGTGGCCTTTCTGACTTTATTTCGAAAGTATACCACTGGATCTTCTCGGTATTTAGCTTTTGAGACACTGCCCGGTAGTCTTCGTGGTTATCGATGTTAATTTTCCACGCATTATTTCTCGAAAATGTAACCTTAAATTTCGATGTTATCGTTCCTTTAAGGAGGCTGTTCATTTTATTATAATCCGTTACCCCAACGACGTTTATTGGAGGTGGTGCGCGAATATGCTTTCGGAGTTGTTTTTCTTGCGGTACTTTACGCGTTAGTTCTTTTAGGGGCTCGACTTCGGGCGAAGAACCGGCTCTCCTTTTCTTACTAGGTCTTTTCTTAGTGACCCAATTCGTTTCGCGCGCTAGCTCTTCTTCGTCGGTGTGGTATTCCCGACTAGCCAAGCGTGGTGGAGTACATTCGCGTTCTTTCTGCAAATGGGTGTTCCTTAGAACCTTATTTTGTTCTTTTAACAGTTCTATCTCTTTCTTAAGATCTTGATAGAGTAGATCCATTTCATTAAGCTTGATTCGAAGTGCTTTATTTTCTTCTTCAAGACTTTTATCTTTCACTGAGTCCTGTTTTTCACGCGCTAGCGCTCCCGGTGGACTTCTTTTCCCGGGATTATTCGATCTTGTTGGAGGAGATCGAGATACCCTTGTGCTTTTTATAAAAGAATGTTTTGCCGAAAAGTTAATATTTCAAAAGATATTTACAAAAATCCGTCAATAACTATATAAAGGACGCTCCTTTTAACTATTTTTCATTCGTCTCTTAATGGATTTCAATTGGAACTTCCAATGTATACCCAACTGTACTCATCTTCTTTCAAACATCGACACCAGACACCACATACTCCATCCAGATCCCAGACTTCAAAATTCACTTTCACAGTCCACTTCCCCGTCCCCAACTCCAAACGTCCACAGGTCTAGTGTTTGTGCTCTCGGTCATCTCCATTCTCCAAAGATGCAGAAGATGCCGACGCCAAAGTCTGAAGTTCTTTAGGCTCCATAGTAGAAATAAGCATTATACCATTTTCAGCTTTCAGTCTCATGACTTCACAGCTTTTAGAAAGTGCTAAGAGAATGCCTATTTTCATACAGCATAAAGACCAAATGTGTCAAAGTTATATAGAAAGACAGTAGAAAACACGGGATTCATTTTTAGAACTGTAGATAGTCAGGACTCACAACTTTGACCAGTGACAAAGCCATTATAGGTTACAGAAGCAAGATAGCCCCTGATGTCTGAAAAAAGGTAGTCTGTTGGTCTATATTTTTAATTTAATCAACTTGGTCATATTAGGACTCCCTCTACGCTTTCTCAAGCAAGTTCGTTGAATGAAAAGTTTCTTCTAAAAAACTGGATCTACATACATACATAGTTGGCGCAACAGGTCTGGAGGGACCTAGCTTCTCACAACCACTCGGATGTTTGTCGGACGTTCGCGAGAGGTGACGCAGTGGAAAAAAAAACCCTTAGTTAAAATTTGGGTTTTTGCTGGATTCGAACCTCGACCCCTCGCTTAGTAGTCCAACACACTAAATACTAAGCCACTGCGCCTACAAAAAAAAGTCTGGATCAAATTAAAATATTTTCCTTAACTTTCGCACTAACTGAGAATTGGTTAAAAGATTGTAAAGTTTGACAAGATGTAGGCCCTTCCCTTAAGAGAACAAAAGTCCAGCATTTTCGACATCCACAAAAACTTTACGACATCGAACTCATTTCAAGGTTTTATTATTTCCATAATAATACGGACTCAATTTCAATTCAGTTCCTAGCTGTGGTCGGCTATGATGGTTATAAAGGCTTTTACTGGAATTTTAAAATTATGTAAAAATTCGCACTGTAAAAGGCACCTTCCCGGTAAAGTGTTACAAGACTTCATATCGCTGTCTGAAAGTGTACGATCAGAAAGGAGGAGTACAAACTTTTTAGTATAAATAGCTTGACGGAGTGAAGATATAGTCAGATTTGAAGACCTTAAAAATTAAAACTAAACAAGCTTTGAAATAATCGCCCCAATAGCCGTTATTCAAAGAGTTGGATAACATGCGATTGCTCAGAGTAAGAAACATTTACAGTATTTTGCTGCAGCAACCTCGCACGTATTTACCTTGTCCCAGGAGCCTTCAAAACCTCCTCTTGCAGCTCCCAACAGTATAACAATGCAAGAAACCTATTGCAATCTTTTAACACTGGAGGGGAGCCTTTACCTAAAGATGGTTACCTGTTCAGTTGCAGCCCACTTTGATAAGTAGCCTCTAAATATATTGACTTAGTGCCTTCGCAAAAGTCTACTCTCAAGCCTTCATAAACCTGAGCTCTTTTAAAAGATTAATGCGAAGAATGTATTGGATAATTGTGTCTTAGTTCGTTTTAATAGTTGCACTGGATGTCATCTCCTCTCGAGGAGAACTTGTACTCAGTTCCCATGTTACTGTAACCTACACTCGAGCTTCAATTCGTACCAAACTCAGCTTGATGAGCTTGATTCCAGATCGCTATACTCTTCGATATCGTAAAAACAAAAAAAAAACTATTTTATTTCCGTTAGCAAAACTCCAACATTAAGCTGCACATTGAGAGGATGTTTGCCACAAGAAGTCGACTCTGTACCTAAAGAAAAATATATCATAACCCTCCTCCACTTGAATTGGCGATAGAAAAATACAAGAAAATATTGATGAGGCTAGAAAACTTTGATTGGCGCAATTTTCAAAACAGAAAACAGAAAATTGAGTTTTTTGAGCTCGCCGTCCCGGTTAGGGAGGGATAGAAAAAGTTTCCAATCTACACCTCCTATCCTTCTATTTGTCATATACCTACAGTGATTTGTTAAGTCCTTGCCATGGGATACCCCATTTCAAAGAGCCTTGGGATATTTGAATCAACTGCGCGACAGAGTGAGAGACTGTGTGCCTCCGCATCGAGTTCATTTGTAGAGACTTATCCCAGGCAAGCCCCAAGCCCGAGTCGTGCGCTCACACTCCTCTGCGACTGCTATAGATATAAGTTGTTGGGCCATGTCCCGTAGTCCTTAAAGGTTATGGGCATGGGGTGGGGTGCAAAATCATATTAAAAAGATTTGTTGACAAAGTTTTAATTTTTTTCTTGCCTTCTCCGCTATCGCTTCGTCCTTGCTGCTAGTCAAACAGTATATTTTCACAGATTTTGTTCATAAAAGCGAAACGAAAAAGTTAATGATGGTGTTTGGGAGAGGGAAACTGCCCCTTTTGTGTGCATGTGTATATACTTTAGCTGAATGTCCTGTAAATTGGGCGTAAAGTAAATTCGCAGTTTATTTCCTTTCGGTCCATTGTCGTGCCCGTCTCGATAAATGGTGGAAACATTCTGCAATTATTGCGAAATTATTTCGTACTCTTGAGTTTTGAATTGTGTGTGTGTACTTGTCGGAGACTTTGTCGTGTAAAATTTCATTTATAATACCGCTATGAACATGAGGTGCCAAAAAAAGGACGAGAAAGGGGAATTTAAATCAATGGGGAAGGGGATTCTCGTTCCCCATCCTCTATGTTCAAATGCGAAAAGTTTTCCCTTAGGAAAAGTAAGAATTAAGTACACGAGTCCTTTCGGCATGGGGCATGGGTGTGCTGAAATTTGAAAATCGTACCAACTCGCACACTTGGATGTTCTATCGATGCCGTGAACACAGTTGAGCCGGAGGGGGAGAGCAGAGGTTGAGAAAAATGTTACAACATGAATTCCGTTGTTGTAGTTTTCAATCGTCGCTTATCCTTTTCACGAATATCGTGCATACAAAGGGATATAGCACATGATATTGTTATTGCAAGCTCGTTTAGAATTTAATATTTCATGCTCAGAGTCACCGTATGTGCTTTGATGGCAACATAATGAAACAAGGAAGACGAGAAGCGAAAGAAATGCCAGAGCATTCGTTATACTTTTTTTTTCCTCAGACTCGCTTTGTCCTTTTTGGAAAGCGAATCCTGACGGGGATACGAAACGAGATGAAATGATATTTATGTGATTTTTTTTTTTTTTTTGTCCATCCAACGAGTGGATATCTTTTTGATAGCGCATATAGGTATAGTCCTTGCTGGAGAATGCTCGTGAAATTCTTGAATTTCGTAGAGGTTGTTGGAACGACACACGAGTACATTGTTGCACAGTGTATTTGTGAAGGAATTTCAAGGTTTGAAGTGTTCCAACATTAATAGAATGACAGATGTTCGATGGTGAAAATGTTGTTACCCAAGCTGACGACGCACGTGACCGTACTCTGGTTTTGTCAGAAATGCGATAGCTATACCAACATTACATTGTCAATTTAGTTTTCTGCATCTTTTATAAAAAGTAATTGTGTTCCGGGAAACCGACATAAAAGGGCACAAAGTCGTGTATCCTTGGGGTAGGTATAGGTATTTGCGGTTTTACTTCGGCAGTTTTGTGTTTCATTTTTGATGAATTTCTTTTCAAACGGTTTCAGTAACAAGGGAGGGGTATAGATTCTTGTGGTATTTTATTAATGAGACTGCTTTTGATAATGGGGGGCACTATGTGCTCGTTGTTGTCTTCGGTGCAGTTTTTCTTAGATGTCGGAGCTTTTTTCCATATTTTGTGTGACAATTTTAACGAGGATCATTTTACAGAAACAGGATAAATATTTTCAGAGCGGAGCAATGAATTAGTGTGTTGGACTACTAAGCGAGGGGTCTCAGGTTCGAATCCCGCAAAAACCCAAATTCCAATTTAGGGTTTTTTTCCACTGCGCTACCTCTCGCGAACGTCTGACAAACATCCGAGAGTATGAACTCTCTTAAAAGAGCTTCTCAATTAGCCGTTTGGAGTCGGCATAAAATTGTAGATCCCTTCCATTCGTTCCAAAAATAAAAAAACTCACACAAAACGAATGGTTGTGAGAAGCTAGGCCTAGGGTCCCTCCGGACCTGTTGCGCCAACTATATATAAGCGAAATAGCTTCAGTAACGATACAGCGGATAATTTATAATTTTGATTCACTTTCAAAAAAGCTTTTTGGAGACGATCACGCTTTTAGGTCTTGTTTCGAACTAGATCTAAAATCTCGAAAAATGATTGTCTGGTGGTACAGATTTTAATTGACTTCTTGATAGGTATCTGGGAAAGATTCATAAATCTATCAATCCAGACAGGGCAGGGCCGCTCCGTTCGGAAAAGAGCGTGTTCAGGGCCTCACGTAGCTAACTTAGGGCCGTTTTATTCACTAGAAGTTGAACACAACTTGGGGATTTTTATATAGCAAACTCCCCAAGTTGTGTTCAACTTCGAGTGAATAAAACGGCCCTTAGTGTTTCTTTTACAATATCTGAAAAATGGGTTACCTACGATATCTCGAAAAAAAAAATCTCGAAAGCTAAAATCTCGAATGCAAAAATCTCGAAAAAAAAATCTCGAATTAAAAAAATCTCGAAAGCAAAAATCTAGAAACTAAAATCTCGAATAACAAAAATCTCGAAAAAAAAATCTCGAATTAATATTAATTTTTGAGACAATGGTAACATTTGCGCGCGCAAAATGTTACCATTGTCTCAAAAATTAATATAAATTCGAGATTGCTACAATTATTAGGTGTCTTGTTTTTTTATTTTTCCCAGGTAATCTATATAGATCATTGTTTTACATGCAACACAACAATTGTAAATGAACCCATAGTGTTGTAATGCATGAAAATCAATAATCTCCATACGTATATCATCTGAGGAAAATAAAAAACGCCTATTCTCTCAACAACAATCAACCACGTGCAGTACCTACATTGTCCATGATGGGCGCTAGTTATCAGCTGTTATTTTTATTTTATTTAGTGATTTTTTTTTTATGAGTTTTTTTGTATTGTTTTGATATTTTTTACTTTGTATAGGTAGTTGTATTTATGTATATATTCGATTTTGAAATTACTAATTTGTTATAATGAATTATCTGTTAGTTTTGTTTTGTTAAATTTTGATATTTTGTGATTGTTTTTCAAAGATGAATAAATTATTTAATAAACAGAACATACAATTTTATATTTTATACGAATTTTAGCTCTTAAACTAGAAGCAAAAAAAAAATCTCGAATTCACTTTTTATTTTCGAGATTTTTTCGAGATATAGTCTTTCGAGATTTTTGTACATTCGAGATTTTTGTACATTCGAGATTTTTGCATTCGAGATTTAAAAAAAAAAAATTCGAGATTTTTAGCATTCGAGATTTTGTCATTCGAGATTACGTCATGATCCCCTGAAAAATATCTACCCACAGTTCTTAGTTGGTAATCCCTGCGCTGGTTTATTCATCCGAATCTTACCACACATCAGAGTTTACTCCTCCAAATTCTACAGATAATGAGTTTAGAGTTTAGTTTTAAAATACTTTTTTATTGAAATATTTTAAAAATACGCAGTAATACAATGTTTCAATGTAATTTAAAAAACAAAATCGTATAGTTTGGCGAAAGCCGTCTACTAGATTGACATGTTTTGTATTATTAAACAAGATTTTAAAAATAAGGTTACTTGATAAGTTTAAAAAAAAACAAAAATTCTCTTCTCTGATTCGCTTTCTCTACTCAAGAGCGGTTTTAGTATACAAATAAAGAACACTCCATCCACGTTCGCCATTCAGAATACGCTTCAGCTCATCTGCTTCAAGTGTCCTTACACCAAAGTGCAGTCTTCGACATTCGCTGAGTATGGGACACACTGCAATAAAATGATATATGTCCTCCCCTTCATTTCGGTTGCAGAGATCACAAATTATGGGAAGCTCAGGTCTGTGGGGCACATAGTTTAACTCGAGCAATCCTTCTCTTATCATGAAGATGATTCTTATCTTATTTCTGACTTATTCCTATTTAAAAAGTATGTGTTTTCCTGCAGATCGTATCATATCGTGCTGTAATACATCCTGTGCTGAGAAGATTGTGCTTCACATACATAACTGTTGTATAGATATAAGGTGCTGCTTTTGCGATGATGTTCTCGAATTCATTTTTCAGAGAAGCAGCTCCTTCACTAGGATAGAAATTAAAGTCACATCCATAGCAATTCGCCAATTCTTGCCATTCTTTGACACAATATCCGTCAGTAGCTAGAATGTGTTTTGGTTCAGTATGTAGTTAAAGTGAATCCTTATGGTTACCAATATTAGGGGGGAACAGCCTGTTTCGAGGTATATCATATAGTTTGGCGCGCTCTAAGGCAATTTGAATATGCGCTTTAGGGAGCTTCCACACCGGATGGAACAAAACGCTTTATTTTGTTTTCTTGCTTTGTTTTGCCTTATTCAGTGTGGGCGCGCGTACTTAAATATGTGTACTTAAATTTCAGAAACACACAGAAAAACAGTTTTGTTTGTCTAAGGCGTTTTGTTCCATCCGGTGGGGAAGCAGCCTTATACAGAATCTTTGAAATTTTTCTACTGTATTTGAGCTCGTGTATCCCCAAGCTTGCGCAGCGTACAGAAGAATAGCCTGGGCAGTTGATCGGATGACTTTTTGTTTAGAGCTATGTGTTAAATATTTGCTTTGCATACAAGTACACCAAACTGAATTGATTGCTCGCTTTGCTTCGGCCAGTTTCGTTTTCAGATGTTTTTCAATATTTAGGTTTGCGGTAAACAAAACACCCAAATACTTGAACTCACGCACAACTTCCACCCACTGTCCATGATATGTCGAGGTTTCATTTCTTGCAAATCGCCCACCACCATTTCTAAATACCAACAATTTTGTCTTTTCAAGGTTTACGGTTAGATTCCAGACTTTGCAGTACGTTTCAAGTTTATTGATCTTAAGTTGCATACTATTAACTGAGTCTGCTAGGAGGACAATATCGTCAGCATACATGAGACCTGGTACTGGTACCTGGTTTATTTTAACTCCACCCGTCATATCGTCCGTTATATCATTGATGTACAGTATAAAGAGTAAAGTGCTCACCATACAACCTTGTTTGACACCCATCGTCGTTGGAAACTCTTCTGACAAGAAAAGTCCATCCCAAACTGCAGCTGTGCTTTTGTCATATAGGGCTCTTATGATCTTAATCACCTTACTGCTTATACCCATCCTCAATAGTTTGTAATATAGTGCTTCACGTTGGAATGGAATCAAAAGCTGATTTGAAATCTACAAACATGGCGTAAAGTTTTTTATGCTTGCGCTTGTATATTTGTGCAATGCTCATCAGCGTAAAAATTTGATCTACCGTGGAATATTTTTCTCTAAATCCAGCTTGGAATTCATGCAAGATGTTTTTGTTTTGAATCCATTTCGTAAGTCTGTTAAAAATTAGCGCAGTAAATAGTTTGGATGTAGTTTTAAGGAAAGATATGCCTCTATAGTTTGCTGGGTTTGTATAGTCACCTTTCTTGTGAAGCGGAAATATGATGGCTTTTTTGAAACTTTGTGGAATGTCTTCATGTTCAAAGATTCGGTTAAACTCATTTGTAAGGGCGTGTGTAAATTCTGTGGTACAGTTTTTGTAGAATTCGGAAGGAATTCCATATTCTCCTGGTGCTTTGTTGTTTTTAGCATTTTTGATGACTTGGATTGTTTCTGCGAGACTGAATGGTGCATCCAGGTAATCATCAAAAAAGCGAGGCTCTGCATACTGAAATTTTGGAGATGTCTGTGTGGTGTTTAGAAGTGCTCTGAAGTGCGTAAGGTTTTGGGCTTGGAGTCCTATGGAAATCTGGTTTTTTCTTTGGTTCAAGACTTTGACTGCTTTCCAGAAGTCCGCAGAAGATCGGGCAGTGTTAATCTTCGCAATGTTCTGCTGCTCGAACGCTGCTCTTTCTGCTTGGCACAGATAATGAAAATAAATGAATGGATGTGTTTCACTAATTACGTATTTTTAAGTCTGTGTTTTGTTATTTTTATCTCTTATTACGAATTTTATCAAAAAAAAAAATAAATTCTTTGCTTCTACAAACTACAAGGCGCCTTTCATTTGGTCCTTTTTTCATAATATTTGGTTTTGAAACAACGCCTTAGTCGATACCACAAAGAAACGTGCCGCCTCTTACTAATTTGATTCTTATTGAAGCACTGGCATGGCTAGAGGACTGTTAAGCAGATTAATGGCCTAATTTGCAAGACTCAACACCACAACCTATGATGTATTCAAAAATCTCTGATAGGTCTACATATAGGTCTACGTAGGTTTTGTAGCAGTAAAAAAAAACTTAGCAAGTTGAAAGTTATACCTATGCAGGTGAAAAAAAGATAGCAACGTGTGGGGTAGTGTGGGGTACTTTCGATAATGGGGCTCTTATGACTTTCGCTATTACAGAAAGGCGGTTCATTTTGAAACAAAATGTTTGATGGCAACTTGTGCCATACTGTTCTCCCAGATCGTACGCGAACTATGACTGTTCTTCTGCAACAGTGCAGCAGTTGCGGTGGTTAGACAGGTTTTTAAATCGTTCAGTAATTTTTTGCAAATTTTCCTTTACACGAGGTGAGTGATTTTTAATGGGAATTCTTTGGTTGTGAGTGTCAAACGTTTGGGTTTACGTGGGGCTGCTGGATAGTCAAGATATTCAAAAATTATCTTTCTTAAAAATGTTTATATGGCTCGATACAACGTGCAATGATTTTTCTTTTTAATGAATCCTTTTATTTTACAGTTATCCTATACCTACTTTTCTTTTTGTGATCTCAAAACTAGAATGTGATTTTAAATTTATTTATTTTAATTTAGTTTTAGTTTAAAAATTGATTTCTTATCTTATTTAATTTTTTTTTTTGTTTATAGATTTAAGACTGGCTTAACTTTTCAAACAAAGACAGTATTAATTCTTAATACATTGCGTCATCTAAATTCATGATGAAATTGCCTCACCCGAATGACGATTGTGCTCCACCAGGGGACAGATTCGCCTTCTTAGGGCAGTTTTATTTATTTATTTATTTTTTTTTTTCCAGAAAGAGACGAAGTTATTTCAAATCTGGGGAAAAAAAGTGTTGAATTTGCCCCATGCTCCCCTTCCTTACATTGCTTATTGATTAGGTGCTGTTCGTAAAATCAAATCTTGATAAAAAAAAAAAAAACTGTATTTTAGACCCCTTTCAGGGGAACCTAACTTACATTTAAACTTGATTTAATCTGCCATTTAATCCGCATCTTTATTGGCATTATACCTGCAAAAAAAAACCATCATTATGACAGCAACGGTGAAATATGAGTGTCCATTATAATCAACTGACCATAAATTTGCCAACAAAAATTCCATAATAGAAAATTTAGGAACGAAATTTATGTGTGTGTACGTACTCGTAGTTACATACCTATCAAAGTTGCAGTATTTATTTCCTACACCCGCTTTGTTTACATTTCTGTCACTAAGAGAGTGCTTGCTTCAATTTTTCATTTTCTATTTACACAGTTGCGTTATTTACATTTGAAAAATGTTTCTACACCGAATCAGCACATGAAGAGGGTCTGCAATGCGAATGAACAAATTGGCAGATGGCATGTGTGAGTATTTCTCCAGAAAGGACACAATATTTCACGCGAACTGCACATGCACACAGTTCGTGAAATGTTCTATGCTTGGAATAAGCAACAGTAAAGGCGAATATTAAATTTTAGAGGGACAGTATCGCTATGCTAAAATCTAGCTGACGGATTGTATTGAACTGTCAGACTTCTGTCAGTTTTGTTGCATTTTAAAAGCGAGAATGCTTACGGAAGGGTTAGCAATATTTGCTTAGAAGGATAAAGAAACTGGTATTGATGTTTTTTTCCACGATGATAATTTTACTTTTAATTGACAATTATGCGCGTCATTTGGCTGTGAAAAATTGTAAATAATTTTATACGAGGCATCAACAGCAACACACTTAAAATGTATTTAAAATAGAGGTAGGTATAGCTACGAGTATACGTGTTACCGGTTGACGTGAAAACTACTTGACAGATTTAGATGTAAATGAATATTTGAAATATTTCTTAGGACTTTGAGAATATTATAGACTTACTTTTATGGGGCGTCCTTAACAAAATAATATTTTTCTAAACTTTACAAAAAAAAAAAAGTAGAAATGATTTAAGGCAGTCAGCACTTTCTTTATTATTTTAAGCTAAAGATGAATTTCGGTATTCTTATTTTATCCATTTTGCCAAGGACCAAAATCGAATATTACTTTCTTCTGGAGATTTTTGCTGATAACCGCCGTGCATGGACGGACAGCTGACAGCACTCTTTTGTGGTGGTGCGCAGGTCGTTAGTTCTTTTACCGTGAAATCCTATTAAAATTTCGAAAGTAAGCCATTTTCTCCGAGGAAAGGTGATGGTTTTTTTTTGTGATGCGTTCAGATACATAATATATAAAGAAGATACGAGTATTTTACGGACTTATTTTAATGATGATTTTACTCCACAGGTTTTCATAAAATCCATTGGCACATCATTGCTCCTCTCAAGCTTAATAAAAAAATCATCAATTCGAACTTAAAAAACAAGCAGCTGACACTGCAAAAGTTATATGATGTTAGGTTTAAGTGTTTATGAGCTCTTTTCGAAAACAAACTGCAAATCCACCAAGAAAATCCTTGAACCAATACCTTCGTGCAATATCGCACTTAGCTTTGGCTTGTGTCATTTGTGTGTTCCTTTGCCTGTCAAGCGGTGCTGCACGACATCCATCACTGTGTCATAAACAATGCGCTTTACTTTGACATAAAATCCAATTTGTGGTATAATGTTTGAAAAATGATGCAAGTGTCCTTGACGGAACCAGTAAGACCGCTACTCATTTCAGTGCACATTGCATGCACCATATCCTTACCGCACACAACCATATGCTTTGCATTTGTTCGCCTTATACCCATAAAGGAAACACCCAAGCTCCACATGTTGTTCTCGCAACACCCATTTGTGTATTGTGTCACTTATTGTGTGCACATATCACGCAACCAATTTCCATCATAATCATCATCCAATAGCATGCAGTCCCCTATATACTATTCTGCTATGTCATGTCCGACATTTCCCAGAATGTCCTTCGTTGAACAACTAAATTAAGCATCCTTCCGTATACGAATCGCTATATACCTACACTGCAAAGGAAATTCCTCTTAAAAGGAGCAACAACAAAATTCGAAACGGGACAGCAGAAGACTGAAATGCTCATAACTTCATTTAAATCTGTCACTCACAATACGTCGTGGCTGAGTTGGGTGTGAGGTCTGAAAGCATTTATACGAAATATGGCAAAGCTGTGTGTGGTTGTGTGTGCAAGTTTTTGTCCTCTTAGTAGTTCACAAGGAATTACTACAAGATTTTCCCTATTACACAGCAAGAAGGTTTACGGAAGCATAACTCAACCATCAGGAGTAAAACAACACGGTTGGAGCTTATACACACATATACTGGCAATTTTTGACAGGACAAGAAGATTCTCATAGTAGCTGTTTCAAGTACATAATATCCAGCCAGATGCACTTGGTGTGGACGAGACAAATAAACTGAATTTCGTTTTACGGTTTCGACGAAGTGGAAAAATCGTTTGTCTTGACATGAATGCACGTGTCCAGTCTTTTTTTCGGGGAAGAAATTCAGTTTCGTACACCGTAACCATGACATGGATGTCCTGCGAAGTACAAATAGCTGAGAGATTTGTGAAATAAGCCCAATTAGCTTCCTGTTGCTTTGCTACATTTGAGCAATTGTGAAGTGTGAATTATTCCTTATTACGAAAGGATCAAAGAATGGATGGAAATGTTTTTTTTTTTTTTTTTTTTTAAGTGGACTTTCATAGAAATGTGTAAAGTCAGTGGCCAGATTGTGTAAGGCGAAAAGATCAAACATTTTCGTGTGCACGGAGAAATTCGCTTGTGTAAGATAGGGTAAATCATTCGTGCGCACGAAAACGTTTGATCGTTTCGCCTTACAGAATCTGGCCCCAGGTGTGCACTTTGCGCCGTTTAGAGGGTGGGTCAAATAAGTTGCTTTTTAAGAATGCAATAAAATGAACAAAGTTTTTTTTCCATGTATTAAGGCTTTATTAGTAAGAGCAAAGATTCCCATTAATTTTGGAAGTGGTTGCCTCGGCTGGCTTCACAGTAGCGCATTCTCTCACTCAAATGTTCCAAGACCTTGTTGATGCTTTCATGCGGTAGCTCACGGGTTGCTTAGATGATATTGGCCTTAAGTGCTTGAATCGTTTCCGGATTGTTTCTAACTTCGGTCATTCACGGTTCCCCATAAAAAAGAAGTCCAAAGAGGTCAAAACGCAGCTCCGAGGCGGCCAATTGACATCGCCATTGATAACATGATTTGGGAATTTGGTCCGCAAAAGATCGATTGTGGCATGGCATGGCTCGTAATTCTGTCTGAACCAGAGGTCGTCCAAATCCAGTCTTCAATTCAATTTCAGTAAAAAAAAAAGCCCGTCAACATGGCTCTGTAACGCCCACAGTTGACCAAAACGTTGTCCCCAGCCTCATTTTAGAAGAAAAATGGTCCAATGCTCCACAATCCACACAAAACTGTCACTCTCTGTGGATTCATTGGCTTCTCGGCAAAAGCGAGCTGGTTTTCCGATCTCCAGATGCGGAAATTTTGTTTGTTCACGAAGCGTACAGTAGGCGCGGTGGTTGCTTAATTTCGACCAAAACTTCTTTTCAACAAAAAACGCACTGTTTGGCCTACACAGCACTCACTTTGGAAATAAGTTTTCAATTTTTTTCAACGTTGTTCTAGTGTAAAGCGTCATTTCGTTTCGCGGAGATATTAAACTGACTTTCTGTCGAGCGGGAAATAGCTGTCAGTATCAAAATAACCTATTATTTACAAAGAAACCACTAGATGGCCCGCCCTTTATATATCTAATACTTGCTGACACACGGCATAGCTCTGGAGCATCAAAAGCTTCTGTAGGGTATCCTTGGTCTTAAAATAAAGAGCCCAAAATATATTTTTAAATATTTTTTTTTCCGTAAGATGTACCTATGTTTCAAGCTTCAGCTTCCTCGGCCAAATACACTCCAAGATATTTTCCATCCGAAAGAAAATTGCTAACAATGAACAGACTAAGTATTGTAAGAGAGGGGGCTTTGAAAGGCTCAACATTTAAAGGCAAGACGTCAGTTACGGTCATTT
The DNA here is from genome assembly GCA_946477585.1 of Cheilosia urbana. Taxonomy (NCBI): domain Eukaryota; kingdom Metazoa; phylum Arthropoda; class Insecta; order Diptera; family Syrphidae; genus Cheilosia; species Cheilosia urbana. The sequence goes on along the minus strand of OX297854.1, from coordinate 163,701,033 downwards.
AGTTTAGATCTGCCACCTTAACCTTTGATATTCCAAAGCAAGACCTGAGGTCTTTAGCACACAATTTAGGCGCTACCTACAAAAAATTATACAATTACTTACTGCCAAATATTTGAAAAGTTTATATAACCTCTATACCTTTTAAGGTTCCATTTTAAGTACGATAGAAAAAATGTAGGCATGAGCTATAATGGCAATTTTTCGATTTTTAGTGCAACCGCATTAAGTAATAGACCAACGAAGAGAACTCGCTAACCTCTCAAGCTTGAAACTAATAACCAGCGAGACTTTCATTCCCATTGGAGATATCTTTTTATCCATCGCGCTTGAGCAAGTTATGCAAAGGTTGTGAGGTACTCTATAAAATCCGAAGGAGATTAATTTGACTTCCCGAAACTGTAGCTATGCTCTTTAACTTCAGGCCTTAGGACATAATGTGATTTAAAGGAAAGCATTTTTAAATGAAAAAGACTGCATGTCATCTGGTTAACTAGCAAAAATCGGGAAAGCCATTTAAAAAAAAAAAAACTACTTGCAACGATGGGGAATGTTTCAGGTAATCATGTAGTGCATATTTTTCATACGGTGTATTCTAAGACCAGTGGAATAAAACCCATCATCCAAACTCACACCGTAACTAAGACCACAGACAAAACGTTATACTCAGTAACTCCTTCAAACTTCCTACGACTTATCTACGCTACATAAGACCAACCTTCCACTTAAAATCCACTTCATGTGCAAGAAAAATTCTTTGTCCCACTTCTGACAAAACTTCCCTTAAGCAACTCCTTTCCGTACAACTTTTTAAAGGCTCCGCCAATTACAAACAATGCCCACAAAAATGTGTGTGCCTCACAGGCGTTTAACTTGTGCACACACAAACAGACCTACCCTGGACCGAAAATGTCCGGCAAAATAAGGCCAAAGTCTACAACAGTTGCAATATTAGAATCCAATAAATTTCTGCAAGGAAATTGCAAACAAAGTGCACAATTTCCAACACTCTATACACTAGTCCGGTGCTATCCGTTGGCAACTTCCTATTGCCTCTGTTACAGTGTCAGAGAGAGAGAGAGTGGCCAGTGTAGGATAACACAACAAAAAAGGACACCCAGCAACTACGAAAGAAGTCAACAACGTGAACTGAACAGACAAATAATGGAGAAACGTGACCGCTGCAACTATCCACAAGCCCACAGGGGTTGCCTTGAAGCGCTTATTATATTTGGTGAGAACTTCTATGTGTCCTTCCGGAAGGTAGAGACCAACTACACTTCTAGGAGAACTCTCCGCCAAAGATGGACAGGCTACACGACGCCCGAGAAGGAAAAAATGCAATTTTCGTTTATAGTGTAGCTAAACTTTTCCATTCTTGACCGATGTTGAGATGGGAGGGAGGATGTGTGCGCCACCCATAGAACAATGACAAAGAAGAATTTCTTGGGGCTAAGTTGTGAAAGTGCTGTCTTTTTGGCTCGTTTTTCTATCCGCCTCCTTTTCACATATTCTCGAGTTTCAAATATCCTGAAATATGTACACCGGGGCATATTCGATCAATGTCCCATCGCCCTTCGCCTACTTGGAACTTGATACCGCATCTTAATGTCCTTTCTGCCGCCTTCGTTCTCTTCACGCGCTGATGTTTGACCCTGGGCATACTATACACTCTTCGATTTCCGTGTTATCTTGCCGACACTCGACTTCCCCATGTGGGATAATTGCAGCTCGAATGGCTCTTATCTAGCCAGCAACCCATTTTATACCCCCCACTACCGCCACGGGCACAACAAATTGCCGGGACTGGAAGCCATTCTCTACTCACACCAGCAGCCATAACAAATCGAACGGATGCCCTATGTTTGTTTAGGATCACCCTCGTCTTGATGGCCAGCTAAGAAGGGATGAAACAGCCAGCGATTCAAACAGCAAAGTGGGGTGAGACGAATCCATGGAAGCAAAAGATATCCATCATCCAAATGCGAAGGATATCAAAACGAAATTCGATATGTTGGGCAATTAATTCGCCCCCTTCATCGTTTTCGTCTCCTGGCTAAGTTTGCCCTCATCTGATGTTTGCATAACATACATATACCTAACTGGATTCCGCACGCTATTGAATGCATCACCGGGCTTTGTTTGCCTATATACATTGGGTGGGTATGACGTTTTATGGATCCCTGCGTAACAATTGAAATGGATTTGGTTTTAGTTTTATTATCGATTACGGTTGTTTGTGTTGTTTTTTTCTATCCTGAAAATAAATCCCTAAATAAAAATTAGTTCTACACACACTGTTAGTGATTGGGGGTGGGTGCACATACCAATGTAGCTGGGGGAAGAGATTTTGACTGTCCCAGTGGGAGTGCTCAGCCTGTTTGTTTGAAAAGTTTACATAGGGTGAGGCAGGATAACTGAGCTATTTTGACAATTAACAGGAGAATTGCAGAGAGTTTTAGCACAGATATCATATGGTCGCTCGAATAAGGCATCCTGATTTGGCTCTAGACGGATGGGCTGGTTGTAGTTGCAGGAGATTACAATCAAAATCGATTTGTTGAAATCCGATGAAAAGGGATATCGTTTGAACTTTTATTTGTTTAGATTTGTAAGCTCAGTCGAGGGTGGAAAACATTGACAAAGGGGCGATGCTCAGGAATGATGACGGGATTATATGGGAAAGTTACAATCTGGTGGATATTTCGAAAGGGTGGTGCAGCAATATCCCCAGAGCCCATTATAAGGGGTGCTGTGCTTTATTCCTAATCCTACCCGATAGCATTATTACTGTGCAAATGGCCCAAGGTAGATGAAGGGGACAAATTTTGATTTGTATGTACATAAGCAATTTACAAACTCCGGGATTATGATGAAGTGTCGCTTCATTTTAATGGGGGGTGGTTTTGTTGCACTAGTAACATACATAGTACGAAGTTGACAAAGGACCTCATAATGGTCTAAGTGTGCTGGCTCTCGTAGCTGACAGCCGATCTAACCTAACCTAACCTTACACAGTACGGAGCTTAGCGGAATATTTATGGAAGACTGAGCTAGGATTGGTTGATATCAGTCCCAAGTCTTCTGACTTGATTTGGGACGCCTAATCATTTTGATATTTTATGATGGGCAGTATGAATATTTTTGTTACTAGTTATAAGTCACTGAAAACTATAAAATAATCGCCCTAAAAGATACGCAGAGCACATAGAACAAAGCTCCAAGAATTCCTCATACAATCGCACCAAAAACATTTAAAAAACAATGCGAAAAAACTACCTAAGTAGCCCGAAAAAAACAACGTGAAAATCTAAAAAACATCCAAAAATAGTCATGAAAAACAACACTAAAGGGACCCGAAAGAGTCCGAAAAAATTCACAAAAAAAAACTAAAAAAAAAATATTTCAAAATTTCATTCGACGCACTACAAACAACGCCATGAAAAACGACCCAAATAAAGTCGCGACAAATCTTTCAAAAGAAACCTTAAGGGCTTTTTAGACCCTAAGGCTCTTCAAAAATTAAACATAACAAACATGTCAAATAACGATCAGAAAAAAATGCATAGGGTAGGGTGGGCAGATTCAACACTTTTTTCGCAGATTTGAAATGACATCTTTCGGAAATAAATATTTGAATATTGTTCTTTTTTATTGAAAGCTATGATTATTTTACTACAAAAATGAAATTTTTTTTAATATTTCCTCAATATTAACTTCATAGTTTAAAGTTTTTAAGTTTTAAAGTGTTTTTATTGCCATTATCGTTTTACGTATATAATTTTACCCGCAGCAGAGCAAAGTGCTTATCTGCAGGTGGTTGTTAAGAAATTTCAAAGGGTTGAACTCTTACTTTACAAAATACAATTGAAGTAAATACTTTTTTTAACTCTTTTTTTCTTTTCTTAAAGTTCGGAATGGTTTTTATAAATTGAGGAAGTGTGTTAAGTAACTTTGGGATGACACATCTTAGTTCTCGATTTCCGTATGTGTTGAAGGTTTCTGGAACATCTAGCATCTCTTGGGCTCGTCGTCTTGTATTTAGCGTGTGGCGTATGGGTTGCAGAAAACGCTGGTCATCCATATAGTGTAGCAGTGTCGTCATCTGGAAGATTGCATTCACATCTAAAACTTTAAAAGACGAATTACTTGGTATGTTGTAAGCTAGATAATTTGTCCAGATGAGATTTCGCTGCGTTTCCCCAGGCCAGAATACCATATCTCATGCGCGATTCAGCTAGCGAGTAGTATACCTGCTTTTGCACGTCGGTATTTGAGTATCGTTTGAGATAAGCCATTGCAAATATAGTGCTCTTGAGTTGAAGACGCAGGACATTTACATGTTCGCGCCATAGGAAATGCTCGTCGATGGTTACTCCAAGATATTTTATGCTTCCGACTAATTCAATTGGTATGTTATTGGTTAATAGTAGAGAGCAGTAATTTCGGTGGTATATTTGGACAGCTTCCGTTCGTTTGGATGGAGCGCGTAGGGGGAGTGGGGGTACATTGATTCGATTTTCATTCAATAATGAAAAAAACAGTTTTTCCTTTGATTTGACGTTAACTTATTAGATTCATTTTAAAGGCTAGATAATTTTCTCCTTTTTTTCAATTGAATTTTTTGTTAAAATATGTTAAACACTATTCTGCACTTCTTTTTTAAAACGAAGAATTTTGTATCAATGTGCCCCTGAGGCGGGGCAGATTGATATGAAAATGGGGCACGTTGATTCGAAAAATACTTACCCTCAACATATAAAAGATAACCAATTTATTCTTAAAACAAATTGTTTTTTTACTTTATCTTATTTATTTGTTATACAAAGTTTGTAAAAAAAAAACAAAATCAAGACTTTTTATGGTTTTAAGTATTAAATTAAATATTTTTTCAAAGTAACAAAATAAAATTAGTAGTAAATTAGGTAATTAAATAAAGTAGGAAAATAAATATTGCCATAAATAATCCAAGTAGCACGATTAAGTAGAACACTAACATACCTACAACAGAACCTGAAATATAATGCACAAAATTAAATCAAAACACATATTTTAAGCAAACGAGTGTTACCTGAGTACCTACCTTCAAAAAAGTTGTGAACAGGTTTTCTACAACCGATAAGATGAGAGATCGATCTTAAATTTAAAAAGAGACGACATCCTGTTGGTACCATTTATGATGGAAGGTTTCGGCAATAGCAACAAAATATCTGAAATATGAACCGAAGCTTCATCTTTTACGTCTGGAAAAACAAATGTCCCCGAAGGTCTTTTCCAAGTAGGACTCTTGGAAATCGCCACAACCGTATTTAAAAACTATTTTGCCAACAAATACATACTTGACTGTTTTTGAATTTTCAAGCTTTATGAGGACGAAATCTTCCTTATTAATTTGATCGGGATTTGGCTCAGTAACCTCATCAATAGAATCGTCATTGTCAGATGATGAACAAAATTCAGAATTTGATGAAGTCTCCTTCGTTTCAAAGTAGCTGGACGAACTCGATGAATCTGATTGGTACAATACTTTTCTTATTTTTCTTTTTTTTTGCTGTTTTTGCTAAGCCGAGTAATTCCTTAGCTGACTTTATATTTTTTAATTTTTGTTTTTCTTTCTTAATTAAAAGATTTTGGCTTTTTAGTCTTTTAATATCCTCGAGCCTTTTTTTTTTCTGGGCTATCAGTATATATCCTCGATTTTCCTTTTTCCCTTCCTTTTCTTTTATTTGATGTTTTATTTGCTTTGGGGAATGGTCTCACACTTTCAGGAGTTATGCATATATTCGATAGCGGTGGTGAAGTAGGCTCAAACGCAGTTGGACCCGAGAGTTGCATCGCTTTTGGAGTCAAAGGCAGAACATTGTTTTGGAGCATTTGCGACGCCGATGGTGGTGGTGTTGATCTAGCAGGCTGAGGAAGACTTGCCATTGCCGCTCTTGAAGTCGAAGGCATATCCAGTATCAGGCAGTCTTCCTGTATATTTTTTTTTTTGTTTTTCGATTATATGCTGCAAAGTGGCTGGTTTTAAATTGTAGCGTTCAGTTGATTTTCTGATGGAAAGTTTTCCCTCTAAAACCTCGGAAATTGCTAAGCCTATATCGATTTCATTTATATTAGCTCTTTCAGTTTTTTTTACGTAGGTTCTAACCATTTTGTTCCTAAAACACCATGAAAAGATTTTTCTCTATAAAACTTAACATAACATAATAGATGTGTATCAATGTGCCTCACACTTGGTGAATGAATCTGCCCCATCGCGTCACTTTCAATAAAAACGAGTCTTATGAAAAGAAAACTAACCACTAGCTTACTATTTATAACAATTCATAAACTAAACATATTTAACTTACCTTTAAGACAAGTTGCACAAAAATTTTACTTAAAAAAAAACTCAAAATTTTACTTAACAGATGCCAAAACACGTGCAAACACTTTACAAGTAAATTTGCAACTGAAATGGCTGGAAAAAAAATTGTTTGCATCTCTTCGTATTTTGCTGTGTGTAGGTGTAAGTAAGAATGTGTTCAATGCTTCCTGTGGAAAGCTACAAGCACTGTATCAATGATCCCACTATATCAATGTGCCCCCTCTCCCCCTATGTGCATTACTTTTGTTTTAGATGCATTTATAATCAGACCGTTATCATGACACCAGTTCGAGACAGCGTTAAATTCATCTTGCAATATTTTCACAGCACAATTGAGGTTCTTGTGTTTCGCCACGATTGCAATGTCAACGGCATATGCATAGGCGGTGCATTTTTTAAATAGTCACAAAAGTTCGTTGGTAAATAGTATAAACAGGAAAAGGCCCAGTTTTGAACCTTACGGTACAACGTATTCAATAGGTTTTTCTTCGCTCACTGCACCAGACACTTTAACTTTTATTGTTCTATCAGTCAGATAGCTCCTTAACCAGTTTGCCAGTACTCCTCTTAAACCATTTCTGTTGACATTTTCCAAAAAATTTTCGTGCGTTAAAGTATCGAAAGCTTTGCTGAAGTCAATAAATAGCACAAGCACATGATGGCTTTTGTTCAAGCCAGCATTAACCGTATTGGTAAACTCTCCCAACAAAGATCCGGTACTTTTATTTTTTTGAAAAGCGTATTGTTTCGGGTGTAATACTTTGTGTTTAGTCAAAAAACGACTCAGTCGATTGACTACTAATTCTTCCATACATTTTTCGACTGCTGACAAAATCGCAATTGGTCGGTAGTTTTCGATACTGCTTTTTGTTCCTCCCTTATAAACTGGTCGAATGATCGACGTTTTCATCAGTTTTGGGACATGACACTCACATATACATAGGCTTATAATTTTGGTAATAATTGGATATATGATATAAAATATGTTGTTATTGCAAATATGTAAAATGTTTGATACCTGGTTCGAAAATTGCTCCATAAATTTATTAACAATGTCATTTATGCCTTGGTTATTACTCGGAAAATTATTTAGAACGGTTTCATCTATTGAAAGTTTCTTTCTTCCTACTGATAGATTGAAAAAAAAAAATCTAGAAAGGCGGATCTGCCCCATGGTGGGTCACAATCTTTATTCGGGTGGGGCACTTTCTTCATGAATTTGGATGACGCAATGTATTAAGAATCAATAATCTTACTGTCTTAGTTTGAATAGTTAAGCAAATTTTAAATCTATAAACAAAAAAATTTAATGAGATAAGAAAATAATTTTTAAACTAAAACTAAATTAAAATTAATAAATTTAAAATCACAAGTTTTGAGATCAGAAAAAGAAAAGTAGAGGATTATGTAAAAAAAAAGATTTGTTAAGAGAAATAATTGTACGTTTTATCGACCCGTATCAACTTAAAAAAGATAAGGGGCCGAATTACCGTATCCGTGAGCGAGCTATACGTCACTGAATTTTGTGGATTTTCAAGTAAAACAATAACAAATTCAGTCACGCATAAGTAGATCAAACATTTTATTTAAAAATTAACCGCCTTTGAAATAGCGAAAGTTCCCCTAGTCGAAAGTAGCCCACCCAACTTTTATCACATGCTCCTTAAATAACCGCCCGTAAATGCCTACACAAATTAAAAAGAGCCCGAAAATTTGTCGAAAATCGCCACATAAAAGCTTTAAGCTTTAATCTGAAAATCACTCCGAAAAAGACTAAAAAAACGGTATCTCCAAACGCCTAATCAGCTTATAAAGGCTAATAAAATTTGCCCAGCCGGAAGAACGCCTTGAAAGTACCCCGAAAAGGGGCTTCAAAACACTCCCGTAATTGCCTCAGAAAACGCTCAGAAAAGACACTGAAAACCTCTCGTTTCACTAAATAATAAATGAGCCGAAAAATACCTCCAGATGAAACATTGGTTCTTCGGTAGTCTTCTGAGATGAATAGTTTGACCTAAATCCAGTCTTTGAATACCCTTGGCAATATTGGCATTTTTTAGTTACTAAATTTCGAATTCATGAAAAACTAGATTTGAAAAGAAAGACTCAAACTATAAACATTTTGAAAGAAGTAAAGAAAATCTTACATCTCACTGTGAAACTGTGCAACCTCGAGACGTTGCTAAAACAACTCCAACTTCAGGTGTTCATATTTTACTACAGCAAACCCGAACCCGAGCGTTACGCTAAAGTTTCCTCCCGACGAGAAATAGCGAACAGAACTTTTTAATCTGCCACTGACAGAAGCAATTACTCAAATTCGATTTCGCAAACAGGAAACAGTTGTCGCAGGGACGCCTTCTCTGTGTGGAGCCATACCACCACTACCAGTCTAACTGTAACATTGATCCTTTCAACATTTTGGTCGTTTGACTTTGCGAAGCTCACAGTCTGTAACCGTCCCCCTTCTCGTGTTTAATTTAACGCTCAAGTGGATTTCATAAATTGACATTTTCACTTCATTGGGCTGCAATTGATGAAAGCGCTTTAAAGCATCACTATTCGCCAAACGGGTTAACTGTAATTAAATGTTGGTCCTTCGTGCTTTGAGCTTCATCTCTTTCACTGAATTTAAAAGTTTAACCTTAAATTTCATCGACTGCTGTACAGCTGTACCCACGGTTTTCATATTTCATTGCCTTTACTGTTCCGAAAGGGAATAATATTTAATATCATCCAGGACCACTCGGCCTGCATGCATTGAAAGCCACTCACCCAGAAGGATACGGTCGCAATGGAAAGTTAAAGTGAAATAAAAAAAATCATTCGGATGTACACAAACAGAACTTACACAAAACCATGGCAGGCCTTCGCCGGAAGTCGAAAAATTTGTTATTCCATAAAAAATGCATTTTCCTTTTATTCGCGTCAATAACCTTTGCATGGAATCCAAAAAGGACCAACGGAGGAGGAACTAAACTTCCTCAAAGCCCGGAAGAACGTATGTCCGTGAGATGCGTCTGCAGGTAGATTTTTTGTTTTCTCCCCGAAGTGAAGCCCTGCAAATAAAAACAAATAAAGGACCTTAAAAAAACAACAGAAAATATGTCGGTGCATTTCTGGGATACCCTGGGATACTTATTTCTCCATTAGTTTTTATGTTGTTTTTTTTTTTTTTTTTCGTTTTTGGGAATTATAGATGAGTGGTATGCTGAGTGAAAAGACAAAGTGAGAAATAATAATCGCATACGAGATGCAGGAGAAAAGTGCGGGACACTTCTGGAATGAATGGAATTATACCTTTTTCAGTGCTTTCCCTGCTGACTGTTAAGTCACCGCATTCCTGGGAATGTATGTACGGAATGGACAGTCGGATATTGAAAGGTCTTCACTCTTTAGGCTGCTTAAGGTAATCTGATGGTCGGTGTGTGTCGTCATTAGTGTTTTTCGAAAATAATTCCTTGGGATAATTGGCTATGAAAGAGTACAGTAAAGGCGCACATTACGAGCACCAGCTTGATGATTTGATGTTAAAAAGTTGCCCAGTCTTTCAATTATTAAAAATAGAAAGCAACCTTCGTCAGAAATTCCAAAGGTCGTTATTCAAAACAACTATCTTACCATGCTTCAGCGAAACGATTGTCAACGATTGTCAACGATTGTCATAATGAAGGCGCTTAAAAATAGCATTCACCGACGATAATAACTCTTTCGCCACTTGACACTATCATTAACGGAGCGCGTACACACACAAAAAGCCCCTGCCTCTTTGCTCCCCCTCAATCCTGTATAGACTTGTACGTTATTAACCTCGTTCTTTCACAGATACACCTATTTCTATGGCCTACATTCACAAAAAAGAAAAAAACCGGCATCTCCTTTCTCTTATTATTATTCACGCTCGAGTATGGGTATGTGCACGTAGCTCTCCAAGTAAAAATGACAAATGTCAAGTTGAACATAAGCGGCCTCCACGGGAATATGAAAAACACATTAACCCGTCGATAGATGGCAGGCAATTAATCTTGCCTGCAAAGAACATGACAGGAAAGCAAAGCACTTTCCCTAGGACCTGGGTGTGCCACAGAACATCCTCAATGAGAACTAATTTCGTGACATTGTTTCTCTAAACTCGGTGACACAGCGACATGGCGACAGTCACATCTGATAAGGTAATTAATCTGATGAGAGCAGGTGGATGTCTGCCACATACTCTAGCTCTTTAAGGTGTTCTTTAAAACCCGAAGGACGAAAATTTCCATCATCCATATTATAAAAAGCTGGAGGTAGGGCACACAAAAAAAAAAAACTTCCCCGTAGTAGTTTTAATGCTTTTTTAATTGGAAAGACATCCAGGACCAGGAGAGTGGAGAGTGGTCCTTTGTTGTCAGTAGAATGGATTTGCAGGATAGGTAAGACCTCAAAAAATATATAACGCGAAACTCGTCACACATGACATGGATGGGAAAAACAATTTTTCTGTCTTCTGGCGCAGAGAGCTTATTGAATGTGGCAGCGCACACAAACCGATTTCGTTTAATTGCGACATTCGGTGGGAGGAGAGTGGAATTTTTTTTTTTTTTTTTTTTGTCTGTTTGTTCATTTTGTGTTTCCTTGTAGCAGCATCCTCTGAATCCAGATAATCTTTTGTTTGCTTCCATGATGATGAACAAAGCTAACAAGACATGTATGCATAACACAATAAAGGGATGGGGTATAAAAAATGATCTCCGATATACATGCAGTATGAGGGCATAACTACCAGAAAACTCATTCTTTGACGGGTCCAATTAAAAAGAGATTTCGATTCTAAAATGCTGTTTTTTTTTTGATTTTGTATGGCGTTGAGTTGAGTCCCTTTGATTGGAAAATAATGTTTTTCATGGAATGACGTCGGAAAAGGGATTGTGGGGTAGAGCTGGAGAAAAGGACGGATTATACACTCCGATGATGTAGGTAACTGAAATAAAAATATATTTTCCATAATGAAAGTTTAAACTTTTGACAACAAACTGACTTCGAGTAAGACCGGATTACAGGAAAGCCATCGATCGCTGTCAAAAGCAAGGGTTTCCGGTATAGTTTTTAGTTATAGCACCACTGTTAGTGCTAGAAAGGTTGCAAATTTTGCTGACGAGGCAATCCCGGCTAAGGGCTTATTCTGGCGACAGCACAATACAAATATAAGAAAATGAAAAAGCAATAACTGACAAATTTAGAGGCCAAAGGCAGAAAGATATACGGAGTCTTTGGTATCTACCCTAAATTACAGTTACATCTTTTCCTGCAACTTGCGCCATTCCTGGGTTATTAAAAATCAAATTTACAAAATACAAACATTAAGATTATAATTTTAAAAGTTAAATAAAATATGAGTAAACTACATGCAATAAAAACGTTATAGTACTCAAGAACTGTGCACCAGAACTTTCACCTGTACTCTGTAAGCTGTTTAGCATGTCGTACTCCCAGAAGACGTTTCCTTCTTGCTGGAAGACCGCTCGCATTCAACCTATTCCAAAGAAAGGGAAGAAATGTCTGCCACAAAACTATCGTCCAATAGCGTTACTTTCAATGCTCTCTAAAGTAATGGAAAAGGCAATAAATGTCGAAATAATCAAATATTTAGAAGGCCATCGATTAATAAGCGACAGGCAATACGGATTTCGGAGCCGTCGTTCCACTGGTGACCTGTTAAGCTACGTAACGCACTTATGGACACAATCAATTGAACAACACGGCGAATCCAGAGCCGTAGCCTTAAACATATCAAAGGCATTTGACCGAGTCTGGCATAGAGCCCTATTAGGGAAATTAGCGTCTTACGGATTACCACAACAACTCTGCGGATGGATGAAAATTTTCTTCTGGGAAGATCGATCCAAGTTGTTGTAGATTGTGTATCATCCAATTCGTTTGCTATAAATGCAGGAGTGCCCCAAGGATCTATTCTTTCTCCAACTCTATTTCTTCTCCACATCAACGATTTGCTTGGATCGACAAATAATAATATCTACAGCTTTGCAGATGACAGCACTCTTATATCCTCCATCTCGAACAGTGGGCCTGTGAATACGGCTACATCACACAATCAGAGATGTGAACAAATTAATTCTCTAAATGATGATCTGGACAAAATCTTGAAGTGGGGAAAGGACAACTTGGTTGTATTTAATGCAAACAAGACACAGCTCACAACGTTTTCCAGAAAAAATGCATCAACAGTTCCTCAGAACCAAATGGATGACCATCCAATCCATCACAAGGACTCAATGCACCTTCTAGGAGTCACAGTCAATTCAGGAATCACATGGCAGAACCACATATCCTATATCGCAAAATCGGCGTCCGCAAAGTTGAGCTACCTATTTAGAGCAAAGAGGTACTTTAGCTCCAAGCAACTTCTCCTTCTCTACAAAGCACAGGTTAGACCAGGCTTGGAATATTGTTCCCATATATGGAGCTCGGCCCCAAAACATTCACTTAACATGCTTGACAGCATACAGAGACGAACAGTTCGACTCATTGGAGACCCTACACTCACATCGAATCTACAACCGTTGGTGCACAGAAGACAAGTCGCTGACCTATGCTTGTTCTATAGGTACTTCCATGGTAGATGTTCTGAGGAACTCAAAGACATTATCCCTCGAAATGCAACTTTTGGGCGCCCAACAAGACAAGCTGCTAATGCTCATGACCATACAGTACACTTGACAACCGCGAGGACATCAACTTTCAAAAACTCCTTCTGTTACAGGACAAGCAAACTTTGGAACTCGCTTCCTGGGGATATATTTCCAGAAGACTACAATTTGCAGCAATTTAAGTGCAGAACAAAAATACATCTGCAGGCATCACGGGGCGCTGTTGAAGCGTTATAGGTTCGCCTTTCCCGGGAGAAGTATATATATAAAAAAAAATAAAAATTTATAGGTACATAAAACAAATTTGCATCCATAAGAACGCCCATCAATCGAGAACGGATCATCCAATTTGATCTATCTTTTCTTTGTTGTGCTTGCCTCCGCCTGAGGAAGGTTTATACGTCGAAAAAATTTAAAGATTTTAAAATGAAATTGAAAAATTCAAATACAAATTAATTTTCCATACGTTTTTTGCTGGGATTTTTTTTTTAATTTTAGTCTCAACATAAAGTGAGATCCTGGCGGATATTCGCCTGTCGCGATAGGTGGGGCTGTTGTCGATCTCCGAAACTATACTCAACTGATTTCAATGAGATTTTTCAGGTGTGTATGGTTGGTTGTATCTTGGAAGATAGAATAAATTTGGAACTGATAGATGGCGCGTGTACTTTTGTTGATGTACCTGGGTGTAGTTTGAAAGATAGGAAATGTAATAAACAGTTTTTCAAATCATTTAACTTAATTTTTAAAGTGAAGACACACTGGACCTGGGGAGTAAACTGATAAAGCTTGGTACACAGACACTAGTCTACTAAACCACTTGTATTACGGGCGAAGCCGGGAGCAGCTTGTATGTATATAAAAATAGTATTGATTAGGAAATTGAGAGAACAAAAAGTATAATAATTGTAAGAAAGAAAAAATATATTTACCTTTAAAGTCCACCGACGTCCATCCGCACGAAAATCTTAGTTTGTTATGGCTAAACTCAATCAGCCTGAGTCTATAAAGCTGTGCTCTCTTTAAAATGCCTCTACACGCAAAATCTTATTTATAAAAAAATCTCAACATTGTATAGAGGTTTTAAATATAAGCTCAACGCGTTTCGAGGTTGAAATGTAATTTTGACTTCACATCATTAAGCAAAATCTGTCACATTTTATTTTAAATAAAGTCAAAAATAAATTGGCGAAATGCCTTTTCATTATACCTCCTTTATTACCGATTTTACACAACTAACGCTTTTAGATATACAAGACTAAGATCACGAAAACAATATAAGGTGAGATTTGATCCCATGACACTCAGAAATGAGGACTTTCGTTCAAAGTATAGATTCTCGAAAGCAAATATGCGCAAAATAATCGCAATTGTAAATACAGATCTTAGCGGGGACAACAGAGGCGGTCACATTCCTGTAGGTCTGCAGGTTATGGCTGCTATTCGATACTAAGGACGAAATGGGGTAGGTACGCTGTTTAGCATTAACTCGGTTGGGGTTTACCTTTCAGCTAAGAATTATTCGTTCAAACTTTCATAAATTGTTTTAAGGTTCAAGGCGACGGTGCTGATATTCATGGATTGAGCCAACCCACTCTCTGTCAAATATGTAAACGTGTGGCAACAGCTTTTGCGTCGAAAAGGGCTATAGTTACGTGAAAATGCCAACAATAATATCCGATCAAATGATTACTATGAACAAGGTCTTCGATGTTCGCGGGTTTTCGAAAGTAATTAAAGTGCCCATATTAAAATTCCGATAGTAAATGGTCCGTCAGGACAGTATTTTAAAAAAAGGAAGGGGTATTATTCGCTAAATACTCAAGACGTGTACGACGCATCCCTTTGAATAAATGACATTGTTTGTCATTGGAGAGGAAGTACTCATGACTCTAGAATTTTTAGAGAAAGTTGCATAAAACAACGCTTCGAGCTCGGTGAATTTAAGGGTCGTCTACTTGCAGATGGTGGATACGCTTCCACTAACATTCTCTTAAAAAAAAAATAAAAATAAAAATAGTTGGCGCAACAGGTCCGGAGGGATCCTAGGCCTAGCTTCTCACAACCATTCGTTTTGTGTGAGTTTTTCAATTTTGAAACGAATGGAAGGGATCTACAATTTTGTGCCGACTCCAAACGGCTAATTGAGAAGCCCTTTCAAGACAGGTTATACTCTCGGATGTTTGTCAGATGTAGCGCAGTAGAAAAAGTTGGAATTTGGTTTTTTGCGGGTCTCGAATGTGAGACCCCTCGCTTAGTAGTCCAACACACTAACCACTAAGTCATTAAATCCTCAAACGGATGGAGAACGTCAATACAATATAGCTCAGATATCAGATCGCAATACAGTTGAAAGATGTTTTGGGGTTTGGAAACAATGGTTTCGAATTCTACTGCCAGGAATGAGGTGTTCCTTAAAAAAATAGATGAGCACAGTTTTGCTGTTTTGGCCCTCTTCCTACGATTGCTGTCTCAATACAACGTCCCGGTTGCTATGTGCCAGCTACCTATATATACCTTCTCCCATCGATTCCAATCAAAGTGCCTGTCATCCAGAAGTACACGCCATGTCGGTCACAAACTGCGCCATCAACTAAACAGATAAATGGAAACTTTTCTAAACCATCGCCAGAAGACTCTAAACCATGTCCAGCAATGTAATTACACCCAAACCGCGACCACATTTCTATTTAGCACGCAACTTCCCTACAATGTTCCCGCTGACCGAATATCCATACACAGATAACAGACTGACAAAAAAAAACCGTCTGCCTCACTGCTATTTGGATCGTTTATTACCTGGGAGGATATAACAAGTTTTGCTCAACTACTAATTGTGGATTTTGTTGTCTGGCATTCGGCTAATAGCCGTCAGGACTGATCCTCTCCTGTCACCATGGGTTGCTGCCCTCCTTAGGCAGGCCTAATGACAACACACCGCATAGCACACAATTCACGGTAAAACAATTCAACCTAATTCATTTGGCCAGGTTCCGCACCAACATCGTCGTTGGTACTGTACTAAAACGTTTCACGACACGACAAATTTAGATATTCCCAGAGTTTCTGCTTCTGTGAGTATAGGTAGGTAGGTAGGTATGACAATGGCAACTGACTGCAGGCCTATGAAACACCTGAGCGAGGATTCACGATTCACCTGCTGTTGTCCTTTTCATGTTAATCTATGAGCAACATGCACGCACGCAGGTATGCTTTGCAATATTTACAAAGGACAATTGCCTGCAAGGACATTTCAAATTGGCACAGTATAGAACACTCCCATAAACTATACCTTGTGCATAATTTCAAATTACCAACTTGACTGTATCTTTTAGTTCGGACTTGGAACATCCGACACAGGACATAGTAGAAAAAAAAACGAGGACTGCTCAGCGATGTCCTTGCATGAAATAATGGAATATCATCAAATCCTTCAACTCCTGTCAAATCATAGCAATTGAATATCAAGTGCTCGACGAAGAATCGGTGTAAGCACTTCGGTCGTCTGCCATGCACAATAAATTCCATTAAATCTAACAAAGCCACATACCTACACACGTCTTCCACCCAGTTCCCCACTTAACGACTCCGCATGCGGCATGATGAATCGTGATGGCTTAATACATGGGAATGGATTCACTGTTGTTTATGAATTGAATCAAATTATACAAGGACATAGGAGTTATTTGGGCCAGCTCCATGTACATCTGTATCCTTCTCGGGACGTTCTCTTTCACAGAAACGTATGTACAAATTACAAAAAGATATACGGAAAGGAAAAAGGCGCTTAACTCTTGTTTATGGACTCGAGAGGCGACAGTAACGACTTGTGGTTGTGTGCATCGATTAGGACTATATGCGCGTCAGTAACGTTTAATTACAGAGCCAGGCAAATTATCGTCTATGACATTAATGCCCCAGATTATACTAAAGTACGAGTGGGTTTTTCTCTTTTTCTCGAACCATGAGGACGGAATTAATTATCCTTGAATGGGATATGCTCATCGAAGGCGGTTATCCCAGAGCTGTGCAAAATTGTTGACGGCTCTGCCAATCCTGCCAATCGAAAGCATTCGACTTTTACACCTTTATACGCATCACCATAAATGTTTACCGCCATATAATCCTTATAAAAAAAAAAAACTCACAAGTTATCCTGTAACACTCGAAGCCTTTCTTTTCTACATACTCTGGCGGGCAACGTCAATATATTATGTATATATGCCCGCTACTTTGGCGCAGATAAAATTATTAACTCGCCATCATCCACATATTATCGATTGAATGTTAAATTGTATGCCAAAGTGAATGTATCCTTCAGGATGTATGTGTACATCCTGCATGAGGGCATAAAAAATAAAAACTCCTTAAATGAGGATGTTCGAATTACCATTTTATAACCACCAAGCCGTGAAATTGAGTTAAGGCCGTATTAAAAAGCTCTAAGACGATTATTGCCCGATAAAAGGAGAGAGCCAGAAGAGAGATGGAGTAAAAGTTTAAAGGACAAAAGAAATGACGTGGCAGTTAAGGACTAAACTCAAAAGGGAGGAAGGAGGTGTTTTTTTTTTTTTACTTTGTGGCCAGATGTGTACAGAATGGGAAAACTTTGCTCATATTATTATTTCAATTTTAGAAAGGACGGCCCTTCGGTGTGCCGATGTGATTATTTGAAAGGTGCAATTTAGTTATATGGCAGGTTGATGTAAATTGAAATGGTAAGGTCGTGTGTAGGTATTTTGAGATAAATGGCAGGTGGACCTCTCTGAAGCTCTGTTTAACTGAATGTGAATAGGTTGTGGGGTAGTAATACTTAAGGCGGTCTTACGCTCATCAAAATCAAGGCACTTTTCGATATTAAGTTTAGGGTGTTAAGTTTGCTTCTGACTGAATATGAGATTTCCAAAAAAAAAAAAAACAGCGCTCCTGGGCTCATTCACACGCACAGACTTTGAAAGTAGTTCCAAGATTCGTTTCATAAAAATCCAAAAATTGCCTTCGATTAGGGGGATCTGACAGCTGAGGTATGTGAGCCGATAATTCTTTTTAATTAAAAGGCGTTTTTTTTTTTAGTTCAGAGCAGAAAGTGTTATACAAAAGGTTTGTGTTTTGTTGTTTTGAGCAAGCTGAGTAAAAGGCACATTTGCATACACACTTGAAGTAACATTTGACAGCAAAAAAAAAAAAAAAAAAACAGGAAAAACAGAACGATCTTCATGCTCATAATACTCGAGCTGAATTCAGTTCTCAGCTCTGAACTAAAAAAGAAAAACTCCTAAAGTAGTTATTTCACACTCTTCTTTCTTCTTTCCTTTTTGTCGGAGGTTGTCCGATGGCGCACTCAGACAGCAGACACAACTACTGGTCCATTGTGCTGCCAAACAGACACCTTACTTTTCTGTATTTAGTCCTTCCGTCTTTCGAAGAAAGATGAGAAGCATAGAGGATCCAAACTAGAGAGCCAACTCCCGTGCACCTACCCGATTTTCCCCGCAAATTTTGAATGACAGCCCTCTCTCGCGCGAAATAAATTACTAAGTCTTGTATTTTAAAAAATAATATACTTTTATTATTAAAATTGCTTATGAGCTAAAATAACGTGTAGTATTCGTCTACCAGTTAATTAAGTCTGCCCGACAAAGGGAACCAAAATGTTCTTATATACTAAGCAAGATCGATATGAAGTATCGATCCCTTTTTTATGGCACCTACTCATAAATAACGAGTGTTATCTGCCTGAGTCCTTTATTGTTTGTCTGGGTTGGAAGAGTACCTGGAGTGTCCGTTTGGTTTTTCTTAATCTTCTCTTCTCAGAAGGATACTTGGGACGTTTGTTGAGAGCGAGGGTATTCCGTCGTCATGTGGTTGGCATGTGTGTTGCCTGTCTGTTATCTCTAACATAACTCGCGCTCTTATTTTTCCTGTCGGTGAATACCTACGTGTAATTAATGGCCGCCCGTTGGTACTTTTATAATTAAAAACAATTTGTAAATGCATTTATAACAATAAATGTAGCACGAATGAATGTTGAGCACAGTTTTTTATATAGCTTTACTTGTTCTCTATCCATATTCGGTTCCAAAAAATGTTCATCCATTCACATTTCAGACCTTTTTAATTTTGTTTATATGAATTACATTTTTGACAGCAGAATTCATGCAGCTAAACCTTGGGGGTTGTTCCATAAATAGGTTAACAACATGCAAGCTAAGCCCAAGGTTCCACTAGGGCAAAAGTAAAATTTATGTGGTATTCGATTGGGCGCTCTCAGAACACTTTTTTGCTCTCAGAGCAGTTTTTATGTTCGTTTGGTACAAAAAAAGCAATATTTTCCGATTTCAGAGCACTTTTGCGAATCTAGATATTTTCTTAGATTTACCAACACAAGTGCGTTTGAGTTTGACAACTGGTGGAGGGCGTTTAGGTTTTCGTGCATTTTTTTCTACAGCAAAGAAAGGCATTGCATCGGGTGAATTTATTTTAGTAAATTGGTTATGTATAAATATTTAAAAATCTATCGAGACGCAAATTTAGAATGTTTTAATTTAAAATTTAACCAGTGAATGGAAAACCTTTTGTAAAGCGTTGAAGGCTACACATATTCGAATCGCACGAGTATTATCACAAAAAAAAGCAAGTGACGTTTTCATGTTCGATTAGCCACCCGAAATCTAAAATCTCAGAGCGAATCTGAAAAAGCCCAAACGAATACCACATTAGTAGTTGTTGGAATTGCGTGCTGAAAATCCTACTTTTCTTTGGTTTGCTGAGATCGAAGCTCAAAAAAACACTAATTGGATTTTGCGATACAATTTCCGATTTCGGATTTGGCGTATTCAATCGTGAGAATCCAAATAATTTTGTTTAATGTAGGTATTCTCATGTTCTATTTCGTGTTTTGTATATATAGCGCAGTACTTGAAACAGATTTCAGATGATGAAGATGAAGATTCGCAAATTTATCCAGACTCCGAAAAAAAGTTAAAGCTTAATTTAAGAGCAATAGTACCTATAGACGGAACAACAATATTGAATTAATTTTTTGAATTTAACAAATTCATGCTTTCACATATTTATATTGTGTAAGTATGCATTTTACGCATCAATTAGAGATTGTAAAATATGTTGAAACTGAATTAAGTTTTTCCCACGGCATACAAACTGTTTCCCCTACATTGTGTTTAAATATTGAAGTTAACAGATTAAAATCCACAAAAAAAAGCAAAAGTGCAAAAAACTGTATTAGCTCATTTTTCTCTGATTAATAACATGATGTGGATTTCTGATATTGACAAATATTAGGTATATTATGTCCGAAATTCGATTTTCCAACAAATTCATAAACTTTGAAAATGTTTAAATTGAACTGCGATGTGAACGCCGTGTAACTAATCGGCACAAAAAATGACGAACACAGTCGCCCCCACTTAAAATTCCACCTTAGTAATGGCCGCCCGATTGACAACCAATTTCCTGCCTAGGAATTTCCTAAGTATGCGCGCGGCAGCAATGGCGCTCCTTTGATTTGTACAGGCACTAATACTTAGGAAATTCCTAGGCTGTACAAGGTCATAGGAAGCTTGTGGGCAAATGTACTGTTTCTGCTCTCAGTTGGCTCTCTAGTTTGGATCCTCTATGATGAGAAGGAGCTTCAGTGATGAGAAGGAGCTTCAGTGATGAAGAGCTTAGATGTTCGGCACTCACCACGTCAGCCCCAAAGATCCGCAACCTGAAGCGAGCAAAGGCAGGACAGCTGCAGAGAAAGTGTTCCGCTGTATCGTCGTCCTCTCCACAAGCAGGACAGATATGGTGATGTGTGATGCAGAACATTTAAGTGTTTGTCAAAAGCATAGTAGCCCGAAAGGACGCCCACAAGCCGTCTGTAGTCGATTCTACTGAGAGACAGAAGGAAGGCCGCCGACCTTCGGCAGATGTCCGGGCGCAGTCTTTTGGTCTATCTGCACCCAGCACAGTCACCCGTATTTATGAGAAACCCAAGTATCAATGGATGACCTAATTACAGATGCAGGCAGACCCAACGCAGGTTCAGGTCCTAAGAAAGCTACTTATGAAGACAGCCTAGCAAGATCATCAGCGATATCATTCCCCTGGATACCAGTGTGACCTGGGACGTGGGACCCAAACAAGATTCACTAAATTTAGCCTTCCGACCGAGTTCAGAGAAAGCTTGAGATCGAGCACTAACTAAGACGAGGTAAGAGGGTTAAGCAGCGCTTTTAATGCAGCTTGGCAAACGCATATGCTTTTAGCCCTCCACCTGCTTGTCACAATAAAGGGCATAGCCATAAGAATAGCGAAAATCTCTGCTTGGAAGACAGATAGCGGCATTTTTTTTTATTTCCCTTTTTATCACCGCTCCACCCCTAGCAAAATCTAGATGCGAACAAGGCAACCTTGCAGTGGAATCACAGTCGGTGCTGAGGAAAAGGAAAATCCTTTTCTGCAGACTGTTAAACGGGGAAGACGACATAAATTCCGCTTTCAGGCAGAACGACCCATTTTGAGCGATGAAGCCAAGACTTCCGTCCACCTGACCAAAATGAAGTGAGGATAGCAATATCCAAGCTGAAGTCCAACACGGTTGCTGGACCAGACAGCTTACCTGTTGATCTCTTCAAGGGAACGGGAGATGACTTGGTGGAGTGCATAGACCAACTCATCTCCAAGAATTGGTAAGAGGAAAGTGTGCTCGATGAATTCAGTTCAATCCACAAGAAAGGAGACCCTCTAATCTGCACCAACTATAGAGGCATCAGTCGCATATAAAATTCTATCTGCCGTACTGAGCGAACGCCTGAAACAATATGTCAACGAACTGATTGAACCCTAACAGTGTAGTCTTAGGCCCTGTAAGATCGCAACCGGCCAAATATTCACAGTACGGCAGATCCTGGAAAAAACCCAAAAAGTCCAAGTCGATACCCACCATCTGTTTATCGATGTTAAGGCCGCACGACAGCATTTATAGAGACGAACTATACAGAGCCTCGTCCAGTTTTGGCATCTCTGCCAAACTTTTTTTTGGTTTTGATTGTGCTGAATGGTGATTTGAATGCTCTCTGCTCCATAAAGGTCGGAAACAATATGACCGAGTCCTATGATGTCAAAAAAGGATTTGCACAACAACGTGACGCGCTGTCGTGTGACTTTTTGAACATCATTCTTGATTCAAGATTGTGCGAAACTCGCAAGTCAACACCAGAGGCACAATTTTCCAGAAGTCTGTGCAATTACTGTTCGGCAGAACAGAGCTAGCTGTAACTGGTGCGTTTGCAATATCAGTACAGAAGCGGCAAAAATGTTTTTTTTTTTTTTTTGTGAATGAGGGTAAAACAAAATGTTTGCTGTCAATAAGAAGGGACACACAATATCGACGAATCGGACAGAACGTAACTATAGACAGCTATAACTTTAAGGTCGGTCGGGACTTTGTCTACCTCGGCTCCGCTATTCATTCTCAAAATGACATCACCTCAGAAATCATGCGAAGAATCACACTTGCCGAACGCTGTTATTTCGTCCTAGAAGTCCGAGGGCTCGATTGCGGGAGTAATTCGGTCCTCCGTTACTACGACACTTTGTGCTTTTCTTTGAGAGTATCAGGGATGACACTTATTTTAAAAACGATTTGAACCTATGGAACGATAGGACGCCAATTAGATGTGATGATTGTAAAATTTTACTGTTGCTTTTCAAAGCGCCACCGCATTGCATAAGGATGCATTTTCAATTTGAAAAACAAGTTATTAAATCGCTGTCTAAAAATCAGAGTTCGACTGTTCACTAAAGTCGACACAGACCTTCATAATCTGGCAGTGTCGACTTATGGAATCTGTATAATATGTAAATAAACCATTACGATCCTCGTTTGCATTATAGGAAAAACCTAGTTTACTTCACGTCAATAAACAAAGTTTGCGTCATCGAAAAGGAGCCTCACTTTGCAGAACGGATTCCACATGATTCAACCCTTAGCCACCATACGAAATTCGTTCCACTTGATCTTCCTCTGCCAATATTAACATATTACACCCCATTACACCGAATGCTCCCTTCGAATCGCATACGTCAATCACGTCCCTATTTTCCAATGATATGCCAAAGTTGACAAAATCAAATTTGCTTAATTATTTCAATCGCAATCGAATGCACTTTACACACATGCACAATGTCTCAAGTTGTAGGCACTCCCTGATTCGCGAACAGTGCTGTCTCCCTCTTTTCCCATCTGAAGCTTATTCAACAGTAATTGATATCCATGAGCATAAGCCATAAGGTCCTCGGAATCCCGCCGCGTCGCAAATAATTAAAGTTATTGAACTGAAAATTCTGTCGCCGGAAATCGCTCTGATTTAACTGACTCAACGCCATTATACTTGAGCAAATTTGCCTTCGCCGAACTCTCCCTGGTGCGGTGATGCGCTTCTGGGGATAAATTTAATTACCCAAGGAGCGCAGATTGTTTTGCGACGCTTTAAATTTTACGGGACGCTTTCGAACGTAATTAATGTCTCAACAGTTTAAAATTTTGCGAAAACTACCGGATATCCTGTTTTCCGGGCGTAAAAACACATATATAAGTATATGTAGGGGAAGAGCTATAAAATGAGGGAAAAAAATCCACAGAAAAGGACTCAACCTATCCGTGTGTACGGGTTGAATGAATGACATTTTTATGACATTTTAAATGCCCTAGTGGAAACGGCAGCCAACCCATCCCGATTCCCGAGTATGGTGGTGGCTGTTTGGCCGTGGCGTTCAAAGGACAATGGTTAAACAAAGCTAAGCTCTGAACGACATGCTCATCCGTCGTCGTCGTCGTTGTCGAAAACAACGCGAGTGATGCCATTCTTTTTCATCATTCCTGTTCCCTAAGAGTCCTTAATGGGTTTGGTTTGTTTTTCCGTTCCTCTGTGTCTGTGATGGCCCGCTCTCGCAGTGGGTTTTACGATCACTTAAACATTTTTATTGGTCCTGACAAAATGCCAACATATATATTTCGACTGGTTTGTTTTTTCATTATTATTTTTTTCGTGCTGGGTGGCTGTGGGATTTTGGGAGTCTCATACATGTACAACGTCTGTCATATTCAATGAAATCAAGTTATAAACCAAAAACAGAATTCCCATCTCCTGTCAATATAACTTTTTACTGCCTTCCCAAAGAACGGGGATAAAGGAGAAATAACAGACAAAAAAAGAGTGGCCCCCAAAAAATATACAGGGACCGTGTGTAAAGTTTCGGGTACGTGACCTGCAAGTGGGTGACCAACGGAGTGAGATGGCAACTGTCTCGTATCTGTCGATGTGTGATTGTTTGTGACAGGACGCTCGTATGAAATTTGGTCTCTTTTCGAGTGAATGGAAGTGACGTCTTCATCTGTAAATACACCCGACCCCCGACGATGGGGTTAATGTATGGCTGCACTGGGCCTTCATAATACACGGTCCGCTTGGAATTCATTCGTTATGCGAATTTTATCTTCTGTTGTAGTGGGACGTATGTGAGATGACGATGGTGGACATAAAAGTTTGACTGCCCTCTTGTGATTGCAGTGGTCAGTACTCAATAGAGTTATTTTCCTGAGCAGATAAGACCTGTCTAATTAGCAAATCTACTTGATATCAATTGATATTATCTCACTCACAGATTAGAGGAAAATGGAAAAATTGATTTCTGTACCATAACAACACATGGGAGATGAAACGCTCCTAAATATGTATTTCTTAAAAAAAAGGATACCACTTCTCTTTCCATTTTCATCGCAAAAAATTCACTCGGGTCAATCGCCCACAAGTATAATAAAACGAAGGAGCCAGCACATGGAGATGTCTGTGATATCTTTTCAGCTTTTCATTTTATTGTTATCCTTTATTAAAAAAAAAGGTCCCCAAATGCGAGCAGGCTCACCTTTGTGAAATTGATATTTATCAATATGATATAGGAAGAGTCTTAGTAGAGGGTTGTATGAAATGGATATGATTTTTCGTCGAAATTATAAAAATTGCTTTTGCAATAAGGATACGGCCTTAAAAATTGATATGCCAAGTTAAGGACATTTCATCGAAATGGTAGATATTATTTTCGGCCGTCGCCACTGGCCACTGGTGAGTAAAAAGTGTATGCGTTCAGGTCTTTAACTCTCGTTTCTTCTTAAATTTCTTGTGATATACAAATGTATACACAGAAAAATTACTTATATTCTCAGTTCAGCCTTCTAGATTTGTTGAAAAATATTTTAATGACATTTTCCCAGCCAGAATATTCGATACGCTATATACAGATACACCTAAGAGCTAAGACATCCTATACAAATTTCCTATTTCGTGCATAGCCTTCCAGAACGAGTAGAACGTAAAAGCAACATTATTCCTCATTCTTTCATTTCCGCTTTATCATTTATCAAATACCACACGAACCCCACACAAACCCATAGTCATAGTTGATTTCGTTTATGACTAAGCTAAACGAAATGTTGGGTACGATGTGCGTTATGCTTTTTTTATAACATTTAATTTTGATGGATACATTTGGTTTCAACTCATCTGAACGAGTTGATGGTCGAATAAGTGAAAATGAAAAGTATTGTTTTCGGAGCTTCTCGCTGGTCGCAGTCTAGCAGGGTAGTTTTTCGTTTCAGTATGAATTAGGAATGAGCCCAAAAGTACAAGAGGCTGGCACAAGATGGGAAATACACTATGAAATTTACTACGATTTAGAGGATAAGTGGATATTGGGAGATTTTTTTTTTATTTTGATGTTGTAGCGGAATGAGTATTGATGTCGCAGGTCAGAATAGTCTGTCCAAAAGGAGTTGAAACTTCCCTCAAGGAGCAGTAGCAATAAGAATAGTCCTAGACTTCTTTTTGATCAAATGAAAAAAACTTTTCTCAACTTTATCATTTTTTACCATTTCTAAAATAAATAAATAAATTATGTACCTTTTTAATTTAAAATTTACTTCCAACCTGCCTCGTAATGTGGGTAACTATAAATAATTGTAATAAGGCTCTTTTTTATGAATTACCTGTGTTGCTTTTTAAATCTATTCAACCTACCTGCAATATGCGCTTTTAATTTAACTTACCGTAACATGGGGCTACTTTGCCCCAGCAGGGGTAACTTTGCGCCACTAGCGAAAAGAGTTTATTTATTTTTTCGCGCCCAGACATGTCTCAACCTGCATATCAAAACTACTGCAACTAACACATACAAACGTACAGATTCGCGGGTAGGATCATTCGTTCGTATACCTTCAGTGAGTAAACAGTGGTTGACGTGCAAACTTTTGTCAAATTTTTTGAGTGTTTTTTTTTTGTGCAAAATTTAGTGTGTACACCGGTTCCAGCGAAAACTGTGAAAGTAAGTATATTTTTTCTTGTTAAAGTGTTATTTTGCTATTAATTTAAGCATGAAATTGTCCTTCCTTATCTTGAAACAAAATTATAATGTTTTTTTTTTTGTGTGACCATGAAGTTTTTTCAGCTTTAGGGGTTACTTTGCGCCTGGAGCAAACCGATGTATTAGGCTCCATTCAACCTCCGAAGAAGGTTTCAAATAGAGGAACTTTCGCCGTTATTGAGCTGCAATCTATATTTGACTAATGAATCAATTTTTAGAATGACTGATAACTACTTTTTTGTATTCCTTCCTTTTGTGTTATATTTTTTTTTATTATTATTAGTTTTTTATTATTTTTTATATGAAATCGACTTTTTGTTGTTAAAGGCTATATTATATATGAAAGTTAGAGCCCAAATATGAATTTTGAATTCATGATATATAAAAGAAGGACATTTTTTATGTTAAAGTTATATAATAATTAATGTTTTACTACTAATATTTAAAGATTTTGAAGAAATAAAATGTACCATTTGGTTTTTTCTTTATATAAAATAAAGTGTGGGGTATTTTTCACTTTTTTTTTTCAGGAAAATAATCCTCGAATCAGTAGCTACGAAATCTCTTAACAACATTGCTCCAGCCTTTTAAATGCAGGCACATTCACCCAAAGTTTCGGATGGAGCAAAGTAACCCCTTCCCTTGGATAACTTTGCCCCAATTTTCAACCGCAAAAAAAAATATGTTCTTAGTTACTATAAAAAAAATTAAGGTCACATAAGTATGCTTTAATATCTTATTATATAAGGGAAATAGGAATAGGC
This sequence comes from Cheilosia urbana, assembly GCA_946477585.1. Lineage (NCBI taxonomy): Eukaryota > Metazoa > Arthropoda > Insecta > Diptera > Syrphidae > Cheilosia > Cheilosia urbana. The sequence continues at coordinate 163,673,836 of OX297854.1, read as the reverse complement.
ATAATTAAAATATTTTTTAATCATTTTTAAGAGTTTTTTGCAAAAAGACTGCAAAAAACGGAGCAAAGTAACCCCGGTTTACGGTACTAACATTAGTTTGTACAATATCTTACTTGAATCTTAAACTGAAAGACTTTGACTATAATTTGTTTTTTTTTTTTTTTTTACGTTACTTCTTTATTTAATACTAGCAGACCCGGCGAACTCCGTTCCGCCCAAATTCATAAATGTAATGAAAATAATATTTCCAAGCATGCACAGCGCATGCTACTTTACATAATTCCGTCAATTCAAATTCTTTATTCAAAAGTTATATTGAATACAATAGAAATAACTGAAGTATAGCAATGTCGATGTATTTCAATAAAACCGCAATGATTGACGTGCCGACGAACCTTCCGCTTTTGTACTAAAGTGGTTTGCCTACAGGTGAGCACGCCACATACAATTGGACCATGTGAAAAACATGGGAATTCAAGATTGATGCTACAAATATCCAGCGATTATCCTTGCGACTTATTATTTTGTCATAGACACTTAAATGCCAAATCGTTCTGAGTAAGCGGAGTCCGCGATATGACAATGTTTGCCTTTTAAACTCAAAATCGTGATTACATGACATTTTGATTTGAGATTCTTCACAATCATATCAAACGCGATCCGAAACAAAGTTCCGGTGCATTAAGGGCCGTTTTATTCACTCGAAGTTGAACTTGAGGAATTTGATATATGTATAAAAATCCCCAAGTTGTGTTAAACTTCGAGTGAATAAAACGGCACTAAGGTTGTTCAACAAAATGATAACTGAGCCGAATTTTAATTTCAAATTGTGAAGCTGTAAGTCCGGAACATCCGAATTAGAAAATTAAAATTTTAAATAATTTTTGTTGTATTGGAAGTGATACCACCCGTTTCCTATCCATTCCATTTTTTCCCCAAGTGCGGTTCCTTTATCAGGATTGAAGACAAATCTGCGATCTTCTAAGTTCATTTTCTCTATCGCCGTTTTAAACATTGTAATGAAAGCGTTGATTGCATTTATAAGGTTGCAATTGTCGAATGACGTTTTTTTTCACTCCTGTTTGCCGTCTGTACAGGCTATCGACTTGATCATCCCCCGACAAAATGAAGTACACCTGCGAATATTGCTGTACGTCCTCATTTACTGACAAGAAGGCAGAAGGATGGTAAATTTGGCCTGGAATCTGTTAATCTGAATTTTGCGGCGTAGAATCCCAACGAAATCATACGAAAACAGTAGTTGTACTGTCAAATGTTCTTTAGAAAATCCTCCGATTCAAATTGCTCCGCAGGTGCTACTTTTACATTGCCACTCGCACAGCAGTTTTTTAGCGCGTTTTAATGGTGGCACACAATTATAGTCATCGCTCCAATATCGAAAATGGCATCACCGACATAGTTTTCTGTTCTTTCTACTGAAATGCCAGTCCTTCGAATATCAGAAACGACGTGCATCTTGCCACTCCGATTTGAACTTGCTCCCATCCCAGCAATCGTAGGATTTGACGCAGTTCTCATTACTTGCACTCTCAATTTTCTTGACTGTTGATCTGGTCTTATGCCATGCGATGTCCCACTTTTCGCTTTCTTCTGTAGTTTTGCTTCGTTGATATTTGTTGTTGATTTGCTTGCCTTGTTCGGCGGCCAATATTTGTGCGCATACATCTTGGCATTTTTAAAAAATAACTGAAATTTGCTTTTTAATAACTATTTTGTCCGCGTTTAAACTTTTTACATTTAATTTTTAATTTATCATCTGTGTAAAAGAAATGAAACTGTTGGAGCGATGCACAAAATCAAAAACAAACCATCACTGTTGACCAACGTATAATACATTAATTTCATCTCGATTTTATCAATCCACTTTTTGAAAAAAAAATCCGCACATAGTTGGTACCTACGTAGATTTCTAATTAATTTTTGATATAGAAAAGTCAAAATAAATAGCGCAGAAAATCAAAAAAATCTAAAATGGAAAAATTAAAAAATAAAGTAGCCTATCACAATACTCTATCCCGTAGCTTTATATTCGTAAAAGAATTTTTGAAATCGGTTCGGTAGTTCCGGAGATTACCTTCCTCAAACAAACATTACCTCTTTATATAATAGTGTGATGTGATGTGATTTATTTATTACCTTCTTTGTAAGTTTATAACTACAACCGTATATATGTTTTATGGATTACGTAATTGCTTTTCTAATGGATTTTGAATATGTACCATGTACCTCTAATATTAGATTTTAGTAACTTATCCTTTATTTCTGTTTTAATTTATTATTATTTTAATTTAATATTAATATTATTATTATTATTTTTATTAAAGAGCGAACACTTTTTCTTGTTTTACCTGTAGGTATATTTAAAGCCAAAGTGAATTAATTATTTATGTTTTGAATTCAATTTTGTTCTACCTTCTTAAAAAAAAAAGTTTTATGTCTTAATAAAAGATTATTGTATTAAAAATTGGGGAAAAACGGATATGGAATGGGGAATTTCGGCAAAAAAAAAATCTGGCATCACTGGTCTTCTGTCGATCGTCGCTCGATAGAGACATTTTTGGAAGCAGGCAAGCATTTTGCAAGACTCTTTTTTGTGTCGCAAACAGATCAAAATATCTCATGTAAAGAGGCCTGCGAGTGAAAGTTTCAATTAAGTTTGAACGGACTATATTTCGTTTTGTGTGAATTTTGGCTCAAGTTCTCGAGAGGGTGGCACGAGTGGAGAAATACACTAGGACTAGACTGTAGTGAGGACTTAGAGGACAATGCAAACAATTTTGTAATCGTTAATATTATTTATTCTGTAAAAATAAGGCGTTAATGAACGAAATTAACAATAGGACGCATCACGCGTTTGTGGATATTATCGTGGAGTTATCAAATATAGAGCTTATGCTGTTGGCACCCAACTGCGGATCTCCTACAAATATCCAAAGCCTATTTCTGAGCTGCTTGGTACCTACTCTGCAAAAGGTTCATTTATAAAATAAAATAAAATATTAAAATCGAATAGTACATCTTTTTACGAAAAGCTGTCCTCAAAGCTTTCTTAAAACCGAAATCAAATAAATTTGCCATCTGGCCAAACGCATCACTTGCCAGCAATACAATTCCAAACGAAAAGAAATTCCGAATTTGATCAAGTTTCCGAATAAAACGACAGATGACTGCAATCAAGTTCGTCATGGTCAGTTACCCTCTCAATCACAACAGCCATTCACAATTACAACATAATTCAATATTACTTTGGAAAATATATCTTCTCTCGATTTTGGCCTCAACACTCATCAATCTGTGTACACGCCAGCATTTATCTACACTGCCTATGTGCGGCGATAACTTTACGTCATGTTATTCCATAAGTTAGTCCAGTCAAGGTGGACAATCAGAGTCATGAATGTTTTCGTCTCGATGAGCATATTCAATGCGGAGCTATTCATCAATGTTGCTGCCTTGTTGTTCGCTTCATTTGGTGTTTTCCTTGTGCCAGGACTACTGCCATATACCCATTCCTGCCCTTAGCATCCATTCATCTATCCGAAGGCCGGTGATTTTACCTCATTTCCATTAATCAATCCTGATTACATTCATCTTTCCGAAGACGTCGACGGAGCTACCGTCAGTCTATACATATTTACAAGTGTATCCTATGTAAGTATCGTAGATTTGAGGTGGCAAGCGACACGGGTGTGAGTAAAAGTAGAAAGAAAATTCACAAAAATTGTTATTCATGTCATTCGAAGCGCGCATATTTCCGTCACAATCTTCTAAATAAATTCATTGTACCTGTCTTTGGAGTAGGTTGTAGTAGGTGGGCGCCACACCCCACCCCACTCGTGATCATAAATAATCGATTGGTTAATATTCCGGTGGTAGGCAGAGTATGACATGGAGGTGGACCCAGCGAAACAGGTGCGATGGGTGTGGAGCACAAATAAAAATCACAGTCGCCGCTTCCGCTCCTTTGTTTTCCGCATGAGATATTCGAGCAATAGTACCCACGCTCGGGATCTTTAAACAGCGAACCAAGAATCTATCATTCTGCAAACTAAACCGAAACGCATTCGTTAAAGACGAAACACACAAAAAGGGAAACGAGCCATAGAACAGAAGCTACACTGTACCCGTGATGATGGTGATGAATTCCTTATGGATTGTCCTGGCTATACAAAGTACATCGACCCTACCATATCGCAAATGAAAAATTGTCTCAAGAACAAATGAACGGAGGACGCGCATGGACGAGAACGAGACGTTTGATAGGGCAAAGTTATTTGCAAACCAATGAACTGGATCGAAGATTCCTTCATCAAATTTGGAATTTATCATCACACATTGAAGAACTACAATTAGCTATACGTATATGTAGCGAGCGGATGGGCAACGAAATCGATTAATTGCATTAGTGACTTCATTTTTTGGTCGGGAGTAAATTTAGATGGATGCGTGTCGACCTTCATTGAGACGGTTTTAACAAAATTTATGATTAAAGGACTTTTGTTCGAACTCTGTCTGACCTTTGATGGGGTGATTAATAGGTTTTCGGAGAACGGGTTAATTCTGTTTAACCCAAATCACTCAGATGGATGGATACATTAATCAGGACACTTTGACAAACTGAAAGAATATGAGTGGTCCTTCCTGGAGGTAAGGTTTGAAGTGAAATGGGGAAATAATGTAGCAGCGTGGATGTATATTTGAAGGCACCATTCATATTCAGAGGTCCTTCTGCTCGAGAAAAAGTAAAAGATTGCTTAATTTTTTAATCCGATATGTGATTAGAAAGTGTGGTAGTAGACGTATTCTTATCGAAAAACAATCTGCTGTTATCAGACAAAACTTACGAGACGGGGTGTATGAACGTGAACCTCGTTAGACACCTTCAAATTAAAAAAAAATAGCCAAATATCAGAGTAGGGGTGAAAAAAGTAATTCATGTGCCAAGCACAAACATGGACATGTTTAACTAATGTGACCAAAAATTTCAGCATCAGCAGTAAAATAATATGCTATGTCTGATAGCAACCCATGGTATATGGATTCAAGCTTACTATGTACGAGTAACTTTAACCAAATGGGCTTTCAAAATGTGATCCGATATATTTTCAAGCTATGGAAGCAAATTATGCCTTCGTTTCGCGTTTTTTTGGCCTAAAAAATCAACGAAGTTGTACGTCCTATCAAGAATCTCTACCAGAAAACTCTGCAGCCATATTATCCCTGTCCCGACTTGTGTCGTTGAAACATGAACGATAGCGACGGCGAATGTCAATTGTAATTTTGAACTAAATTTAAGCGATTTTCGGTCCCGTTTGCGTAAAGGACTTTTGCCGAAGATATAACAACGAACTCTACAAGCCGTACAGTGACATTGAATCGGGAAACAGTAGCCCAAGTAAATAATAAAGTTGGAACATGAAGTTTCTGAAATTATGGTCGATAGATCAGGGCTGTTTCAAGAAGGCTAAGCAACTTTTATGTAATACCAGGATTATTCCAGTCATTTCTACCACTAAGTCTGTCGTTAGATTGAAAAGCAAGAGCTACCAGGTGGTCGACTTGAAGATTTCCAAACTACGGTCAAGCTTTTCTTTGAAAATATAAAATAAAAATAAATTTGGCGATCTGAAGATCTTACCTTGCTCGTCTATTTCTTTGTGCATTCGTACAAAATTTCGAACTCGAGATCTTATCCATTTCTGACATTACTCAAAAAGTGGGTTTCGAAATTCTGTTCGTATGTAAGTCGGTCCGTAAGTCTGTCCGTATGCTTACAGCCGAGACCGCTGCCCTAATTTGGTTCAAACTTCGGATTTGGAGTTTGTGGGCCTACAGTTCGTTTTTTTGTTTGCAAGGTAACCTCAATGTTAATGGTACTTCCCATAAAACATTTTCGTACCAGTTCGATTTGTTCAAAAACGGCTCTAACGTGATACTTAGTTTTTTGGTAAAAAATCGAATAGCGATTTACTTTATTTTTGAAATATGGACTTTTTTTTTTTTAATTTAACTTTTCCTTAGTTTACCCGAAAACTTCAGTAACGATTTTGACCGAAATGAATACTTAGAGTAAAACTGATTTTTTCAAAATTCGTGCGTCCTTAATTTTCAATAGATACGAATCACCGAAAACGCTAATTCTAAAAACTGCGCATATCTCGACAAGCCTATTATCGATTCTGATAAAACTTTAAAAACCAAGTAATGCTTATATCCCAAACAATAGCTTATAATCGTTTTTCAGCTAAATAAAGGGTTTTACAATAAGAGGTGTTATTGTGAATGAGCCGCTATTTCGGTAGCTTTCACTTTTGAAGCTTTTATTCTTTGACATTTGAAAAGTAGAAACTACGCCATTACTTAATATGGAACGATACACGCTTCAACTACGCACTGAAATTATATTAATTCACTACAAAAATGGTGAAAATCTTGCAGTCACAGTTCGCAAAACTAAAACATTTTTTGGCTGTCGTGAAGCACCTTGTCGGACCGCAATACAGACATTGGTGGACAAATTCGAGCTGTTGGGACAAGTTAGTGATGTGAAGAATAAAACTCGCTCAAGAACAACTGAGAATATTGCTGCTGTAGCCCAAAGTGTTGAAGAAAACCCAGGTTTGTCCATTCCTCGTCGTTCTTTGGAATTGGGCATTCCACAAACGTCATTACACCGTATTTTGCATAAAGACTTGCGTCTTAAGGCTTATAAAATTCAGTTAAAACAAGAACTCAAGCCGGCCGATCATCAACAACGTCGTGTCTTTGCTGATTGGGTCCTTGAAATGCATGAAAATGATCCGGAATCCCATCGAAAAATCATATTGACTGATGAGGCCCATTTCCACCTCGGTGGCTACGTCAAGAAGCAAAATTGTCGCATCTGGGGCTTGGAAAACGCAACCCTCAACGTGTGATTGTTTGGTGCGGTTTATGGTCCGGCGGGGTCATTGGACCTTACTTTTTCGAAAATGAGGTTGGATCAACAGTTACGGTGAATGGATTGCGCTATCGAGAGATGGTTAATGAGTTTTTATGGTCGGAGTTGGATGGTATTGATCTGGACAACGTTTACTTAACAAGACGGCGCTACGTGCCACACAAGCAACGAAACCATTGATCTTTTACGGGAAAAGTTTCCGGAACGTGTTATCTCTCGAAGAGGTGATCACATTTGGCCACCGAGATCTTGTTATTTAACACCTTGCGACTTCTACCTTTGGGGCCACGTGAAAGATAAGATCCACGCCAACAGCCCAGCGTCGATTCAAGACCTCAAAGATAAAATTCGTGAGGCTATCGAGGACATAGGGCAGCCATTTTGCGATTTGGTTATGGAAAATTTCATGAAAAGGATATGGTCCTGTATGCGTGCTCGTGGTGGCCATTTGGCTGATGTTGTTTTTCATTTCATAACGGAATACCTTCCTCTTTATTATAAAATAAACATCTGATCATTTATCGCCAAAAATGGAATTTTTCATTGAATACCAAAATAACACCTCTTATTGGAAAACCCTAGTTCAAATAGTCGAATTCAGTTTTTGAATTATTTCTCAAAGAATTACTACCCAAAAACAAATCTCCAAGTTCGTATTATCTACTACTACTTCCAACTATAGACACTTTTAACCAGCGCCACTATTCCAAACTATTACAGTGAAAAATAAAGACATTCCCTAACAGATCAAAAAACAGAAGCTTCTAACGTTTTTCCTTGTATTCAAAAATCGTTTAAAGTGTAAGAGCTTATAAAATAGTACAGTAGGCGCTTATATAACTTTCTAACCAGCACTTGCGACAATTGCCTGTTACTGAGAGCTTCAACTTATAAAAACTCACATTGCTATTTGATATGTATGTATATCAAATGAAAAACCGAAAAGTGAATTTTATTTAACACTACCTATTTTTTTATTTTATGTACGGTTGCTTCTGAGCTTTTTACCTACCAACCAATTGACTCAACCAATCTTTTGATGAACCAGAAAATTTCGTGCGACCCAGTCGTGGACTTTATTTCCTTTGTAAACCCGCGTTGCCTTTCCAAGTTAGGATCACTGAACCACTGAAAAGGTTGACTGTGTTTATAAGCCGTTGTACGCTTCAGCCTGTCGGAGAGTGTACTTCTCTGCTTTAAGACCTCAAGTGACATGAATTCTTAATTCTGTGTAGTTCCAAAAAATGCCTGTATAAAGAAAAAAGGAGGAAAAGTGAGTTTCAAAATTTCTTAGACCAACTTTAACCCAGGTAAGTAGCATGTAACACCAACCCCATTAAAATGTCATTACTCACATATGCGGAGCTTTCAGAAGTTAGCGGCCTTCAAGAAATACAGCGGTTCAACCCACGCCTCACGTTGGGCGCCATGTATATTGCCAATCTGGATACGTGACCATTGCGGGCAAGTACGGGTGTAAGGTAGCTCGAAAACTTATATGATGCTGCTGACAAATGTCCGCTAAATCTATCAGGATACTACCACATCACATTTTCAGTCGCATTCTAATTGGTGAAGTTCGGCTGTATGTGCGTCGCGTACCCCGAAAGAGGCGACTTTGTCATAGTGATCATTGGAATAAGGCTCTTAGGGGAACATGTCAGCATAAGAAAGGAATCTCTCATTTAATATTCGGAATATAGCTACACCGTCTTGTTTTACAAAGTATTCACAGCTTCCGAGAGATCCTCCAGAGCTCCAGTGTTTGCCATAAGTTGGTAAATCCCACAAGTCTTACTCATTTCAGTCCTAAGTAATTGACTGACTGCTATCAAATGTCAACTCATTTATTATGATTGAATATTAATTATGCAATGGACATATGTAACACGCGCATTAACACGCAAAACCTTCAATCCTCTAACCCAAAAATAACCGTTATTCGGCTATACGACGATTGCTGATAAAGTATTAACGAAGCCCTCTGTGGCCTTGAAGCCAACTGCCCGAAAAAGCCCACTAATAGTTTACCAATTAAACTTTCAAAATTTCTCCAATCCCCGGGAGAGCAATTCTCGGAATGTCGTATCCTCGGAACCTACCAACGGCTGAATAGAATGAAAGCGCCGCACCAACTGTCCTGATTGAATTGATGGTTTCTGTCACTGGTTCTCGACACACACATCTTTTTCTTCTTCGAGATCATCGTCTTTTCATTTCGAGCATTTTGCGGAATGTTATGGTCCCCAACACGAAGCATTGTTGACTGTTGAGTGTCTGTCTGTTTGTGGATGTCTCCTTCGTTTGCCTGGACTCTGTACGTGGGGGTACCTTTGGGTTGTAAAAACTAACGTTTATAGCTGACATCACTTTGGACGTTTATAGTTTTCCATACACACACCAGAGACGAAAGTGAATGCGATATCCTAAGCAATCATCCCAGTAAACTTGAGTATCCTTAAACACAACAATCACTTTTATTGCAACTGCCCGGAGAGAATATGCGTGCGGATTTAGGGATAGCTACTGGCATATCGTCGAACCTTTCTTTGCGTGTAACCGTTGGAGAGTTGTACACGCCCCGCAATCTCTATCTGTGCGGTGATTTCAATAAATTTGATGGGTTTCCTTTTACCGTTCTTGTTGATGTTGATGTTGAAATTGTCCTTTTTTTCCTTCGCTGCTGCCACTATTTCTGTGTTGTGTGGTAGTGTAGTACGAAAACGGAAATCCTTGTTGAAATTGAAATTGATTTTCTTGTGGTTTGGGGGGTAGACGAGAATGACGCACTAGGAGAATGGGAATTCAAAGGTGATTTCTGCCATTCCCGAGGGTGTATGACAAAATGGTGGCGACATGGTGGTTCGTTTTATTGAGAATAGGGTTCCCCTCCCATTTGCCGTGTAATGATTGAAATTTCAATAATTCCTCCCAATGCAAGTGGGGCGTGATTGGATTTACTGAAGCGTGTGAAATGGTTCTCATACGGATGGGATGCTTATTGTTGTGATCTTCCGCTTGTCCTTTTACACGGTTGCCGTACTACTCAGTCGAGCTTGTTTTTACACAGAAAAGTAAGAAACTAAAATTTAAAATTTCCATCCAGGAATCCGCCTTGGGCGAGGATGGATAGAATGGGCGAAAATGTTGTGATGCGAATTGATTTACAGTGAAATTGACTTTCCGGAAAATTCGGCGCTGCAGGCCAAGGTGTTGGGATTTCGATTTCGTAAAATGTAAATGTTTGCAAAAAGATTTTATTTCACTTATTAGCTTAACTCCTTATAAAAGGTAGATTTAGGGTGTTTGGAGTAGGTGTACCCTTACTTTGGATTAACTTTTACAAATATGTGAATTATTCTAAAGAAAATAAGTCTTCTAGAACCTTCTCTAAGTAGATATATACTATGCGAAATTAATTGAAGCGTACTGGAAAGTAGGTACTTTGAAAGGTGCTTGATGATGGAATAGCCACTGTTTCGTGAGAACCTACGGGTAGTTCAGCCGGTGAATGCAGTAGCTTACCAAGTGGAAGCCAGATTTCAGAAATAGCATGACCGGAGCAGAGTTCTTAAGGCTGTATTCCTGGCGATAGCTTTATGACTCAGCTTATGATCTCAATGATGTGTCTGAGCAACGCATCTCCCAAGACTCACTGTCTCTGGGCTAAGTGATTTAGAAGACGCAGCTGAAACATCAATATCTGTTAAAATTAATTTCCATTCCTGAATGGCTAAATACCTGACCTTGAAACCAGAAACCACCCAATTGGCCGCCTGAAACTACATAGCTCAAGGTAGGTCGCGTAGTCTATTTCGTCAAAATTTTGGAAGAAAAACCTCCCAGAAACTTCGTTGCGAAATATTCTTACCTTCGCATAGAAAGGGTGCCATATATTCCCCCAGCTTCGTCCTAGAGTTAGCTAAATAAATGTAGGTATACGTTTAAATTAAAAATCAAAAATTCAGTAATGTAATTTAATCTATATATATAAAAAGAAAACCTTAAAATTGTGTTCGTTAGTCGTCGATTCACGCCTTAACGCATTTACCGATTTGAACCAAACTTTCACACATATTTGCTATTGGTCTGTATATCATTTGTGTGAAGTTTTGTCGCGAAAACAAAGCTTTGATGGGATGAAAAAGGCTATGAAAGTTTGTATGGGGAAATGCACTTTGAAACAACAAAAAAATGGATAGAAATCGAATAGTTACATTTCAAATACAAAAAAAAAAAATTGATTTTAAAAGCAATTGTTGTTTTCAATTATTTCAATTATTTTCCGGGCAATTTGTTGTTGTGAACAGTTTTGAATTTTTTTTTAAATAATATAGGTAGAGGTACCTACCTAATAAGTTTGTTCTATTAAATTATGTTTACTATGTTACATTAAGTAACATTTTAAAGTGGAGTAGGTACTTTGATATTTTTGTTTGATGGTGTTTGAATCCATTATTTTCAGGATCCTTGCATTAGTACGAGTGAGTAAGTTGAAATGTAGGGGTGATTGAGATGCGTGGACAATGATGTTGTTCAGCGTTTTGAGTTTTCACGTAGGGGTTGTTACGAAAAATGAGCGAGTAACAATCTTGGTACTCTGCTCATTCGTGAGTAGGGTTATGGCACCTGCAACAACATTAACCAATTTTTTGACACTTGCCGAAGCCACGAGTTTGCACGAACACTTACTTATTGCGAAATGCCCCGATATTGTAATGCGTCGTCGAAGAAGTCCAAAGGGCGGAAACAAGGTGAAGTAGTTCCCGCATTTCGTGGTGTTTATGCAAGTGATGCAGTTGGTAGAATATACACAGTTCACCCGAAAAACAACGAATGCTTCTATTTGAGAATGCTTTTGGTCAATGTCTGTGGCCCTACTTCGTTCGAAGCGCTGCGGACTGGTGTCGGTGTGTTGTGTGCTATGGCCGACGATATTTTGCATCGAATTCGCACTGTGACATCGGATAATGAACTGATCGGATCGGATAATCATCTGATGTGAGTTGAAAAGCGCAACAAAGCTTTGATTTTGTTCGAGGATATGTGTCTCCTCATGAGTGGCAATTTTTGGTTTAAAATGATTACACAAAAATATTTTCAGGAAATCTAGATGGTTTTGGCGTTCATCAAGATTATATGGCCTTTTGTAGTGATTTGACGTCTCAAGATGTCGTTCGAGAAGTTAAAAACTACGAGTTGGAAGATTTTGACAATTTTTTTTTACAAAAAATGGTGCAAACAAATTTTTTTTTTTTACTTTAAAATAGTTTTTTTTTTGGTGGAATTGTGGCAGAATTATCGTGACTATATGACCGGAGATATCTTGAATAGAATGCATCGTATTTCTAGAAATCAGGAATTAATCATTACACTCGAAATTTATAATGAGGCATTAGTTATAATTGAAGATATGTGCTTAGCAATTGCAAATAAAACATTGTCACAATTAGGTTTGTCAGCTCCCAATCGACCATTGCATGACGTATTTAATCAAGAAATGCAACATGAACAACAATACAATATAAATGAACTGAACATATTTATAAATTTCAATCTGCCGAAATTGAACCGAGAACAAAGAAATGTATATAATACAATAATTCAAGCTATACAAAATAAAGCGGATGAATGTTTTTTTTGTAGGCGCCAGGTGGTACCGGAAAAACGTTTTTGATTTTCATACTACTAGCTACTATAAGATCACCGAAGAATATAGCATTAGCACTTGCATCGTCTGGAACAGCTGCTACATTGGATGGTGGTCGTACAGCGCACTCCGCACTTAAATTACCTACCATTGAATATGCAAATTAATGAAAATCCAACGTGTAATATTTCTAAAAATTCTGGAATGGGAAGAGTTTTGCAACAATCCAAATTAATAGTATGGGATGAATGTACAAATCACATAAGAGATCGGTGGAAACCTTGGATAGGACTTTGAAAGATTTACGTAATAATCAAGAAATATTTGGTGGCGCTTTAATATTATTGGATGGTGATTTCCGTCAAACACTGCCAGTGATACCCCGTGCAACTCCAGCAGATGAATTAAAGGCATGTTTAGAGTCATCAAATTTATGGAGAAATGTTCAAACACTCACTTTAACAACAAATGTGAGAGTACAAATAGAAAATGACCCATCGGCTGACGAATTTTCTAGGCAATTACTGTCGATAGGAAATGGACAGATTCCTATTGATAACACTGGATCACTTTGCCAGATCATTTTTGTAATTTCGCACAAACAAAACAACAACTGGTTTCAAGTGTTTTTCCAAACATTGCGCAAAATTATAAAATCACAATTTGTTAGCTGAAAGAGCAATATTGGCTGCTAAAAATAAGGACGTCGGCCAATTGAATGCGGATATTTAAACTGATGTGCCTGGTGAGATTGTAACGTATCAATCAGTAGACACGGTCACAAATCAAGATGTCGCTGTCAATTATCCGACGGAACTTCTGAATTCGTTGGATTTACCTGGATTACCGCCTCATCGTATACAATTGAAAGTTGGTGCACCAATTATTCTTCCTCGGAATATAAATCAGCCTCGATTGTGCAACGGAACAAGATTAGCAGTTAGAAAGGTTATGAACAATCTTATTGAAGCAACGATTTAAAAGGAAAATTTAAAGGTGAAGATGTATTGATTCCGCGTATTCCAATGATTCGACCAGATTTAACTTTTAAATTCAAAAGATTGCAATTTCCGACACGTCTTGCGTTCGCTATGACAGTAAATAAGGCGCAAGGACAATCGTTGGAATTGTGTCAACCTAGAGTATCCATGCTTCTCCCACCGACAATTCAATTAAAACTATGTATCATGTTCAAGTGTAGGAAAGCCATCAGTTCTGTTTATTTATACTACTACTCAGGGCAAAATAAAAAATGTAGTTTATGAAAAGGCTCTGCGATAGTTAAAAAAACACATACTTTAAATAAAAATAATAGTGATTAAGTTGTCCACAACATTTTTGCTTTTTATTTTTGACGAAACATTTTTTTTTTTCAGTTTTTTAGATTTGGCATCAAAAATTATGTTTAACACCAAATCTACACCGAACCACTATCCATTTCCGAGTTATGAGTGCACATACGGACGTCAGTCTCTTTTACATATAGCCGTACCCACCATACCTAAATAGTATCCTATCTTTCAAACTGTAACCAGTCAAACACAGCCACAAAATTTAATTGAAAACGGTTGAGTGGTTTAGGAAAAAACAAAAAATTACTCAAATTCATGTTTTTTTTTTCACACACGCATACGTTTTCCGATTCCAGCGTAGGAACCGTACAACTACAATTTTTCAAAATGTTGAGAAAACTGAAAAAAAAACTGACTGGAAATTCGAAAAAAGTGATTTGACAAAACAAAATGTATTTCTCATAAGACCAAAAAACAACATATTTTACAGTACAAATATATTTTTTTGCACCGTTTTTTGTAAACAAATTACACAAACATATGTTAACCATTTGCAACCAAATTGCACAAAAATCATAAATAGACCAATACCAAAGATGTGAAAAAGTTTGGTTAAAATCGGTAAATGCGTTAAGGCGTGATTCGGCGACAAACGAACACAATTTTAAGGCCCAATTTTTTATAACATAAATTTGGGCGGAACGAAGTTCGCCGGGTCAGCTAGTGTATTATAACAACTATACTCTGTCCAAGAAAAATTGTCAGTACAGGCCTTATGGAGGAGCTTTTTTTTCTACCAGTGGTGCCTGTAGCTACTCTCACGGCACTCAAACACAAGATTTGCCACTGAAATAAAAACGAAACCACTGGCATTCCAAAGAATTTGTTGTTGTAATTCTACTGAAAGTCGCATACATCCCACCATAACCAGTCTGCCACACAGCCGCGGGCAGAAGGAGCACGCTTGCTCTTATCATCAACCAAAATAAGCAGTGTGTGACGTGTGTGACTGAAGCACATCAGAAGAGTGTTACCATATGTAAATTTAACATATCATTAAGGGTTATTCTTTGAATTTTTTCAAAGAACTTTCGGTTTTGGTGCTTTTTGGAGCTTTTGAGAGCGGCATATTATGTGGGGTGCTGCCATTCGGTTTTAATTTGTTTGTATTTCTGAAAGATCCAATAATATTCAGTTAAAACATATTTTTTGAATGTTGTCTTTTAGAAATAAGGTTTATTCGTGACGTGTTTTAATGCATTCATTTCGTTAACGTAACAAGTGATCATAATGTGCGTTGTAGAGATATTGCGATAAATAATTTGTGATTAATAATGCAACTCAACCGGATTCATGCAAAGGCATGGTATTTTTTGGGATAAAATTTGATTAAATATTTTAGTATAGAAAACTAAGTACAAATTTTGAGCCTTATTCGTTAGGGCATATTTCTGCATGTTTTGGTAGGTATAAATTCATATTTCACTTTGTAGAGCATATTTTTAACACTGAAATATCAAAATGATGAAGCAGGTAAAACTATACTGTTTATTTTCGGTCGTTGGGTTTTACCACACCCGGTCACTCCTCCCCAGTAAAGCAGATGCCTTGAAAGGATTCTATGATCGTTTTTAACGTGTAATAATTTTTTTTTCAAATATGTAATCTAGGTATCTACGTCTATATTAAAAAACGTATGTAGAGCTGCACAAGTGCAGTCCTTTTACCATCTATTTAGGTCGACTGAGAGACAAACATATAGTTTTGGTGCGATCCGACCTTATCTTCTATTTAACACTAGAGGGCGATCTCACCAAGCGAAGTTGGATGCAATTTCTATAGTAGTTTTTCCCTAGTATACAACCAACGGCGCCATTGCTCAGTGCCCCCCTTCCTTTTTCATTACTAGCCGCCATACACCATCTTGGGCACATTTTTCTTTATACCCGACTGGACACGGGGAGGGTTATGTGCTTCGCGCGTATCCTTTCTAGGTACGTTGACACAGCTCTTCATTGATTTATCCACGTGAACTTATGACAGCTGTCAGCAGATGACAGCCTCCAAGGTTAAAGACTCCAACAAGGTGTCGCAGATACCACAATCTGATAATATTGTCAGGTCTACAAATGAAAAAAATGTCCCAAATGTCTGCCAACCGCAATTTGGTCTACCAATATTTAAAGAAAAGTCATTGTCAGGTAATTGCCGGACCGCCATCTGGGTATCTGCTTGCTTATCGTCTGAACACCCAATTTTATCATTATCAGACCATTGCCAAACGTTTAGGACATTTGGAGACTCATTTGCTGTTGGCAGATGTGCTGTGCTGTGGTTACGACATCTGCAAATTTTTCATTTGTAGACAAATATTTTTTATAATTTGAACGAAGTTTCGGTGTTTATTTCTGCAGTTGCTTAATTTTTCGTCAGGAAGCTGAATTAGATGCAATTGACTGAATCAAAGTTTGGAGATCATCGAATTGTTTAGAATCCATACTCAAAAAATTGCGATACAATTCTGGCTTTTCAGCTCTCAATTCCACGAGCAATTTTGCGTAAAGTCCCTCCTCCTGTCGGCGGGCCAACCAATCCTTCGTCCAAAAAAGCCGAAGTTTGTGTGGCAATTCACCATCTTCGCTACTCTGAAATACGTACGCGGTCCAAATAATCGCAATTGCATCTTTTTGTTCCATTTAATTTTTTGTTTGTGGTATTATTACGTACGTGTTTTTCAATCAAGACTCAACAAAAATGAAAAAAACAATTTTTTAAACAAACATCTGGCAACCGTGTGAACTCGAAATTTTATATTGTAAGGTAGTTCGCTATTGTCATTCATTTGCAGCTCATTTCCAGATCAATGTGTGACAATATTGTCAGATCTGGCAATCGTCTGAACATATAGCTTTAGAGTTTAGAGTAATAAAAGTCAAGCTGCACAAATTAAAATTAGCGAAGGGGTTTTTCTTTTT
Organism: Cheilosia urbana; assembly: GCA_946477585.1. Classification (NCBI taxonomy): domain Eukaryota; kingdom Metazoa; phylum Arthropoda; class Insecta; order Diptera; family Syrphidae; genus Cheilosia; species Cheilosia urbana. The sequence goes on along the minus strand of OX297854.1, from coordinate 163,656,958 downwards.
CCTTGCACCCTTTTGTGCTTTTTAACGTTATAAAACAATATCAGCGGATTGGTTGTTCTTGAGGTTAGACTGAATTCGGTTATAGTCCGGGGCTTAAACCCAAGAAGAATGAAGCTTTCAGTTATCTTCTAGCAAAAGTTTGCAATGCAACTTAACTTTCCAAAATTTGTGAAGTTCCCTGCAGGTAACTATAGTGAAAAAGATATCAGACCTATGTCCATTAACTCTTTTAATGCCTTCAGGATCAGTCTTCTGGCCTTTAGATAAACGCGCGTTTTGTACACCTGACCTGACGAGGTGCAAAGCTTGATTATACTCAAATCTACCTTGCCTATAGCTATAGGATTGCGTCTGGTAAAAGACTGGTTTCATAATTTCATGGAGTTATTACAACATACCCTTAGATAGAGCTAAAAGTGGATTTAACTTTACTGCCTCATAAACCTTAAACAAAATAGACTTCATCAAAATCGCCAAAAATGAAAATTTTGTGCGGTACTAAAATCTTACATTAGGTATACATATACAAAGTCCAGCTCTCCCAAAAAAAAAACTGTTTACAAAGAAGCACAACCAAGCAGAACTGCCCATGAGAGACATTCTGGCTCCTTCCTATCTGCATGTAATACTGCCACAAACTGTTCTTGACATCTTTACAAATAATAATAAATCTAAAGCTCTGACATAAAACTTTACCAATTCCAATAAAAAAAAAAAAAAACAAAAATCAAAACATGTTGCGACACTGATCTCCTTCTGATTCAAACATAACCCCTGCCTTTTGTGTCTTCAATTATACTACTAGCAAGGCCATGTGCTTATATTTCTACGACTTAATGCCAAGGATTCAACTTACTAACTTCCAAGTTCCACCCAACAGTACGAATAAGTGTCAGCTGAACACTGTCACACTCAAAATGATGATCTCACAATTTAATTACCCCAAAACGTTCTAAATGGAAGGCGATAAAACTGTATTGACTGTCGCATTAATACAGCTATTTTCTCGCCCCCAAAATCTCCAACTTCATATCCGCTTGAAATAATGAAATCCGTCATTCAACCAGCGGAAAAAGTGCTACAAATGTTGGACATAAATCCGCCAGACAATATAACAAGAGTTATGTCGAGCAATTTTAACGATCTCATTCCATGTCGTGGCCGCAAAAAATATACTAAATTTAATTATTTCCCATTAAACAAAAACATCCTTGCTGCGGCGTATAAAAACCTTCATGTCCTCCTAACTGTCTTGTGTGCGGGCCCACCTACACGTGTCTGTAATAATTTTCCAAATTGATGATGATGGCTCTCATTGGCTCTCAACGCATTAAATATACATCATCATTCGTGTACATTTATTCGATTTAAGGACACTGTAAGCACCTCAATATTCACCCAATTAAAAAATACATCAGCGTCATTATTTTGAAATATTGAATGCGCCTTGAGGTGGCACCTACCATAGAAACACTGCTCCCATCATATTTATTTTGTTGGTACTTGCTCAATTGTTTGCCTCTCTGGTACAGTGGCGCGGACGCCATTGTGTGCATGAATAATTTTGTGCAAATTACCAATTCCCTGACGGAATAATAATGGCCCGACCATAGACCATCTGCTGTTTTCTATTGTTTTCTGTGCACGGGTATACAAATAATATCCGGGGGAAAACGGGCGAAGAAAGTTTACGAATTCTTTTTTTCTAGCAAGAATGGAAATATCCTTCACACCTACTATCGCACACAAATTGTCTCCGAACGGTGAAAAAAAGTAAACTATTTGCAGGTTTTGTTTTTTTATTCGCAAGGCTAATAAATGAAGCGTTTTTGTTTTCGGTCCATCTGTGCGGCTACGCAGGATGCCACGGATAAGCGAGTGGTGAAGGGCAAACTTCCGGTTGTCATATTGAACAAACCCAATTTGAATAGGACACTCAACTGCACGTAAAATGGATGCCATACTGCGCCGATTTTATGCTAATGTCATGGAGGACATCAAGGATCGAAAAATGTATAACACTGCCTCGTACAATACAGTTCACTGGTTGGATTGGAAGAGTGCTGTGAATCCTTTGTCGGAAATCGCTACCAAATGCTCCTATGACGACTGTTGGTGTTGTCTGGCGTTTATTTGCGGAAAGGCAATTTTTTTGTTTTCTTGTTCGACGGATGCCAACAGCTTCCTCGTTTCGCCGTGGGGGAGTTTGTGGGTATTTATTTTTTTCGTGGCGGAAAAGAGAAAATATTATTCACTCGCCAATTTGGACGCCTGTGTTTTTGGGTCTAGATAATATTTGATGGCGCAGTTGGTGGCGTATTAAAGTGACTTGCTGGGGTGTAATTTTTTTCCAACATGGTACCCATATGACATAACGGTGAAATTGGGATAAATGAGCAGCGTGTTGGTGTAGAAAATGTGCAAATAATTTGGAATCGATTCGAAGCTTTACGGGTTGACGCTTCGTAGTCAAGAAAGTTATTAAATGGATAATCTAAGTAGGGATATGACCATATGACAGTACGACCGTGGGACTGTGGGACTTTTTTTTCTTATGGAAGTGATGTATGTGATCGTTGGACCGCTGGAAAGTTAGCAGAGGCTCCATGATCCATATGAGCGCGTTTGTGACCGTTTTTCCGTGTGACTGGATGACAATATGCCTGTGCGACCCTGCTTGACCACATCGTCGTCAAAATTTCCATGGTGGAGTAGTCTTTTCTTCCGTATAGGTACGTGGAAATCAATTTGACATTTGAAAGCTTTTATGTTTTAATGAAAGTCTTCCTTTTTACCCGACTGTACACAGAGAGGGTTATGTGTTTCGCGCGTATCCTATGTACGTTCCTACGTGACCTCCTGTAGCCTAAACGGCTTGACCGATTTTAAAGAGTGAGGTGTCACTAGATTCGTATTCTTCCCCGGAGTGTCATAAGCTAAACAAATAATTATAAAAATATAAATTAAAAAAAAAAAAAAAACTAAAAAAAAATAATTGTCACACAGTGAGAAACGCAAGAGATGGAATACACTGAACTGAGGAATAAATTAAAAAAAAAAAATTGTTTTTGTTGTATGACTTAAAACAAACATCCTATCTCAGCGAAAGTAAAGTACAATAAGTAGTGTCACCTCCTCAAAGTCAGTCTGAAATTGTGCAAGCGTTTGATAAAGTGCTAGTTGATATCTCTGTTTTTTTTTTTTTAATTATCTCAATTTGGGGAGAAATCTCGTGAATCGTGTCCTTAGGGCCCAATTCTGTGTCAAATTATCCGGGTTACTGGTGAATAAATCCTTAAATATGTACTACAAAAAGTGAACTACTGTGATCTACAAAATTGGGTCGGGCATCAAAAAAATATTGAGACTCATTGTGGCCTCATTTTCGCTGTTTGTAACACAAAAAATTACCAGCGAGAATAGTTTTTGAGACTGCGAAAAACGTAGCGGCTGCCCGGATTTCGTTCAAACTTCGGATTTGGAGTTATGGGCTTACGTTTCGTATTAAGGAAATACGTACCTAGTCATTTATCATAGAGTGTCTGCAGTCATGAATTCAATTATTTTAATTGAAATAATATTATTTTTATTGCATAAACATATCGAACACTATTTGAGACCGGCAAAAAATAGATAGCTACAATCCTAAGACACTGACAAATAAATATACTGTACACCATTCACAAAAGAAATTTTGTTTGTGTATTCTTCTAAATATATTAAACTAAAAAACTAGAAATAAAAAAGTTAATTTAAAAAACCAAAAAACCCGACTGACTGTAAATTTAAAAATATTGAAACAAGGCACTTTCAGGTATAACTGATTGGCAGTCGGAGGCTGCGCATATTTTTGACAGATTGTCTAGTTACCCGACTATCCTATGTACGTTCCTACGTGACGCCCTGTAGGCCAAACGGCTTGACCGATTTTGACGAGTGAGGTGTCATTAAATTGGTACCCTTTTCCGGAGTGTCATAGGCTAAACTATTAAATATAAACATATATGTAAATCAAACCAAATAAACAAGTAAAAAACCAAAAAATCCTGACTGAGAGACACCACAAAACACAATCTGACAAGAATATACGCAGCCTCCGACTGCCAATCAGTTATACCTGAAAGTGCCTTGTTTCAATATTTTTAAATTTACAGTCAGTCGGGTTTTTTGGTTTTTTAAATTAACTTTTTTTTACCCGACTGGACGCAGGGAGGGTTATGTGTCTCGCGCGTATCCTATATGTACGTTCCTACGTGACGCCCTGTAGCCCAAACGGCTTGACCGATTTTGAAGAACGAGGTGTCATTAAATTGGTATTATTTCCCGGAGTGTCATTAGCTAAGCCAATAAATATAAACATATAAATTAAAAAAACAATTGTCACACAAATGTCAGTGAGATCTTTTTTACAACCAGTCGGGATTTTATGCTTTTTTGAAGTGATATTTTAATTCATTTACTCCACGCTATAAATATTCAATAATTTTAAATTAATTCAATTAGGGCTACAATATTTGGACAGCTTAAGGCAACGACCAAGAGGTTAAAAAAGACACGCGGCGTTTATCGAGATCGGTGGTAAGGCCGAGTCAAAACTGTTGTCGTTGGGTCGTTGTTGGTAGCAGTGTCACTCGTCGGTTACAGGGTGTATACTGTATATGTAAAAGCAAAGAGGCTGTTAGTGTCAAAAAAGGCTTGCAACTAAAAAATATAATGAAGAGCTGTGTTGCTCGTTTAAAGCTGAAAACCATTTGAATTACAAATCTTTTTTAATTTAGCTAATAATAAGTTTGTGCGAAAAGACAAACCTCACCTAAAGTTAAACTTCATTCTGTGTGTTTGAATGAAGTCTTCTGAATAAAGAGTATACCAATACCAGTCCCTGACCAAACAGCGTATAATGAGTATCCACCTGTATACTAAAATGTTTGCTTTTGCGAAACTCAATGTTAAAATGCTGAATTTCCTGCGGCGAAATTTCACTCACTCGCAATGAAAAAAAATGAAAATTGTTAAAAATTATATCCTCACCACCTTACCACATCCTTTAATTCACTTAAATTAAAGTTCACCCAATGGCGTAACGCGAACGCATAAGCAGTACGAAAAGAGTAAACCGCTTTGAATAATTTTCACACATTTGCAACAGTGCGGTAATGGATTGATGGTGCTACAAGTGCATCAGCGACCTCATCGTCAGTATCATACCTACGACTATATCGCACCCGCACTTTTGCCAGCATCGCCCAAAAGCATTTTAACTGTTTAAAGAACCAGAAATATTATGCATCGCGCATTTAAATTAGTTTTCGCTGCAAGCTTTTTTTTTATTTTAATTTTATCTAAATGAAATTTCAGTACAAAAACCACACGACCGAATAATAAAATAAATTTAACGCAATCATTTGCAACATACCGTCAGTTTTATAATACGTATCCGCACCGCACACATCCAAGTGGCGCGCAAGAACGTTTGCTCATTCGACGGATGGCGGTTGGCGGTGTGTGGAAGCAAGAACGCCGTGTTCGGTGTTCGGTGTTCGGTGGAAATGTAATAATTACACATGGCAAGGAAGTTGTGAGTGACCCCTTTCTGGGTTGGCTAATAAATTGGCCCAAATGAGGTTCGCTAAGTGGAAAACCGTGCAAAAAAATTAATATAATGAAATGTAAAACAAAAAATAATAATAATCCCGCTTTAACCCCGGGTGCAGTTATTTAAATTGCATTATTGCAAATGTGAATTTTGCGGTTGCCCCCGACATGGTGGGTATGTAAGTGTGTTTTTGTTTTCTCTCTCTCTTTGGCTGGAAAAAAAAATCTTCCCTTTGAGTCATTTATTACCTTTTTTCGGTTCATTCTGGTTGATGTAGCATGCAAATTGAACATGAAAAAGGACGAATCACATCATGCACTAACATTTAACATGCATTTTAATCAATGTGCCGACAGCGCTGCTTGTTGTTGCGACCGCTGATTCTTATCCAGTGAAAGGTCATCGCAGCACAAGTGCTTAAAGGTTTTTTTGAATACGGATTGCAGGTTAGAATTCGTTTCTAACGTGGGCGCGGAAAAGTGGATAGTCTGATGGACACTTCTGGCAAACGTTTACTTAGTTTAGCCTTTTGGATACGACCTGTCTCAGCAAATTTGAACTACAACAGACGTAAGATTGAAATAATTTTGACCTACTGTCCCCTATGGAGCTGAGTCGCGAATCAGATGAACGTGCAACGAAGCAAAATACTTAGCGCGACAATAATAGACAACTGTCTACCGAAATTCAACTTCAGCTGAAACTTCAAAGTTACATTCCCAAATCGACAGAACTGGAAACAGAATAAACCCACATTTGCCAAAGATTCTCATGTATGGTACACAGATGGATCGAAAAAAGATGAAGGAGTTGGAGCTGGAGTATACGGGGTCGACACAAAAACGTTCATCCAAAAAGCATGGACAAATGCAACTCCGTATTCCAAGCAGAAATCTTTGCAATAGAACTATGTCTCAGAGAAAATCTAAAAAAATCCATAACAAACAAGAACATATATATTATATTCTCTCTGATAGCAAAGCTGCACTACTGGCTATCAATAGCTATGAAATCACATCAAAACTAGTATGGGATTGCCTACAATTGCTCACTTCGCTAGCCAGCACAAACAGAGTACACCTCTTTTGGGTGCCAGGACATAGCGGACAGGTGGGCAATGAAATAGCAGACATACTAGCCAGGAAAGGATCAGCATCTACCTTTATGATGCCAAGACCATTTTGTGGATTACCCCTTAGCACCGCTAAATTCCACATTAAAACCTGACTGAAAAACAAAGCAAATCATTACTGGACAAACACGGAAGGTAACAGACAAGCTAAAATGATCATGCCAACTATTTCCCGTTCAAGAACAAAACAACTCCTTAACCTAACAAGGAGTCAGATCAGAACAGTCACAGGGTTCCTCACGGGGCACTGCCAAGTCAAAAAACACCTCATGACTATGGGAATAATACAGAACAACACTTGCAGACTATGCAACGAAAACGAAGAATCAGCAGAACACATACTGTGTCACTGTGAATGTCTAGTCAGGTTACGTCAACACCACCTAGGTAAACCTTACCTTGGGGCAGAGGACATATCTGACAGCGCGCTCAAAGATCTACTAGGATTCATAACTAAGTCCAGTATCATGAGCGAGCTCTAAGTGGAGGAAATCGCAATAGGCCCACTCGTTGCCGCAGTGTTATGGCAACTTGATTCCACCTCCCTCAAACAATCTAAATCTAAATCTAGCGCGACCCAGACTTACACAGATACAGATTTAATTTCCAAGAAACTTTATAAAACTTGAATTCTTTACTTTGTTTTGTTTAAAACTACTTCAAATTACCTAAGCTACTTAACCTAAACTACCTATAATCAGGGTGGTGAGCAGTCACATCGATTGGTCACCATTGGTTGCCTGACGGCCGACAACAGGATTTCATCCGCGCCGCCGAGACTCGATAGAGGCCATAACCGTCGGTCAAGTCTCGGAAGCTTTCATGTTGGCTAGCCCGGCACGTCCCAAAGACCCCCTACTCTAAACCTAAACCTACTACCTTACTGTCTAGCTTAAAACTAAGGAGGATGCTACGTAAGTAGCGCACCGGCCCGGGACAGCGTATCCACCCTCACCTCTTTCTCAAGCCACCAAAATTCGGTGAACTGCTTTAGAGTATCTGTTATGTTCCATTACGCAATTGCGGTACTAAAACGGAGGAGCTCCTGAGCATTGACGGCGTACCAGTCGTGGATGCGCCGCTTATCCCTCGCGCCGCGGTGGCGGTGGTATAATACCGGCAAAACATCTTTTGTCTGGACCAACCCTTTCATGTATACATGAAGAAATGCCTCAGGCGGAATAAGGCCAGACCGAAGCGTACTTTCGTGGTACATTAAATTGAGGTAGTAAGCCCCTGATATCAGGTTATTATCACTGGCCATCGCCCTAGAAACGTGCCTCCGAATCACTTTAATAAGGAAATTGTCAACCCTATTCGTTCGAGCCCCATTGTATAAGGTCCTGTTGAGATAGTATTTTATGTACTGAGATTCAGGAGTTCTAAGCAACCCTAGGAAGGCCCTGAGGCATTGCCTCTCAAACACCCGAATCTGTTCCATATAGGACGACGTTATATTGAACCACATGGGACAGCCATAAGCGATGATAGGCCTTATACGGGCCACGTAGCAAATGATCTTCACCCTGGGGTCAAGTTGGCTGCTGTGAAACAGTCTCCTTGTCAGAGGAGGCCCTCTTAGCCCCAGCAAGACTAACATCTGTATGTTTGTCAAAATACAGGTACTGGTCGAGCCAGATGCCGAGATACCTGACCACGTTTTTCAACACCAATGGTCGTCCCTGCTGTCCAATAATTGTTTATTTTCTCCAGTTTTTTCCGGTATCCCTAGAGGCCCCATCCAATGGAGTCCTGAACAGGATTATTTCCGATTTTTGGAAACGGAGATACGGAGTGCTACATATTGGAAAGCATACACACAGATTGGGTTGTCCTCCAAATGAGTTCTTTAAAAGAAGGGAAGCTAAGGAGACTGTTGTTCACCTCCTATGCACCTGCCCAGTTCTCTTATCACAACGCGGATTGGAGCTACGAGAACCATTTTCCCAATTGTTGGCGAACTTTCTAATAAATGCATCAGCCACTGGTCTGTTTTTTAAGCTCCAGTCTTCGCCTACCGACCGATCCTACTGACTGTCTCGTTAGTTTGGACAACTTTCCTTTTGCCAAAAACAAAAACGTCTGGTACAAAAATCTGCTATTCCTGTGTTCAAAAGTCGAATGCCTCGGAAAGTAGGCACTTTGTCCTTGCCGCTCAGAAACCATTTACCACCCCCAGTCGCCACAGGATCAGTGGAATTAAATTTAAAAATAACAAACAGACAATAAATTGCAAAAGTAATTGCCAATTCACTATCCAAACGATTTAACAATTAAATTTTCCATTTCTTCACTTTCACATGAACAAATGTAATCTTCCTTATATCTACATCGCTAATGTGTCGCACAAATCATTAAGTCCTAAGGATGCGCGACGTTTACACAAATTTCGCGCTACCCAGTACCCACGCTCCAGCTCGATATGTATCTATATACACGGCGCCCCTCGCACCTATTATCTTATTATCCTTGTACAGTGAAATCCAATTCGTTTCGTATTTCTTTTCATTCGTTTGCACAGACATGGTGGCACAGGAAGGAAACTCAGCGCAAAAGCCTAGGCAAACAGGAAAAAAGGCCGAGGAATGGCAAAAAAAGGAATGCTTCATGAGTTTTTAGCGCGCATTTGCCTCGCCAATCGAAAGGGGATAAAAATATAAGAAAAGGATACAGAAAGGGAGAGGAAAACCAAAGCGAAGACTCTACTTTACCCACAAGAATTTGCATGTAAATGCCACCCTATGCCGCGCTTTACTTACTCTATATACCCATACCTACATCTTTCAGCTGTTTGGTGAGCACTGCCAAAAACGATAATTGACTTTCAAATCAGCTTCCGATAAACTTTTATCACTTTCTGGTGTCGTGCAATCAATTGCGAAGAAGAAGAAAAGACTTTTCGGCGAATGGCGGATATGTGCATACCGGAAACGGAAGTATTTAGCTAAGCGGAAATAAGAACCGAGGTAATCAAAATGAAATAAAAATGTTAATGCAAGTTTTGGTCCGCAGGAGAGGGTTGGCAATCCGCAGATTATCGTTGGGACATTTTCAAGCAGTCTTTTGATGAAGTGCCCATCTACTGGGAAGGCTTGCATCAGTTCTACAGAAACAAGTATATCCTTGCTGACCACAGATTAAAAGTCTCTCCGCATCCTTGTTCAATCTTCGTTTCGAATCGCAATCGTCTCTATAATCACATTACATTTTCTGTCATCTGTCGCACACTGCACATACGACACAAGCTCTATCTATATTTGAAATCCATATTGCAATATCCCATCACCACCGCAAGGACAAATGTGAATTCTATAAAACGCCAAACCGAACATCCCTCAATAATTCAAGCACGCGAACGACTAAGTGGTTGACTGCTTCATTCATGTCGTCTGTCATCATAATCATCAGCATCGTCGTCGACATCATCACAGCGCCATCGACAGTTGTCACCATCGACAGGAGTTCCATTTTTGTGTGTGACATATTTATGAACTTGTATGGTTTTTCACAGCTCACTCCGGACTTTGAGCTATCGGTGTGCCGATGGTAAAACCCCCACCACCTATAAGCCCGATACGAGGATAGTTGATGATATTGCTACCGGTGGTTTTGGTTAAAATTCAGCGGATGTTGGTGGTGGTAACAAGCTCAAGCCCTGGAAGCATATATGTGCATTTTACTGTAGCATGTATAGAGCAACACCATGCTGCACAATAATATGGCCATCAACCTAGGGTTGGTTTCGGTCCGGATTTTACATCCCGTATCTGTTGACCGGAAAATTTGTTGGACGACAAAAATTTAACGGCGATTTGAAATATTATTTACTTCAACTATGCGCGCTACCTAAAGTTGCAGTGAAGTAAATGCGAGCTAAAGTTTTGATTTTTGCGGAGCTTATTGTGAATAGTTTTACTTTTTTTTTTTTTATCAGCATTCCGGTCGGTCAGAAACTGATCACAAGTGAATACGTATCCGTCGGTTTGATGCATGGTAATGTCCTATTCACAGCGCACCGCGAACCGTGTTTTCGTAGAATATGCATTCGCACCGAACACCAACTAGTTTTCGTTTGACGTTTCAATCAACCGTAACACCACTAGTCGTGGAACTTCTGTGTAATCTTTTTTGGTAACAAATTTCGATCGCATTAATTATTAAATAAAATAAATTCAGAGCATTTAAAATAATATTATTGTGAGTTGTGACAATTTTTCAGTCAGCACTTCTGCTGAATTTGCTGAATATTGCAAAAGGTGTGTCTGTTTAACAACCCAACGATTGGAAGTTCGTAAAAAATGGCTTCGAAATGGGAAAACTTGTGTTTTCAATTAAATTTTCGAGTGTTTTGGCTCGGTGTGAATAGGGTATTAGAAACAATCATACCACAGGTCAGGTAAAACAACATTGCGGGACACTCATATATAAAGTTTGGACTGAGTGCGCTCAGAGCACTTTAATATGCCTCATTATCCCATACTCTTTTGTATATAAGCGTCTGACTTTGAACTTTGCTTAAGACAAAAAAAAATTAAAACAATAAATTTGATTACATTTATAACAAGTATGCACATTAGGTATTAGGCTCTCTGAAGACTTTAATTTTCAAGATTCACTGGAGGCATAATTGTCGTCGCTCAATTCGGATCTGGAGACTGATGTCGATCTCAATCCAACCATATCATATTTTGTATACTGGAAACAAAACTGGAAACACCATACCAACAAAGCTGAAACCCCTCCATGCGAAGAAGTTATTCCGAAGAAGTACGTGGGTCAAGAGGGGTAATTATGAACAGGGCTAAACGGACTTAATTCTCCAAAAACCGAGGCATGACATTCTATTATTTGAAAATACGATATATTCCCATTATGCTGACACTTTTCGTTGCCAGACGCAATCGGTAAATAGGTTAGTTGAAGTTTTGTATTTTAAAGTTTTTTGGTGTTGAGTAGAATTATTTTAAAACATAAAATAAGTGATCAAAGTAAGTAAACTGTTTTATTTATAACTATGCTAAAATAATATAAGTGTTAATGCATGCGATATGTTTTTCAGTTCTTTGTTACAAATGACACCATCGCAAGGTGCCTAATTTCAAGAACTTGGGCTAGTTACCCTTGCGATAAAAAGGATCTCCTTAATTTAGTGGGTACCTACGTAAAAATAAAGAACTTGGCTATACCCCTTTTAAGAGTGGGAAGCCAGGAGATGACTGGTGCCGTAGCTTTATGTCAAGAGTAATAGTTAAAGATTACGATGAGGTAAAAAGAAAAAACGAACTAGCTCAAGTGAATGCAAAAACGGAAGTAAGTTTATTGAATAAATGTGAAAAGAAAAATGACACTTAACTTGTGTTAGCGAAGGGGATAATTTGGTTCAATTATAGAGATATGAGCAATGTTAACATTAATTAAATGTACTAGATTCCTAACAAAGACATTCAAACCTCTCACTGAACAAAATCAAAAAAAAAAATCTTGCGAAAAGTGTGTCAGTATGCTCGAAAATCCGACTGTACTTTTATGAAAAACTTATATACCACGGTTGACGATGATGATACGAAAGCTGAAAAGCTGTCAAAAATAAGCGACCTAAGAATGAAAAACCTGTACCTCAGGAGAAAATAAAAGGCTCAAAATCAAAAAAAAAAAAAAACTAACGACCAGGAAGACAAAATCAAGCTTAGCTTCAAATGAAGCATTAAATTAAATTATATCCGTGTGGAATGAAGGTACAGAAGAAGCAGAAGAGATGGTAGAATGTCTGACCATTGAGAGACTAAAAAACTTAAGGCCAGTCCGGTTTGTCGTTGTCAAGTTTAACCCCTATGTTACCGTACCGAGTACCAGGGTACTAATTCGTTCTTAAGGTGTCATAGTTTTGGTAACATTGAATATTTCTTATTAAGTTCTGTTGACATCTTACAAAAAGTTGTTATAAACAAAAACAAACTTCTTTTTTTTTAAAGAAGATGACCAATTTGTTTCGACTTTTAAAAAGGTCCCCTTCTGTCTTTGGAAATGATAATAATAATAATATTCAATTGATTTTTTTTATTCTTTTTATTGTTTTTATTTATCTACATATTTATGGCAAAAATTTATGAATAAATTATGAAAAAAATACTGTGCAGTTCTTGCTGAATTTGTGTTCATCTCATGTTGGCTTTCTACACTTTTGACAACTTTTGCGTAGTATTCTGCTGCGCTTGTATTCTGTTGTCTTAAAAGATTTGACAAAACCCTGATGATTCTACTAAACTTTTCATTGCTGATATAGATGTTGAATAAAAACACCTACTGCTATTTAGCATGTATAAAAGCCGAAGATAATTGACAAAGCATTATCCATAATTATCTTAAGAATACAGCGTACAGCTTAGTACATCCGAAACTAAGGTAACTAACGAAAAGGACTGAGGAATACTCACATTTTTAGCATGAGTACCCGGCTAACCTGTACGGCAGATACAAGGTGTAAATTTAAGACAAGGGTTAAGGGTGAACGGAAACGGCTTGCTATCACGCAGAAATACGTTCGTAAGAGTTGCAGGGTCCTGAAGGAAGAAGAAGAGGTTCGAATGTTCGAATGTCGTTCGAATGTCAAAATAAGCATGATTAACCAAGTTCTTGGATTGTTGCCAGAACCAATAAAAACTTTTGTCGAAGGTAAGATTACCTACTGTAGAGTTGAATGCAAAATTTCTAGTTTTTGAATTGTAATGTTTAAACTTAAGGTCTGTTCCTTTACTTTTGTAGTAAAAATGGAAAAGACTGGCAAAATAGCAGTGGTGGGGATAAATTCTCTCACAGAGAGAAGATTACCTACTATAGAGTTGAATGCAAAATTTCTAGTTTTTGAATTGTAATGTTTAAACTTAAGGTCTGTTCCTTTACTTTTGTAGTAAAAATGGAAAAGACTGGCAAAATATCAGTGGTGGAGATAGATTCTCTCACAGAGAGAGAGACGCTTACGAAAAAGTGAAGGAACGCTTTTGTAGTAATTTATGAAAAATGACAGATACATAATTCAAAAATTCAAAAAATGGTACGACAAATCGTTAAAATGTCTGGTAAACTCGAGGAATTTGTTAATTTACGAAAAAACCTAGTTCTATAATTTAGTTTGAACTTTATTTTGATGAATCCGATTATATGGAATAGAAAAGCTGAAAAAGCGACACTGCATGAAGAATTACCTGCAAGCTATTATTCCCTGTTTCAGCGAAGAAGAATTTCGTCGCCACTTTCGAAAGAATCTCGAGGAGAACATTTAATTTTATTTTGCCGCTTTTGATACCATTGTAATACGCAAGAAATCAACAAAATATCGCCACATATGCCAAATGGGACAACAAATTTCAAATCAACTGTTGTTTGTAAGGTGACTGACAGTTTTTCCACTTCTTACATAAAGAAATTTGTTGACTAAGAATTCGTAGGATTCTCAGTGGAGGGGTAATATCTATATTGCTCTCACGAGGACGTTCTCCTTTACGAATCTTTCGAGTTAAGGAACGGCACTGAGTAAAAATTCGTAAGATTCAAAAGTAAATTAACTGATCTTTAAATTTACAAGAATTTTCTTTTTAGTTTTATAATTACAAAATTTTTGTGTCGTGTATATTAAAGTCAAACGTTAAAATAAAATCTTTTAAAACACCTAACTCTAAATATTGTTCCTATTATATTTTCTTTGGGATAATTGTGATTTAGTTCACTTTTACCCCAAATGTTTTTTATTCTACAGCCTTAAGGACTGAGTAACTGAGTTCCTTTTTTTCATTTACCACAGTTTTCTCTTTTTCTTAAAAAAAAAAAAAAACGGGGGTAAATGTAAACACGAATTTTTACAAAAACGTAAATTATGCACTCTCAATTATTTATTTCTTGAAGGCGCGAGTTAAGTATCCATAGCAAAACATATTGAGAAAAAAGATAACATTATTTGTATTCAATGATATCTTTAGTCTCTAGTACAGTCTTGCACACAACGCTACAATGATAACATATGTAAAAGAGATAATATCGTTTGTATACAATGTTGGAATATTATCTCTTCTTCATTATCAAGCAAGACGATTGTACGCTTGGGTCTCCTTGTAGATAGATAAGAAAAGTATATAAATACGACTGTATGATGAATTTATCAACAGTCTTATTGTAACTACATAGTAGCCTTAAGCTCCTTTTAGAATTAGTAAAAAGTATTTCAATAATAAAGGACATAGTTCCAAATAAATATTGTTTAATTTTAAAAGTAAGAAACAAGTGTTTTAATTGGCGATCCTGCCAGGAGGTTAAATATACTTTTTAACTTCAATCGAGCGGACCTCGGGAACAAGTAGTGAAATCTAGTATAAACAGAACACTCGCGTTACCGGTTACAAGAATTACCTAGCATAGCAGGTACAAATATAGCTTCTTCGTACGAAGCAGCAAAGCAATTCAGTGAAAGTGTATATGTGGAGAAAAAAAACACACAAATTCGACGACAACAGACACGAGTTCAAAATGGAACAACTCGCGGTATTAATGGCAAGATTAGAAGCTTTAGAAACCAGGAGCAACACAGTAACACAAACCCTAGAGCACACACGCACAGAGAATGCAAGGTTAGCAGCAATAATAACTAACCAAAATCAAATAAACACTAATTTAGAAACAAAACTAAATGAAGTAAAATCTGGATTAGGCATAGTACCAAACATACCTGTGCTAGAGGAAATAAGAACCACATATACAGATGGTAGTGAAATACAGTTAGACGCATTTAAAAGCCTACCTATTTTCAACGGCGATCAATCAAATTATCGGTCGTGGCGCGAAGAAGCATCCAGATTAATGGACAGCATTAAAAACTTCAAAACACACAGTAAGTACGCAGCAGCATTGACTATAGTGAAAAGTAAAATACAGGGTGCAGCCGCGAATGTGTTAACTAATTATAACACAATTTTTAATTTTGAGGCGATACGTAACAGATTAGATTATACGTACTCTAATCAAGAACCTCTATACGTGCTACAAGACATGATGAAAGCCATCACGCAAAAAAGAAGCACACTGTCTGAATACCACGACGAGATAAATAAAAATCTCAATTTAATAATATCAAAAATCACTATGTCAGGTGATCCGCCGAATATAATCGACAGACTAATTAAAAATGCTAACGACGACGCAGTTCGTATATTCATTGATGGTATGAGTGACAACTTTACAAGAGGATCATTATATTCAGCTACAATAAATGATCTAGAACACGCATTCGCAATTGCTCGCAGAATAGAACATGATAATGTGCACAGGCATTTACATCTCACTCAGGATAAGCACCACAAAAATATGCCACATGAACGCAGAAACGAAAGAAGACCAAATTATTCGAGCCAAACAACGAATTATCAACCCCAGAAGCAATACGATAATATGCAGCAACACAATCAAGGACCACAGCCGATGGAGATAAACTCGAGACAAATTGTACATGCACAGCGACAAAATTGGAATCAATACAAACCCGATGTATATAATCCACCAGCGAAACGTGAACACAGCGGGAGTTTCAACACACACAACAGACCGCAACGATCTTATCAGCAGAACTTCAAGCAGCAGAGAGTAAATAACTCCCGACAACAACGCAGAGACGATGTCAGCAGTACATATGCAGAAGCAGATGAAACGGAATGTATGGTAAATAATAACATAAGAATAGATCATTTAAACTAGTAGACGGGTTGCCCTGCTTAAATTTAACTAGTACTATTTCTAAGAAAATTTATAAAATTCTTATTGATACTGGTGCAACCCATAATTACATTAATAGAAAATGCGATTCTAGCAAAAAAATTAAAATTAAACCTATAAAAATAAAAACAATGCATGGTTATTCTATGGTAGATACAAAGAAAGTAGTTAGGATATTAAAGAAAAATATAACATTTTTTGAATTAGAGGATATTCAGTCTTTTGATATGATATTAGGATATGAAGGACTTAAAGTTCTAAACGCGGAAATAAATTTCAGTAATATGACTCTAACTACCATAAGCAGTGTCGAATCTATTCAGAAAATTAATTACATAATTGGGGAAAATAATATTTATAAAGCAGACATAGATAGACTGATGAAGATTAATAACAGCATAGGACCGTTACCCTTTACAGATACTATAGAAGCAAGCATTAGGACGACCAATGATAATCCGGTTTATGTTAAACAATATCCATATCCCATAGCAGATAACGAATTCGTAAACAAAGAAATACAGAAACTCTTACATGACGATATAATAGAAAAAAGCCATAGTCCTTATAACAGTCCCATATGGACAGTACCTAAAAAAGGTTTGGACGAAAAAGGAAAACCAAAACGGCGCATGGTTGTTGATTTCCAAAAACTTAACGCTCACACTGTAACAGACAGATACCCCATTCCGGATGTCAACATGACAATTCAAAATTTAGGTAAAGCCAAGTACTTTACAACATTAGATTTGGAGTCAGGTTTCCACCAAATTAAAATCAAAACAGATGATAAAGAAAAAACAGCTTTTGCTATAAATGGCGCAAAATATCATTTTAAACGAATGCCTTTCGGGCTCAAAAATGCACCAAGCATATTTCAGAGATGCGTGGACGACATTTTGAGAGACTTTGTAGGTAAATTCGTACACGTTTACATTGATGACGTATTGATATATTCTTCATCTGAGGAAGAACATATACAGCACATAAGTCAAGTATTCGACGTACTCAATAAAGCCACATTAAAAATATCTGATGAGAAAAGTAAGTTTTTTCAAGAAGAAGTAGAATACTTAGGTCACATAATCAGACATGGTAGAATCACTACGAACCCTGAGAAAATAGCAGCTATAGAAAATTTTCCAGTCCCACAAACGGTAAAGGATTTGAGAGGATTTTTAGGTCTTACAGGTTACTATCGTAAGTTTATAAAAGGATACGCAAGCATAGCCAAGCCCCTGACATTATATTTACGAGGAGATAACGGTAAAGTAAACAAAAAACAAAGTAAAAATATTAAGTTAAATCTGAATGATTCAGCATTAGAAGCGATTAGAATTTTAAAAAATTATTTGAAAGAACAAGTCGAACTTTTTCAACCGGATTATAGTAAACCATTCGAGCTTACTACTGATGCATCCAACATAGCTATTGGAGCCGTACTAAGTCAGAATAAGCAACCTATACACTTCTTGTCAAGAACACTGAGTAAGACAGAAGAGAACTATAGCACAAACGAGAAAGAGCTATTAGCGATCATATGGTCCTTACAAAAACTCAGAAACTACATATATGGTATAGCAGACTTAACCATATATACCGATCACCAGAGCCTTATATATTCTGTATCAGAAAAAAATCCCAACACAAAGCTGAAACGTTGGAAGGGAATCATTGAAGACTTTGGAGCAAAATTAGTTTATAAACCAGGAAACCTAAATCTTGTAGCTGACGCATTATCACGTCAACGCATAAATACTTCTACCATAGAAACAGCACATTCAGCTGAAAGTTCTTCTAATGATATAATAAAAACTGTGAATCAGCCTTTTAATGCATACACTGCACAGTTCGAACTTATTGAAGATATAACAAATAATATCGAAACACAAATCTATTTTAGTAACAAAATAAGACTCATAATAAAGTTTAAGGACAAAGACTCTTTACTAAGGCAGATGAAAGAAGTTATACAACCCCAAAAGATTGTAGCTTTGCATACGAAATTTGAAAACATATACAAATATGGTGAAAACATAAAAAAAGAATTCCCACTAGTAAGATTTATATTCACACCAAGAAAACTTCAAGACGTGACAAATTTGGAGGAACAACTAAAACTTGTAAGGGTAACTCACGAAAGAGCACACCGAGGGTTACGTAACAATATACAAGAAATCTCAGAGAAATATTACTGGCCCGATCTAAATAAACAAGCAAAGAGTTTCAACAGAAAATGCATAGCATGTCTATTTGGAAAATATGAAAGAAAACCTATCAGAGAACCTCTGAATAATTCAGAAATACCAACACATGTGGGAACACACATTCATATGGACATATACTTCAACGACAAGTATACTTTCCTTGTAACAGTAGATAAGTATTCTAAATATACAATCCTTCGGGAAATCGAAACTCGAAACAGACTGTACGACGTTATGGAAGAGGTCTTATCTAATTATTTCCCAAAATGTGAACGACTCATGACAGATAACGAGAAGGGATTCAAAACAGAAATGGTGAACCAAATGTGTTTGAAATACAACATAACTAAAGTAGAAACTCCAGTATACAGATCGACAGCGAACGGTCAGGTAGAACGTGTAAACGGTACAATAACTGAACTGTCTAGAATATTCACAATTCAGAATAAAACAAGACTTATCGAAGAAATATTTAGAACAGTGCGTGAATTAAATAATTCTATACACTCAGTTACCGGTTTGAAACCTAGAGACATTTTCTTTAATCAAAATAAATATAGCAATAGTGAAATTATAATAAATAAACTAAACTCAGCATCCAAAAAAGTGATCGAACGTCTAAATAAAGGAACTCGACACAGAGAGTATAAAAAAGGAGATAAGATAATGGTAAGAATCACAGGTCTTAGAAAGAAATCTAACGCCAGATACATAACAAGAATAGTAGAAGAAGATAAAGGAGACACTGTAATCTCTAAAGAAGGAATAAAAATTCACAAGGATAACATAAAGAATTATCATTTTTCAGATGACGAAAATATTAATATTCCTAACATTACTAGGAATTGTACAGAGTCAAGAAGGGCAAGGAAACGTTCAAATAACTGAGTTACTAAACAAGAAGTTTATACTTACGCAAACAGATGACGTGTATTTATTCAAAGAACAAACTTATTTGTTACATGCCACCAACCTGACTTCGATATTTCAACCTTACGTAAATATCGTAACTAGTAAATATCAACCTACACAAGAAGAAAAAATTTGGTTAAGTAAAATTAAGAATTTAGCAGACCAATTACAAGAACATACTAGGCATACTAGATCAATTAACTTTTTAGGAACAGCTTTCAAATATGTGTTTGGTAATCCTGACCATTATGACTTAGTTAACATAGAAACGAGTATAAATAATCTCATAGAAAACAATAATAAACAAAAAACTATAAATTCTAGATTTGAACAAATTTTGCAACAATTCGAAGGTCAGAGCCTTAAAGAACATTTAGTAATAGAACAAGTGTACGAACAATTATTATTATTGACCAGAACAATTAATGCAGCAAAAAATAATGAATATTTATCAGAAAGCCTAGACTTAGATGACATTAAAAATATTATTCAACATGAAATAATTCAAGTACCCATAATAAATATACTTGAGTACTCTAAAATATTATTAGCTAGAACTGATGAATTCTTCATCACAATATATAAATATCCAGTTCTAATTAAATCATGTAAATTGTATAAAGTAACACCTTTAAATTCAAAACATGGAAAAATCATTACAGATAAAACAATTGCCTTATGTAACCAAACTTATTTAAGAACAAGAAATTGTCAAAATCATCTAAGTAAAAACATTTGTGAAATTAACTTTGAAGAAGAAAATTGTCTTATTCCACTTTTAAAGAATATAACTTCAAAATGCAACATTAAACAAGAATACGATTACGACTTAGAAATTGAATCCGGTGTTATGTTATTAAGCGGTAAGCATAAGTTAAATAATCAAACAATTAATGGTATAAACTTAGTTACTTATGAAAATACTATAAATCTAGACGATAAAATATACAAAAACATGCATAAGCAAATTAAAGAAGTTATATTAAGAAATCATAATTCAGAGTCTTACATCGACCAAATAATTAAAGAAGATACAATGTACAAATTCGATAACATAGATACTTTAAAAAAACTAATTATTCCTTTTGAAGAAAAACCGATATTATCAACTATATACACAATTGTAACACTGATTGTTATTCTAGCATTTACGTACGTAATGATAAAAACTATACAATGTATAACAGATCGTCAAAAACAAAAAAAGATTGACGCATATAACAAAACTTATGAAAGAGAAATGTTAAAAATAGCGTCGAAAAATCGGGACGATTTCGTTTAACAAGGGGGGGAGTTAAGTATCCATAGCAAAACATATTGAGAAAAAAGATAACATTATTTGTATTCAATGATATCTTTAGTCTCTAGTACAGTCTTGCACACAACGCTACAATGATAACATATGTAAAAGAGATAATATCGTTTGTATACAATGTTGGAATATTATCTCTTCTTCATTATCAAGCAAGACGATTGTACGCTTGGGTCTCCTTGTAGATAGATAAGAAAAGTATATAAATACGACTGTATGATGAATTTATCAACAGTCTTATTGTAACTACATAGTAGCCTTAAGCTCCTTTTAGAATTAGTAAAAAGTATTTCAATAATAAAGGACATAGTTCCAAATAAATATTGTTTAATTTTAAAAGTAAGAAACAAGTGTTTTAATTCGCGCCGCAATAAATGGAATGACGCTCTAAGTTATATCTGATCTGGGATGAGAACTACCTAATGCGATTAATAAAAAATAAAAGTCTCTTTTAATCGGAATTTGTGCAGAAATAAGCCAAGCCCCGATGACCTTTAACATTTTTGACAGTAGTCGGGTTCGTGTGTCGCGTCTGTCACGGCTCAACGACTGACACAAATCTGAACGCAAGTTTTTAAATAGGAGTTTCTTTGAACTAAACTATCTGTAAGAACGGTTTAACGATAAAGCTGACTAGTAAAAACTCGTGTACAAATTTTCGATGATGTAAAACTTATTGATGAGCCTATTTCCTTTTAATCCTGTAGTATTTATGATATATAATGGCAGGTTATAAGAATTTCACCAACAATTCCCCCTTTCGAATGAATTCACTCCTTCATCCTGTGACCAGACACCACCATTAACGTCGAAAATATTTCAGGTAGGCACGTCCATAAAAATCCATTAATAGTCCCTACCACCATCACTTAACTAATACCATTCCATTAGTAATCAACAGCGTATTCCATTCAGAATGTTCGCATTTCATTCCTATTTCCACTCCGTTTGCTTCAATCCATGCCCTACATACTTCTCCAGGAGTTGGCTGCCCAAACAACTGCTCAATAAAGTTCAACTAATTTCGCGTTTGGCCGTAAAAATAAACCGTACAAACCGTGCTTGCAAATGAGAACAGTCCCTACTAACACAGTCCGTGTCTATCGTCGTTTGTTTCTTTGATTTACTGGACATCAAGTTCCTTTGAAGTTGGCGTTTGCAATTTGTACAGGGTGATGCGAAATGTTATTTTCCGTTAAAAATTAACTGAAGAGCAAAGGAAGCCTTGTGACTTACTCTCTGAGAGAGAGAGAGCACTCTAGGTAATGGTTAGTCGACTTTCTTTCGACAGTGAACGAGAGGTCAGTATGTTAAATGACTTCGAGTGCGGTCCGATCAGAAACTATTGGCTTGCAAAATAAAATTCAGTCTGTATGTTCTTACAAAATTTGTCTTGTGTTATGATTGCCAGTAAGACACGCTCCTGAGCAACATCATTTTCGGAGAGTGGTGTCAGAAAAATCTGCTAACTGAGTTCCAACTTTTACCAGAGTCAATTATCTTCTGATCACAAAAACTGTTTCCTGTACATGAAGACATTTTGAACCCGGTTGAGAGAGGGCTCTATAATCTGTATGCTAACTGACCTAACTAGAAAGTGGTTAGTAACAGGTCCAAGTCCATACAGAACAACCACCCACCTTTGTAAGCTTTTACTTTGGAACGACTGCTACCCTCAAGATGCTATTCAGAAAAAAAATTATTAAAAATGGGGAACCATACGAGTATAAAATAAAACTCAACTCAACTCAACGGCAGCACCCTGTTCACCCGCGCATTCACTCAACTCCACTGCATACGATGTGCTTTACTGCACAGCATGATGGTAGCTCGCGCGCCCATAAAACCCAAGGAACTACAAGAATTTCTGTTCCGCAGTCATCGCATATCCTCAACATATCCATCCTTGCGCCATACGTTTATTCCATTTATCTTTTCTCCATTTTAAACAGAGCCGGTCTGGGCGAGGGCAGTTGCGTGCTACAAATGCATAAACCGCGCGCGTTAGAGCCGCCTCACCCCATTCCCATACGAGCGAGTTCAAATGCGACCATAAATTCCGATCCCAAGTACAGTTTTAACGTGTTAATTTCCTGAATGATTAGACACAACATACCTACCTTGGCTGAAGGTATGTTTACACAGCGCCCTTCGATAACGACGGACGGGCGCAACACTGAAGGTGCTTGGTACGAAGCGACTCAAATTGTGAGACACAATGCCAGCGTTGGGGTTGTGCGGAGAACTCAAACTGACACAATGACAGCTAAATGGACAGACACAAATGTTCGAGAGGACGATTTGCATTTCCACCTTACATACGCGAGAACGTAACGGATTCTGGTGTCTGGAAAATATCAGTTTTCTTCTGATTTTATCATTGGCAATACAATACCGGCTGGATGTGATATTCTTCGGTTTCATGTTGTTGTTCGAACGGGCAGAGTGCGCATCCAAACAGTAACGAAGACGTCTCCTGTGTGAGCTTTGTCGTCTCCTCCTTTATGGCGAAGGTATCCGGAGACGTCTTCGTGTCGTTGCTGATGGAGGCAAAATTAGATGTCATAACAGGAAAACATAAACACCAAGGCGAAGGAGTTTTCTCAGACGGAAAGAATGCGAAACGACTTTGCCGTCTATACAGAGGTATATGCGAGCAGGGCTTTCCCGCCGTGCTGCTGTCATTTGCCTTCGTTGTGTGCCGGTGATGCCATTATCCTGGTGCTTCCTGCAAATTGGATTACTCACGGAGGTGGCAAGAGTCAAGCCATCGGATTGGTTGCACTTTCACAATTCAACACTATATTGGCCAACATAGCCATGGCGAGGTGTGCTCTGTGTTTTCATGGTCGTCTTTGTCGTTGTCGCCGTCTTGGTCGATCGGTTGAGGCAAATGTTTTTCTATTTTTCGCAACAGGATTTAAAATTTAAAACGTAGTAATTACGTCGTTCCAGCCAGCGCAGCAGGCAGGGAGAGAGATTGAACGCAAAGTGTGTCGTCACTTTGTCGGGAGAAAGGACTTATTCAGCTGCTGCCGGCTAAGGAGGACGTCTTTAGCAATTCATTTCATTCTTGCACTTGAGTGGATAGAATGGATTTGTGTACACCGTGCATGAGTGTGATTTTTGCTCATAGCTGGTGCTAAATTGACCGATACATACCTCAGGATTAGCAAGGATTTTTCCATCTACCTTATTTGAAAAAATGTGTCCCATAGAGAGGTTTGAGCATATGCAGTTAGAAGTTGAGTTGAGTTGACTGTGAGGTTGTGCACTTAGTTTGTCAGCTATAATATAAAAAAATTGTCAGTTAGTTGGGATGCTAAAGTGTATCAACTATGGGGTGACTTGTTAATGTACTGGAGGGGAAGGGATGGGCTGCATCCTTGAAATATTAAACTTGACAGCTTCACTAGAAATGCTCACTTTAGAATATTCTGTAGATAGAAGACTACCATGTCCAGAACTCTCCCAATGAGGATGTTCTTATAAGGCCTTACAAATGAACAAAAAAATAGCCATCTGTTGAACTACAATAACCACGCAACAATATTAACAATAAACGTTGCGTTCGCGATCGCGAGCTCGGTTAGATGCCCTTGTCGGTCAGACGCAAAAAGAGAACTCAACTCAATATCACTGACCCACCCAACCCCAGTAAACGCAGATGTAGTGATATAACTACTGAAAAATGTACGGGAAAAAAAGTACTTTCCTTCCAATAAAAAAGTATAGACTCTTGGGAAAATACTAAGTAATATACCTTCTATACATGAGAATACGTGAAGCAGCCATCTCTTTGTAACAAATTGAAAAAATTAATGCATTGAATCTGTGTTCCTACTAAAAAGCAAGTACTTAAGAAGTACTTCATCTTTACCTATAGGGAAGTATTTCAGAAGTACTTTGCTCTTTCGTTAATGGAAGTACTAAAGAAGTACTAAAGATTCACTTATTTTCAATGTTAAAATCAGTACTAAGGAAGTACTTTGTTTATACAAGGTGGGCCAAAAGAAGTCATCCGATGTTGTTTGGCTCTCATTTTTTTCTAAATGAAAAACTTCGATTCTGTTTTTTGATTGTGTTTATTTGAACCTTTAGAATTCTATTAGAAAAGTCGAGAAGATGATATCGACCAAATCGGCAATCACAATTGATTGCCATACGGGCTCGTTCGGGCGACAGATTCTAGCACTCGTGTTAAATGTTGTCCTTGAGGGCATCTAGGGTCTCGGGCTTGTTCACGTAAACACGGGACTTAAAAAGACCCCACAAAAAAAAGTCTGGAATGAATAAATCGGGCGATCTTGCGGGCCAGTGCAAATCGCCAAAACGAGAGAACGCCGTCTTCAGAATATCGGTTGTGGCTCGCGCAGTGTGTGCCGTAGCTCCGTCCTGTTGGAACCACATGTCCTCCAGTCCTAATTCGTCTAACTGCGGCAGAAAAAACTCGGTTAACATGGCCCTATAGCGCGCACCGTCCACTGTCGTTTGACCAGCGGCGTTCTAGAAAAAAAAAATGGCCTGATGACTCTTCCAGCGTGAACAGCGCACCATGCAGTAACTTTGAGCGGATGTAATGGCTCCTCGTGCATTACTCGTGGATTTTCGGTGCCCCAGAAGCGATAGTTTTGCTTGTTCACGTCCCCGCTGAGGTGGAAATGAGCCTCATCGCTCATTATGATTTTGGTCGAAAAATCGTCCACTTCGTCCTCGAGATTGAGGATCGCTGGGGCGTAGGTTATACGCGTTTGGCGGTCGACAGGTAGCAGCTGATGCACGGACTGAACTTTATACGGGAACATGGGCAAGTCTGTGACCAAAATTCGCCTTAGGGACGACCGGCTGATGGCTTATTGCGAGGCACGGCGTCTGATCGATGTTTCCGGCGACAGCTCGACATCCTCGTCAACATCAGCGGCGATATTCTCGGCACAACGGGCGCTCCGGGGCAGGCCACTCTTGGCAACGTCTCGTGTGGTCCCATACTCTTCAAGGTTGGTGGCCAAACGGCGCAGTATTTGCGCAGTCGGTGTCGGACGGCCGTGGAATCGGCGACGGAATTCGCGCTGCGCCAACACTACAGACGAATTGTTACGCCAAAAAACTGAAACGATTATTCCGCGTTGTTGGGGAGTGTATCGCTCCATGGCTTGTTCACATCTGTCTAGTCCACAAATGTCAAAACAGATTTGACATTGGCGGCCATTTGCAAAAAAAGAGCATCGTCCAATGATCTTCCTTCCAGTGATCTCTTTTGGCCCACCTTGAACAAAATAATATTTACATCCTTAATTCAAATTATTATTGTTTTCTCTCTCTCTCTCTCTCTCTCTCTCTCTCTCTCTGTCTCTCTCTCTCTCTCTCTCTCTCTCTCTCTCTCTCTCTCTCTCTCTCTCTCTCACTCTCTCTCTCTCTCTCTCTCTCTCTCTCTCTCTCTCTCTCTCTCTCTCACTCACTCTCTGAATCTGAATGACCGATTCAATTGGGAAGCACTTAAAGCCAAAACTGATTTGATTTATTTTAAAACATTGCAACTGCTTTTGGATATTTTGTAAAGTGTCTGGACTTCGGTCGCGATTCTTAGTATCCAGACATAAGTCGCACATGGATTATGATTGAAAATAACAACAAACCACTAGAAAAAATAGAAATTTGCAGAGTAGGTATACGTAAATCCGAATACTAATACAGTGGTAGATACTCAAAGCGAGCTTTCACGCCGGATGGAACAAAACGCCTTATTTTGTTTTCTTAATTTATTTTGCCTTGTTCAGTGTGGGCGCGCGTATTTAAATTTAAGAAACACACAGAAGAACAGTTTTGTTTGTCTAAGGCGTTTTGTTCCATCCGGATTGGAAACTCCCTTAGAGAACGCAAACACATTCACAAAAACATGTTTCTCTGTACCTAGCAGTGTTTTCGAGAAACTACCGACTTTTGGTTTGCAGGGCAGTGATTTCCATGCCTATATTAATTGTATTTGTGTTTGGATTTGTAATGAATTGCTGCCGCTTTACACATCTATCTGGCCAAAGATGAAGCGAGCCTTCAAATATTTATTCAATTCTATAGGAACGCTTTGCACGCGCATTATATACGTACCTAGCTCTTTTCAGAAATCACTTTTGGAGAGGTGGCGCCAGTTAAATTAATTTCAAAATTGACAAGAGCAACCAAAAGTAAAACTTTTTCTTAGCATGCCTAACAATTGAGGCCCGCAACAGAGACAACTTTACCTCGAACAAAGCTCTTTAAATGTCACGACAAACAAGGCCAAACCATTAATTTCATTCCAATTTCGAGGCTACCTCAAGCAATGGAAAATAAATTCTCCGTCTTAATCTGATTACACTTGATTACACTTTCTAAATTGTTAACCTGCAGTCATCTTCGAGGGGAAATACTATTTCGGTCTGAGGTGGGATGGCGGCCACTTATAGCAAATCCATTCGCCTCGCTTAGGTACATGCCAATCCATTCAAGACACGAACACCGAATAAACCCACTTCCTTTTAGCCACTCACACCCAATTCAGCTCTCTCCGTAAATGATCCTGTGTGATCATTAAATTACAATAAATTCATGCTGCAGCTAAATCCACCGAACACACACCAACACCAACACTCTGTACTAGAAGTCGAGAGAAATAGCAGAAAGATTGACTTTCCGGGCTAATAAATAACCCATTTGTTTAGGCAAAACTCACACACACAATAAAAAAGTAGAAAAACAAAGAACGACACCGTAGCGTTACCTGCTGGGAAAAAACAAAAACCAAATTGCCTGATTTCAATCTGAAGCCGTTCAGTTCACCAGCCAACGTAATCACACTATTAAATTCGCATTTCACACACAGCCTCACAGAGACAGCCCAGGATGTGTGGTATTAAAGGATTCCGCTGATACAATCTGATTAAATTTTCCATACCAACAAGGCGGCGGCAGTGGCGGAAAAATGATTTTAATTTAAATATCGTTTAAGGATGTTCCAGCTTCCAGGTTCGAGCACCCAGTACGCCCACTGTGAAACCACACTCACAGTAAATCGTCCCTCGTCATGCGGTTATACGCACACAGTGCAGCATTTACGCACGGCATTCCTGGGTTGTGTGAGGTGATGGAGAACACTCGCCTTTCTTTCGAACTTAATTACAATCACTTGCAGCCTGCGCAGCACACCCACACATTGTCGGACATAAAAACTTGAGCAACTTCTTATCGAAGTGAGTTTCACATCACAACCGCACAGCGACACCGACACCATGATGCCACTCCGACTCCATTATCACCAGCAGCAACAGCAATACTAGCAGTACCGTTAAGAGGAGAAGGATAAACAGTTTGTATTTCTTTGGGTAAAACTTATTTGATTATTCACTGGGGTGTAATAAATTATATCCTTGGGCGCTCAATAAAAACACTGAAGCCAAACTGCCCACCAACCACTGGAATGGGGTGACAAAAAAGAAACGCCGATCCTACAGAGGGACACACAACACATATATCCGAGATCCAACACCCTATAGCAGAAGAAACTTTTATGTGGAAAAGTTTCACATCCTCGAAGACAGGTCCTTCTTCGTACACTCCCACTCGCAGCACTCTGTCATTGGGGTGGGCTGCGACTGCGATCTCTGGTGTGAGTCTTGAATATAATATTTAAAATGTGTGTGTGTGTGTTTTTTTTTTATTCTCCTTTATCAAACGGGCGGTGGCGGGCAGAGGTCCTTCTTCTTGAAAAGTAGCAAAATTCCACTGCTATTCACACAGTTGTCAAATATGTGCTGATATTCAAAAGTTTTCACATTAAAGAACATTATGGCCATGATATCCCCATCGACCGCAGTGTGCTCCTTGCTGTTAAAACGTGTGTTCAGGGGGGTTGGGGTGGTTGGCGCGCACACATTTTCCAAAAAACGAATTTGAGTGTCATTCCTTTACTGGCGCAGGAATCCTGTTGAACAATGATTAGTGTTCAGAGATAGGTTGCTATAATGTATGGGTGACTGTGTCGCTGAATGTATGTAGGTAGGTATGTGCCGCTGCCGAGTTCAAATGACGACAACATTGTGAGCAAATGGAGCGATACGCGCTATACGTAATATGACTGCGCTAGTAATCATTAGCAAAGGAACAACATTAAAATACGTATGCCCCAGCTGAATGGTTAAAGTTGGAAATAATAATTTTATTTCCCCCGAGAATATGGTTGTTTAGTCGGGAACCTAGGACATGGCAGCCGGTTTCGGCGGGCGGGATTGTGTATCTTCTCTGTTTTGGAGGGGGAATTTTAATTGCATGTGACAATTTTACACTCTGTAGTTGTGGTAAAACAAATGGTGTTCAGCTGATGGAGGAGAATACATTTGTTTGTTTTAAGGGTTACAATCGGAATTGAAACGGAAAGTTAGAATGTTTCCTTGGTGGGGATGTAGGAGATGCAGGAGTTGCTTCGCTTACTTTGTGGACTAATGATGGACTTGGTTTGATAGAAAGGTAGTGGTGCTTCAACCCCAAAAGATGCTTTGCGTAGACTGGTCGTGTCGTCGGAGTCATTGAATCTCATCCGATTTACTCTAAGACGAATGATACTTAACGATGACACCTAAAAATGCTACAAAAAAAAAGCAAGTCCTTCTTATTTATTTCCATTTCCATTTCCAGTTCTAAATTCTTCGTTGATTGAAGAAAATCCTTCCTATGAAAATCCAAAGAAGTAAGCACCTACTTGATTTCAGAAAATGAACTTAATATTAATATTTCAAGAAAATGATGGTTCGCATATATTTGTCTGAATAATAAATGCACGATTTAAGAAAAAAGTTATAGAAATAGAAGAGAAAAGCGCAGAAGGTCAGATTCCGTATTCAACATATCCTTTCTTTGATCGAGAATAATTATACTTGATTTCAGAAATAGATTATTTATTTAAGAAAATTGGTATCTACTGATTTCACATATGTCATGTAATAATTAAGTAAGTAGTTTCTTTGGTCAAAAACACCTATGAACGATTTGAGAAAAAATAATCGCATTGAAGGAAAACATTTCCTGAGACAAAACACCTTCTTAAACATTTGTTTTCTTAAATCAAGAGAAACTCTCTAGGTTTAATTTTTCTCGTTCCTGACTCATGAAATAAAAATGTTAACAATAAGAAACAATTGGCTTGGACCATAAGTCCATAACACAACCCCTTCTTTAAGTTCTTGTTTTAGGAAGCTTTTAATTCCAGTTTAGAAAATACCTTTTTCAGTGTAATAAAGTGTAAACCATTCAGGCAAGATCCTGATTTTTTTTTTTTTTGTTTTTTTTAATTTTAAATTTTTTTTTATTTAATTCTTTCATTAACTTAAATAATAAACAAAAACGATAAAATCGAATTTAAAACTAACATTTATCTTATTCTAGCTTACTGGCTCTTAGCGAGCGCTCTTAACTTAACAATATCCATAAATCAGGCAAGGTCCTACTCTAGTACACATGTACCTTAGTATGGTGTCCCGTAAAATTTTGTTTTGTTGTATCTTAACAAAAGGCGCCGCAAAAGTTGCGTATTGCAGAGTTCATTACAAGAAAAATACCACAAGAAATATTCAAGAGTACTTATGGGCCTCTACCGGCCGTTGAAATTTTGTAAAAAAATTGTTTTCCCTACATTTTTCTTTTTCGATATTTTTTTAATAATGCTTAAATTTGTAAAGTTATAGCTATATATATATTCTCTCAAATCGTTTGTATTTTAGGTAGAATTTGTGCACTTGAGACTTGAGAGGTTATTTGATATCTCTTATATGCTAGAATTAAAAAGTGCATCAGTTCACAAAAATAAATAAATTCTAATTGCTTCATTTAAATATTAAAACACGTAAGCAAAATGAGTTCTGGAGGGCTTCAATTCCAATTGTGCGCCACCGTCAAATACTAGAACTTATTAAAATTAACTTAAATAGATATGTGACTCTTAAAAGATACCCAATTGTGAAAAAATGCAAACTATCACAATAGAGTACAAGATTTCATAACATAACATTTTTCATTGATAAGTTAGAGACAATAAAAATGCAAAAGCATCTAGATCGAAAAGAACGTAGTGCCCCTCCAAGTTTACTCCAGAGAGTAGATCCAAACGAAACACACGAAAGAATGGAGCCAGTTAAGACAGTAAGGTCAATACTTTGTTCTTCAGAACCTTCAAGTGTTCTTCAGATCCTTCCACGTCTTCAGATAAGGTCAATTTGTAGGTCCAACCATCTGTAGCAAGAGTTTGTGATCGATATGGAGTATCGGTACGATCTGCCGTAACAGTCGGTTCAGCGGTTTCTCTCAAAACAATAATTCACAAACTGAAATTCGACAGAAATTGTCAGGGTAACCCCCAAACTAGGGAGAATCGTTGTTACTCCTCGCTTCCTCACTCAGGTTTTGCACGATGTTGGACTCGCAAATAACACTGACATAAGGCTTGTAATCGACAAAAATAAAATATAGATACTGGGCTTTGTCAAAATTAAGTGAGCTTCTAAAAAGGTAATACAATGATGCCATTCCTAAGAATATTTTTTTTGACGGACGGAAAGTCAAAACCCTTGTTTCAGATCAAAAATATAAACATCATTATTGCAAGGAGCTCCTAAGAACATTACAATATTTCTCCGATATATAGTACAGGGGAACAAAAACATGCAATTCAATGATTCATTTTCTAAAATTTAGGGGCTACATACCGCGATACTAATAATTGTTTTTAGTGTCCAGGCTATATTTTTTAACTCACAATGGCGAAATTTTCGAAATACAAAATTGCATATTGTGGCCTACAAAATATTTAGTCTGAAAGTTAAAAATGATTATTAGTAAGGTCCAAACCATAGACATTATTTTTTTTAAATGAATGTCAGATAACTCCTGCACCTATCTTAAAAGATCTGCCTGATGAAGAACTTTCATCGCTTGTAAATGCAACAGAGCTTAAAATACCAGATTTCTCGCGTGATACACAAAGTATAAACGACAAAATTGAATCTAGAAATCGGATGTCATCTTTTAATTACAAAAGCCAATTTTCAATGAAAAATTTGTATTTATACCTTAATAGCTTCTTTTAAATTAATAATTTAAAATTGTTGATTATACGTCAGTGAATATTTGTTATTGTATTTTATATATATATATATATATGTATATGTATTTTTGAAATAATAAGAGTATTTTAAATAAATAGAAAAATTGATAGATATTAGCGCCTTAGTTACTTTTCCCTGTCCTTCAATCGTCGGTAGAGGCCCAAAAGTTATACCGTAATCAAAAAGTAATTACACATTCGGAATCTTTTCGTCAATACGGAACTTTTGATACCCCTTTCTTCATACAAACACCGGACACCCTAATGTACCTAAGGCAACGATAGGTTACGTTCGGAGTTCCACTCATGTCCATTTTGATCACTGCTGACAATAGCTCATCGAAGAACCTCCCACAAAACTTATCCCCAAAAGCCCCTTGTAAACGTGCTTAAAAAAGCGAAGCAAAACCGATTGTGGTGGCCTATAGCATTCACCAAAAAAACTCACAAAATTTTCTTATATACATCGATATTCAAGTCTGAAACTTTCCTTTTAAATTTGCAAAAGCCCTTCCAACTTTAGATGCATTTTTCAGCACAGCCTACGGACTGTTTAAACACCTATAAATTGTGCTAAAAAAAATACCACTCACAAGCTTAGCTGCAACTTTCCAAGAACTCGCTTTAAAAATACAATTTGCCAACTCTACCTCGAGTATAAATCAACAATAACGCCAAAACGTTCATCTACAAACATACACCGACTCCCATTAGTATTAAGAACTCAGCACTTAGCTCGCAGCATGGAACTTCTCAATCCACAGCACCGGAAACGGCCTTAATTTTAGTAGAAAGAGAAAACATTTTCCAACCGAGAGGAACATTTTGCAGCGCCTAAAATTCCATATGAACTACCGCGTTCTACCCAAGCGTATAAACTGTCATTAAGGTTAATCAATTTTTCGGTTTGCCAGTCAAAACTCCCGGAAACATAATACTTCAACAATCATACAACGAAAGCATTTCCTTCCATTTGCAGTCCCGGCATAAAGTTGCTTGCTGCGGTAGGTGACATGATGTCCTTAAGAAATAAAAAATTTAATTAAAATTTTACATGCCTGAGGGGTTGCCTCTGCACTAAATCAACACTCACCGGTGTGTTCAACGCAAGCGACTGGGTTAATTATGTGTTCCCAACTGCATAAATAAGAGCCTGGAATAGTAAAAAAAAAAAATAGAAGCTTCAAAGGATTTCACGCTCCCCCCAATGCTGCCTACGTCGCACATGTAAGTTGAACAAAAAATACAAACTGCGGAACATGAGTTATTTGCTTTCTGCTCCTCTCCCGACTAATGTGTGATATATGATACATAAATATATGACTTCTGGGCTATTCAGACATATAACTGTACATATGAGGGTTTCCTTCAAATGGAAATATAAAACAAATTGTGCTTAAGGGGATTTGGTTTGGAGGGAGCGGCTTCGCTTTATATTTTGGCCGACAGGAAATTTAATTAAAAAGTCTTGTGCTAAGAGCAGGCGTATATGATTGCTGCCCTTCTTTTAATATAATCATTTGTATCGACTTGATGTGAAACGTATCAAAAATCTTGATAGATCTACCGATATCAGTGGGATTTTTTATTTTTGCGACACACATTGAAAAAATAAATGCTTTGACCTATATTATAGGTATAGGACGCATGTCAGATTTGGTAGGTTAAAAAGTATTTTTTTTGGGAGCTTGTTTTTTTTTTTTAGTACAAATGTGCCCGGTAGGGTGGCTAGCATCATTGGCTTACTTACTTACTTAAGGTGGCGCTACAGTCCGGGGTGGACCTGGGCCTCAACCAATACGCCTCTCCAGTTAGCGCGATCTTTGGCTAACTGTCTCCAGTTGCGCACTCCAAGTTGGTTGAGGTCCCCTTCCACTTGAGCGCGCCACCTAAGGCGAGGTCTTCCTCTACTGCGTTGTCCCTCCGGGTTGGAATCGAAGACTCTCCGGGCCGGAGCGTTGGTGTCCATTCGCTCTACATGTCCTAACCATCTTAGACGACTAATGCGTACTTTTCTGACCAGGTCGATGTCGCTGTACAGCTCGTAGAGTTCGCTGTTAAATCTTCTCCTCCAAATCCCGTCAACGCAAACGGGACCAAAAATCACTCGAAGAATTTTGCGTTCGAAGCGACCAAGAAGATCCTCATCCGTTTTTGCTAGGGTCCATGCTTCTGCGCCATAGAGCAGGACAGGGATGATGAGAGTCTTATATAGAATCTCCTTAGTGCTTCTTGACAAGGCCTTACTAATCAATTGCCGTCTTGGGCCAAAGAAACAGCGGTTGGCAAGTGTGATTCTTCGCTTGATTTCTGATGTGATGTCATTATCAGAGTTTATAGCGGAGCCGAGGTAGACAAAGTCCCTAACTACCTCAAAGTTATAGCTGTCTATCGTGACGTTCTGTCCGATTCTTCGATGTTGTGTGTCCCTTCTTGTTGACAGCATATATTTTGTTTTACCCTCATTCACCACTAAACCCATTTTTGCCGCTTCTGTAGTAATACTTGCAAACGCACCAGTGACAGCTCGCTGTGTTGTGCCAACAATGTCAATGTCGTCAGCGTATGCAAGCAGTTGCACAGACTTATGGAAAATTGTGCCTCTGGTGTTGGCTTGTGAGTTTCGCACAATTTTCTCAAGAATGATGTTGAAGAAGTCACATGACAGCGCGTCACCTTGTCTAAATCCTTTTTTGACATCAAAGGTCTCGGTGAGATTGTTTCCGACCTTTACGGAGCAGCGAGCGTCATTCTGCACAACCTGCCAAGTTTGGCAGGGATGCCAAAACTAGACATGGCTCTGTATAGCTCGTCTCTATAAATGCTGTCATATGCGGCCTTAAAATCGATAAAAAGATGGTGAGTATCGATCTGGTATGCTTGGGTTTTTTCCAGGATCTGCCGTAGTGTGAATATTTGATCGGTCGTGGACTTACCGGGCCTAAAACCGCACTGATAGGGACCTATCAGATCGTTGACGAATGGTTTCAGGCGTTCATACAATTTATTTATTTATTTTATTTATTTATTTATTTCTTCATCAAATTAGAACATTCACTGCTCTAGATAGATTACTTAATACAAAATTTAAATACTTAAATACTACCACCAAAGCCTAAAGTTAAAATTAATTTATTCTTAAATGAGTCTCTACTGAGATCAAACTCGAACAAACTACTATAATTATTAGATTCTCTTAAGCATCTGGTAACTGGTTCATTACAACCATAGTTAACTCTATGATATGAAACATAAAATAAAAAGCGATTTCTAAGCACTCTAGATGGAGCATAAAAACCAACTAAAGATAAAAGAAAAGGGCAGTCGATATGGTTGTTTATCAAATCCCGAATAAACATAAGTGAAAAATATTGCCTACGCTTAAAAAGAGGTAAAATACCAAATAATTTGCATCTTGTCTCATACGATGGCATTTCGATATTCCAGCGTAATCTACGAACGACAACTCTAGTAAAACGTTTTTGAATCTTCTCAATTCTACTGGAATGTACTTCGTAAAATGGATTCCATACTATACTACAGTATTCAAGATTAGACCTAACAAAAGCAAAGAATAGACATTTAAGAGTATGCGGATCATGAAAGTCTTTAGAATTCCGCAATATAAAACCCAGCATAGAATTACTTTTAGCAACCAGAAAGTCAATATGCTTACAGAAATCGAGTTTTTTGTCAAATATGACTCCCAGGTCTTTTTTAGAGGAGATATAAGACAGAGGGATATTATCGATCCTGTACGTGTATGATACTGGGGAGAGGTTACGACAAATTGACATGCTTTGACATTTAGAGACATTAAGGCGAAGGTGATTATTATGACACCACAAAGAAAGTCTCTTAAGATCTTCCTGCAAAAGTATGCAGTCATGTTCAGACTGAATATGCCGGAACACTTTTACATCATCAGCAAACATCAGACATTTTGAATTCAAAAAGAGATCAGGTATGTCGTTAACAAATAAAAGGAAAAGTAAAGGGCCCAAGTGACTACCCTGAGGCACTCCGGAGGTGACAATACAGCAGACATGATCTTATACGCAGTGTTCAGGAGACTGATGCCTCTATAGTTGGCGCAGTTTAGAGAGTCTCCCTTCTTGTGGATCGGGCAAACGATGCTGAGGTTCCATTCATCAGGCATACTTTCGTCTGACCAAATCTCTACCTCTCTCTCTCTACCAGGTCATCTCCCGCTGCCTTAAACAGCTCGGCAGTTAAGCCGTCCGGTCCAGCAGCCTTGTTGGACTTAAGCTTAGATATTGCTATCCTCACTTCATTTTGGTCAGGTGGACGGAAATCTTGGCTTTCATCGTCCAGGTTGAATGGCTCGTTCTGCCTGACAACGGAATTTGTGTCGTCTTCGCCGCTTAGCAGTCTGCAGAAATGGTTTTTCCATGTCCTCAGCACCGACTGTGACTCTACTACAAGGTGTCCTTGTTCGTCTCTACAGGTCTCCGACGTCTTCAGACGTTTAATCAACATCTTTTCGAATAACTTGGACAAAATAGGTAGTATAGATATGGGGCGATAGGAGGTGACTTCACTAGGCGGTTTGCCTGGTTTTGGTATCATAATCACCTCCGCGACTTTCCACATGCTAGGTACATACCTTATCCTGAATGCAGCATTTATGATCTGTGCTAGTTTCTTTAAGCCCTTTTTGGGAATTGTTTTAGGATTTCCCCTGATATTAAATCAAATCCCGGGGCTTTTTAGGGTTCCGTAGCCAAATGGCAAAAATCGGAACCCTATTAGATTCGTCATGTCTGTCTGTCTGTCTGTCCGTCCGTATGTCACAGCCACTTTTCTCCGAAACTATAAGAGCTATACCGTTGAAACTTGATAAGTAGATGTATTCTGTGAACCGCATTAAGATTTTACACAAAAGTAAAAAAAAAAACAGTAAATTTTGGGGGTCCCCATACATAGAACTGAAACTCAAAAAAATAGTTTTCATCAAACCCATACGTGTGGGGTATCTATGGATAGGTCTTCAAAAATGATATTTAGGTTTCTAATATCATTTTTTTCTAAAGTTAATAGTTTGCGCGAGAGACACTTCCAAAGTGGTAAAATGTTGGTCCCCCCCCCCCTAACTTCTAAAATAAGCGAACGATAAAACTTAAAAAAATATATGATATACATTACCATGTAAACTACAAACGATAATTTTTTGAACGAGATCTAGCGAGTAGTTTTTAAAATATCGATCAAAGTTACAACGAACTACAAGAACTTTTATGTTATGTTACTTGCTGTTTCGGAACCCTTCATGAGCGAGTCCGACTCGCACTTGTCTTACTTTTTTTAGTACTGATGCCCTTTTTTATTTCATTGGCAATTTTTTTAGCCGTTACCGGTTGGATGTGTCTTTCCTCTTCGCACAATTCTTCGCTTTCTTGACAGTCTTAATCTTCATATGGTTGAAAGACGCCTTCAAGATATTCAGCAAATAAATTAGCTTTTTCTTGGTTGTTTTTTGCCCAGTTACCTTCACTGTTTTTAACTGGTGGAATGTAAGCAATTGACCTGTTCATTTTTTTTGTTGCCTTCCAGAGTGAGTACTCGGTACTAGCATCATTTGTAAGATTGGTAAGGTATTTTTTAAGAGACTCATTTTTAAATTCTCTTATCGATCTTTTAAGCTGATTGTTTAGATTATTCAGTATTGTTTTGTCTCTGGGCGCCCTTGTCCGTAATTATATCACATATACCTTTTGGATACGAGTTTTGTTGGATTTTAGTTTTAGTTTTAGGTGTTGCAGGTTGCAGTCCATGTAGCTCTTTGGATATTTACAGTTAATATTTGAACAGCATCTTCTAATTGATCTTCTGTTCCAATTGTTTATAAGAGCTGAATACTATCCTCTAGATGCTGCCTGAAG
The DNA here is from genome assembly GCA_946477585.1 of Cheilosia urbana. Classification (NCBI taxonomy): domain Eukaryota; kingdom Metazoa; phylum Arthropoda; class Insecta; order Diptera; family Syrphidae; genus Cheilosia; species Cheilosia urbana. The sequence continues at coordinate 163,619,012 of OX297854.1, read as the reverse complement.
TAGCTCCAGTCAGTCAGCTTATTTCCTAGCCTTGCGCTATTTTCTTTAATAGTAATTTTATCGCCAAGTGTTAAAAGTATTGTGGAATGATCTGAGTCAAGATCTGGCCCTTCTTCTACCTTTATATTGTTAGACGAGATATTCTTTGTTACGAAGAAGTCGACAAAATCAGGGATTTTGTTTCTATCTGTTGGCCAATACGTATGTTTTTTTTTTTTTTTTTTTTTTTTCAAATCAAGTTAAACAAAATGTTTGTCCCCACATTTATTTTTGAAGACTAAAAAATGTCTGTACTACTATTTTTTTTTTTTTTTTTTTTTTATATTTTATATAATTTTTCAAAATACTCCCCTTTTTTGGCTGCCCTACTACCTTATAATATTGCTATGCGTCAACACTGGCTACAAAGAAGAAGTTTCCAAAAAGTCTTGTAAGTTGAACCTATTGGATACGTAGTGTAAGCCTTCCCTCAAGTACGATTTTCATTAAACAAACGTTTTTACTTCTTTTTGAATTAATAGCCTTGTAAGCTAAAGTCTCTGGCGTCCATCAGGCTGGTAGCATTGTGTAGATAGGTAAATCAGCAACCCAGTATTTTGTAAATTTTGACCGTTTTAGACAGAACAAATACACTCGGGAATGAACCTACGGAAATTCAACTTTCAGATGGTTCGTAACATGAAAGTCGGATTTTGAATAACGACATAATCGGTACGACAAAAAAAACTACTGCCTATGGACAAAATGAAAATTGCAACGCCGTACTGCTCTGCAAATAACTCCCTAGTTTGGTCGGCAGCAGAAGGCACAAGAGTGAGTTTTATTGGTGTACACAAAAATGAGTGTGTCCCGTACCTTGTTTCATTCTGAAAAGGTCCCTCCTACCACTGTTTGACAAAGTCTGGGGTTAGATGCCGAACAGTTGGTTATATCGTAGTCTATCGTTGCCTAGTAAAAAAAAGGACGCATCTGGTCGCCTAGCAGAAGATTCTCTGAATCAAAATATTATCACTAAGCAAGTCTTTCCAATCCCCATTTCAGTGCCTTTGTCCCACAATATATCCTCCACGGTTACAGAGGCTTCTTCTGTCGAAGCATGACACTCAATGGCAGTTGTTTTATTTCCCACTCTCCTGGGGCTCCGAAGTATTACTAATTAAATATAAAAGATTAAGAACCTCTATTCGCTATAGTTTCTGTAAAAGACCCAAGCACCTTTCTATAAGCCTCACCCTTTGCCTAAGATTAAACTCTATGTAGCCCGTATTAGATTCATATGAAAGCACCCAATCCATTTGAAGATAAAACAGTATCTCAGTGTCAGCTCGAGTGAGCTAAGCCTTTATTAGAAAGAAAACATTATGTCGCCTTTCCTTTCATCAGTCGCAAATCTGCTTGATTCATCGCACAATTTCTGTTCCTTTGGGGAAGGCATGCTTTTGAAATTAATGTAAGGTCCTCATAGCTCATCTCTATAACTCGCAACCGTGCATTAATCTAGATATTCAACTGAATACCGTTTCAGCAGCTGGCGAGGAAACTATAGGAACATCATACATATACATCAGAGTTAGGATATTTTAATCCTTTTAGTGTCACAAATTACTCATTGCTGCTAGCCGAAGGAAGTAGGTAGCTAACGTTTATCGATTCAATTACATAATTAAATCCGTTTATGGAAAATTTTCTTTCCCTCGATAGTCCTTTCTTTGAGAAAACTTACTCATTTATAATGAATAGAGAAACATAATACAGATACAGAAAACGGCGTACGGAAAACGAAGTTACGGAGCAACTTTTCCACCCGTCACCATCGCACACAGCTGAAACTTGTACAAGTTCATTTGAGGTATTCAATTTGTGAAAGGACTTTGGCAAGTTTTCCTTTAGTTTTCGCCCTCCATCCGCATCCAGCCGGCTGTAATACAACGAGAGCAGTGTGTGCGTAATTCAGTCACCTCATAACGTGATGAGTGCGATTTGGGGACCAGCAGCAAGGGTGGTATAATAATCGGGATTATCGTGGAGACTTCAGAATGTCGAATGAATGGCAGCCGCACGAAATGCAGATCAAATCAAAACGGAAACGCGCATAGAGATGACCGTTTGGGGAGCGAGGACAAAAATCCGCATTTCGTATGCACCGCACGAAGGGGAGAGACAGTGAATAAGGACTCACGTCCGGTCGGTAATACAACTGCACATCATACAAGCTCAAATATATAATCATTTTGTGTGCGTGTTTTTTCTGCTTGTATTTGTTTCCCTTGAGCGCAGGATATTGTGCTACAAACTGATATGAGTTGTCTTTTAGGGGTTTCTCGTCCTTTTTTACGATCAATTTGAATTATTTATGCAGTCCTCTGAGGACATTTATTCGGTGGGTATGGACTGGTACCCTAAGCGTCTTTACATCGTCTTGCATGAGGTCAGGGATACAACTACAATTCAAAAGTAATGAAGCTTGTAATATATACGTCCCGCTGTGATGGGTAAGGCCACAACGATGATGATGATAGGGATGGCGGTGCAGCTTAATGGGGACAATGATACTTGTGCGTTTGGTCACGTTGAACAATGACCATGATCTTCGGGCAGTTTGAGTTGTTTATGTTGCGAGAAATGGATACGTGACGTTCCAGATTATTGCAAAAAGTTAAAAAGATTCTTTTTGGTGTTGTCCTACATGAGGGTGGTTTTGGCGGTGACTAGTGGTTTTAACTAGAAGTTCTAACTAAGTGGCGTACAGCACGACTTGTCAGTGGAATATAGAAGTAGGTAGGTAGGTTGGTGGCAATGTGGCAGTTCAAAATTGTTGCTTATAAAATTAATAGTTGGCGCAACAGGTCGGAGAAAATATTTGCAAAGTTGTTGGTCGAATATATTCAGTTTTTGTAGTCTCCACTGATGGTAAATCGTTGGCCCAGATTTGATGGAATGACGACCATAACATAAATCTGACCTTTTTCAGAAAATTTCAAATTTGTATATCTTCTGAAATAGTTTGGCAATCGTAATAAAAACCAAATGTTGTCGCAATTCGGTTTCCAACACAACGAATCATCATTTGCAAGTGATTATAGTACATTCAAATTGTTAATTAAAGACTTTTCGATGATTTATCATATCTTACATTTATTTGCTTTCGCATTTCCATCTCATCCTCAATCGTTTCTCTTGTTCTTACCGATTCTCATTCGAATAGTTATAATAGACCAGGTTGCCAAGTTCACATCATTTTACAGAATTAAATATCCAAATAGTCTATAAGTACTGTCACCTAAGTCCCCGGAATTTCGTTTCTGACCTATTCCCTTAAGATACGTAATATGGAAATAAGAAAACCTTTCTCGCCCAAGATAAACAACCAAGCAATCAAGCTAGCCGCGCAGTCATGTGTTGTGTTTTTTTTTTTTTTTTTTTTTCTTTACTGTACAATTTGCTTCTCAGTGGCATCGTGTGAATGAAGCTTTGCAAAATTAAAATTAATTAAGTCTTTTCTAAGATCAACAATGAGCCAAAATAGGTTGAATAATCTGGCTACACTTTCAATCGAAAAGGAGCACACAAACAAAAAAAAATGGCGCAAAATTATGGGCGCATAAAGCCCATTTTAAAATTATTTTAGTATGTGACAGTGTCGGTACTATTTTAGTAATTTTCTAACTATAGATAAATCTATATATATAAAAATGGATCTTGGTTTGTTCGGATGCTTAAAACTCGAAAACGACTGGACCAAATTGGATACTTCCTTCTGCATATTTGTTCGTAATTGCTCCGCGAAGGTTTAGGAAAAAAGAAAAATTGAAAAAATTAGGAAAATTGCGCGGAAAATTAGAAAATTAAAGTTTGTATGGGGAAATACACTTTGAAAAAAAAATTAACTGGATAGAAATCAAGAAGTGACACTTCAAATAAAAAAAAAAGAAATATTTTAAATTTTAAGGCAATTGTTGTTGTCAATTATTTTAATTATTTTGCAAGCAAATTGTTGTTGTCAACAATTGTGAAGTTTTTTTTTTTTTAAATATAGGTAGATATACCCAAAAAGTGTGTTCTAATAAATTATGTTTACTATGTTACATTAAGTAACTTTTTGAAATGAAGTAGATAGGTGCTTTGATTATACAAAGATGATATTATGGCCGACGATATTTTGCATCGAATTCGCACTGTGACATCGGATAATGAACTGGAGATGTCAGATGAAATGCGCAACAAAGCTTTGATTTGACGCATTTAATCGAGAATTGGAGCGAGAAATGGACTTCGAAGATTTCGCTTATTAAGAACGATTTACCATTCGTGCGACTTCAATTTCCCGTGCGTCTCGCTTTCGCTATGACAAATAATTTATTGCAAGGATAATCGATGGATGTTTGTCAATTTAGTGAAAAAGTGGAAGGTTGGACGACACGTCAAAATCATTGCGGTTTGATTGAAAAAAATCAACATTGCTATTCATCATTTATTTCTATTGCATTTAATATAACTTTTGAATAAAGAATTTTAATTGGTCGAATTACATAAATTAGCAAGTGCTTGGTGCATGCTCGGAATTTATTAACAAATTAACAAATTTGGGCGAAACGAAGTTTGTCGGGTCAGCTAGTTATATACATAAAACCCACTTCATCATTCATTTAAATAAAATCTTTGTTCGTGTTTTTTTTTAATTGTCTAAGCGGTTAAAGCTTTAGCGTTGTCAGCCGTTTCAGTTTGCACGGGACGTCCCGGACTTAAGACCGAATTTTGGTTGTACCGCCGGTCGACAACACGCTCAGTGCATTCTAAATTGACCTTAAGTTCATATGACACTACATTTTTTTTTTTTTTGCATTTTTCAGACTTTTAAAATTAATATGAGCTGTACGACAAATTACAATGAAAATTCCCGATAGTGAGTGAATTTACTAACGTAGACATATCAGCTGGCAGCTCTTTTTTGACATTTTAAGATCATTTGTCTATTTTACACGAAGATGTCTTTTCAGCATGATTTAATGTAAAAAAAAAAATTAGAGAAAAATTTAGTATACTACGTTCTCGTTAAAATGTTCAATCAAGCACACCTAGCATTTTAAAATGTATTTTTTTCAAATTGACAGCTGTTATGCAAATGATAAAAAAGGGCTTTTCCATATTTTCGCTATTTGTCTCGTAGAGCTGCGAGCAAAATCTGGCAACGCTAGCTAAGCTTGCTTTACCTTAGTCCGCCCCTGGTCTACGGTTATTATATGTAGTAGTAAAGGATAAGTACAATATGACATAACCCTTTAGTGTCATTGGGTACTCTTTCAAGTTAAAAAAGTGGATCTTTGCTCTGACAAACACTTCTCTTACTGTAGTGTAAACAGTGCTCGCAGCCCAGCTCATTAAGAAGTTCCCTTATTAACGATATGAGAGTATAATTTCCGTCATAAAAACAAGCTTTGTCGGGTTAACCACAGAGGTAGTAATCAGTGGTTTTAAAAGATATAGAAGATCAACTCGTTGGGGTGATGTTTAAAACCTTGGAGGGTTATAAGCAGTCTTTTCGAACTGGTAACAACAAACATGCCACTGACTTTTTACCAGGTATAAACTAGCCTGAGTACAACCAGACGAATCATGCCACCGAAAGTCTTGCCTCAATTATCGACGAAAGACTGAACAGAAAAAAACACCTTTTATTGGACTTCTACTAGCCCGTAATCCTTGTGTTTCATAAACCGTCATCGGTCTAAGGTTATATATATATAGAAGAATGATGCTTTCAAGACCTTCTTTGCCTTATAATAACAGACTCTTGCCTTTAAAAATCCGACTTTAGCAAGGCAGGGTCCCCAAAAGTTGTCACCTTGTAATCACTACTGGGCAGTTTTATTCACAAATTTGTCACGAAACATAAAGCGGTAAGTTAAATTCAAAACTAACCCATATGAATCTTTGAGGTTCCTAAATCATAGCTTTATGACAAAATCCGACTTCGGTCCATGCGATAGCGCTTGGTACCACAGTGATAATAGGAAAATGTAGGAACCCCTAGGACTTAAAATAATCCCGAACAGGTACAGGCACTCATGTTACAACTCTGCTCAGATCAATAGATAGTGTATCCATCAATCCAGTAATTCTTTTCGCCACCCAAACCGGCTGTAATAAGTAAACTCTAAAATCTGTTTCCACATCACAGAGTGCTACACCACACAGACACAACTTGGAGCGATTTTCGATTATTTTGATTAAAAATTTCCGATAAAGACGTAATTAAAAAACTTTTCAGCCCCCTCACCACGAACTTCTGCTTGTTTTTCTGAAGACGGTAAGCACACAAGACCTACTCGGAGGGGTCGAAGGAAGTGAACTAGAAACTTCAAATTGTGTTTGTGTTATTGTGTCTCTGTCTCGGACCGGAAGCGAGAATCTCGAAAGTTCCGTCGTGGAGACCAAAAAGTATATCATTCGATGCCAAATGGAGATTGAGTCGAAATGGCAAAATCAGAAAACGATAGCCGCCCAAGGGAAGTCTCTTACAAGACACCTCATCCTACAGTTTCGTGTCCACTAGTATTTTTTTTTTTTTTTTTTTTTTGTTACCGGTGAACTTTAGCCTGTCGGAGGTGACTTCGCTTGGTTTGGACGCTAGTCTACTCAGAGAGGTTCCCTCTTTAGAGTCCTTGTGTTGCGTTTCCTGTTTTTATCCGCAATTGAAGAAGAACTTAAAAGTAAACAAAAGTTTTGTGCGAGATGTGATACTCCTCCGTTAGCCTCATCCGTATATATATGGACGGGGGTTCGGTTTGGTTGTCTTTCGTTTTATGGTATCATAAGCCACCGTGGGGTGGAAGAAGCCTTCGAAAATAACCCCCCCTCATATCGAGTAAGCCATCTGTAGGATCACTCAAAGTTTTCCCATTTAAGAAAAAGTTTCCTTTTTGCCTCGTTTTCCATTTTTTTTTTTTTTTTACGTGAATCTATATTAACCCGGTGTCGGTAACCGATTCTGTGAAAGGTATCACCCTGGTAACGAAGGACCGTAGGGTGTACGCCAGTGCTCATTGTTATTTCATCTGCTGCACTCGAGAAGTTGAAAGTTTACACTGTGTTATTGTGAAATCGAGACGTCGCCGCAGTGGGGAGGGGTATTTGTGGCAGTTTGTTTTGTCATTTTGGGACAGGTGAAAGTTTTTCCTTCTCACCTTAAACGGAAGGATTTAAGCCGGCACACGAATGTTGAAAAGGGTTGTTTTGTTTTCCCAACTACAAACTATGCATGTAGAGTAGAAAGTTGGCTTTTGTATTGTGATGGGGGTTTCGGTTTTGATGTGAAGTTGATATGTTTTTAAATCTAAATCGAAATGTTGTAAGAAGAGATGGGTATAGGCGCCCGAGGGTATGTCAACCATTTTTTTATTTTCTTTCAAATGCCCAATTGTACCGATTTTTGTTGCTGTATTAATTTGATGGCGAAATTTTGTAATCCACTGATCCTTCTGCCTAGGGCTTGAAATGGAAAGTGACCCATGCTCTCGTTGTGTGTCTGTAAGAAGTTTTTTGTTCAGACACGTGCTGCTTTCGGCATTCCTTGTAATCGTTCCCACCTTGTTGAGCAGAGAGCCTAAATTTATAGCATCACAATGAAATCTTTTGGCGAGTAAGAGGTATACGAGAAAACTTTTGAAATGCATGGGTCGGACAGAGTTCTAAGAAAGAAAGCAATGGTTTGGTGCTGTAATAAAAAAAACACAAATTTTTTGCTAGTTAGGGAAAGCAAAAGATTTTTTTCGAATTAATATTTGTTGATAGTACATAAATTCGAAGATTGTCCTGTTTGAAGGCGGGTCACTTATTTCTTATTAAATCAATGAGTGGAACAGAGGGGGCGATAGAATTCTGTCAAAAAGTGACCGTATAGTAGAAGAAGCTGTGTTAAGAGGTAAAAAGTTGTCGCATACCTATCTACAGTGGGCAACCAAGGTGCTGGCATTTCCCTTACCAAGTGGAGGAGTCATTAACCCATGCTGAGGTATAAGAAAAAAAATTGCCTGACACCAGGTTATAGTAGAAACAAAGCCATCTTTCGCTTTCTTAGAAAAACCACAACTTCACATCCATTCAGAGAACAACCCAGTTCCCTTGGTTCTAATCAAAAACACTCCCTTCTCATTAGTATGCCGCAGTAATAATTAAAAGCCTTTCCAACTGGCTGACAGGCAATCGAATGAGTTGTGAAACATATTACAATGAATAAACTATTGAATTTCCGCCAGAATTGTAATGGTAAACTTTCGGTGGGTACCAGATGCTCAACCATCAAGGAACAACAATCAATTTCTCCCGTTTGGCATTGTTTAATTAGTTTCGAACTATAGCCGCCCCAACATTCAGAAACCACTACTTCCTACACTCACCATTCTCAGTCGAAGCTAAGCACAATTCGAGTGTCGACTTTGTGTAAACCTTTTTTAATTAAAACAAAAGCTACACCTGTTGTCCTCGCCAATATAAAACACCAACCAGCTGTAGCAGCAGCAGCTCTTCCACCACACATACATACCCCTCCAACAGCGGCGATATTACACAGCAGCATCGTCGTCCTTTCGCCACTTTCCGATTGTTTTAGTATCCAACAAAAGTATCGAGAGCAAGCATTTATAAATCTCGTGCCCTGAAGTCGTGTGGTCGGGGAATTGGCAGGACTCCTGCTCAACCCGTTCACGTTGAAACCCTCAATTTCAATTCCATTCAAATAATGCGGGAACAATTAAAGAAAATATATTAATGGCAACGGTAGCACTCGGTATGGCACACCCCCGCTTGGTGAAACCACTACACCAAACTACCTACTACTCAGCAAGAACGGAAAAGGATATTGCTTTAGAGTTATATGCACTGTCCTCATCGTATAGTTGTCGGTTGCTGGGGTTGTTTGCTCCGGATTGAGAGCGTGCGATGGAGATGTACACGCGAAGCAAGAACACAGGTCCTAGCGACCGCCTGGGGCTTAATTGAAAATCTCAACAGGAAGCACCATGACACCAGCCACAAAAGTCCCGGCACTCCTGTGTTCTCTGTTCGGCTTGTTGTTGAAGTAATGAATTAACAGCAGATACTTTAGCTGCCATGCAAGCGGATAGTGGATGGAATATTGTTTGTATGTATATACGTTTGTTTGGAATTTTGTCTTCTTTCTTTTTCTTTTTTTTTTTTTTTGCTGTCTGTTTTCTAGTACTTTTTGGAGAGGAAACTTTACACAGTGAATCAACTCGAATGGGGAAAGGGTTGTGCGGTGTCAGAAAATGCTCGTAATTTGGACAAGTCAGACTGACAATTTACGGTTTTTATCTGAGAAGTTTCTTCTTTTGCCTAGTTTATGGTTGGGATTTGCTGTTTTTGTTCAGTTTGGGGTTGTCGCTAATTACAGTGGCGCGTGTTTTTGAAGAGGAAGTTGATCTATGAAAAGAGAGAGAGAGAAGGAGATCATAAGAGGGATGGTGAGCCATTTAGATATTATTTATTTAAAACTGTTTATAGAGTCCTTTATGAATAGCTGAAGGCAATTATTTCTAATGGCACTTGAGTTGTAATAGTTTAATTTGGCAAGATAGGAATGCGGTTAACGAGGGCGTCTATCATGAGCATTTATTTTTCAATTGGATCTAGTTGGTTAGACACGATGTGTACTTCGTTTGCTAGGTGGAAATGTCACCACTGTGTCACGAGTTCATATAACCAACAACTAGTTGACCTCGGAGTCATAATTTTACTACATGTGCGTCCGATAATGAGGCAAAACCAAAAAAAAAATGAATTTCATGCCAACAAGTGACCATAAAACAATACGCACATAGAATATGGGAATGCGGAAAAATAAATAACAACGCGTGAGTTATAAAAACTACACCTGCAGTCATAACCGCAACACATTCATACCCATAAGCTCTGTCCAATTTAAATGCTGAAACGGTGCAAGTATAAATTGAATTAAAAATCATTTTCCACTCGAAACACAATTTTCTGCACAATACTCTTCGCTCGCCCACACAATAGTGCTGTTGCCTGTGAAACACCGCACCACTGCGCTAAATTTACATTCAACGCTAGGGGTATGAAGGCGTGTAGCACGCCCATTAATTTCCATTAATTTTCATTAAATAAGCAGAGCAAAAACGCTGAAAATAATATCTTCTGTTCCTCATAATATACGCCATAAAAAAACTGGTGCGTTGAGTAGCTATGGGTTAGCATTAAAAAAGAATAAAGTCTTCTGGCGGTCCCCACTCTGTTTCTCTCTTGTCGCACAATGGTGGCCAAAAATCAATTTCATGGTGCGAGTAGAAGAAGCAGAATGATGTCGGTTTTCTTCAATACCGAGGGATAACAAAAAGCTATCTAGTTCTCATTTTATAACTGGATCACGATTTTATCCCACACCGCTATATCAACACAAGTACCCCACAAGAAAGAGAGAAAAACCAAATAACTCAACATTATCCAACTTCATATCGAATTCCAAACATTTACCATCACACTTTTCAATAAAACGCGAGACCTATTTGAATTTCATTTATTCTCAAGTGTCTGACAAATTAATTCAATGCGATTATTCTGCCAACCATTGCAGACGCATTAAACCCGAGTGTTTCGGTTCAGATTAAGCTCGAGTGAAAAATCAATAAAACCACCGCACCCACATTCCGCCAATGCCAAGCATACATATACCCAACCGCAAATATCCCCTAAGAAGTTGCAAAGTGATTTCCAATAATAGTCCATGAATAACTTCTCGCACAAATGACCAAAATTACAAGATATGATATTTGAAGAATTTTCGGGTTCGTTATTTTTTGAATTTTGCAAAATTATCCCATAATTTGCCGCACTTAAGCGGCTTACTTCGAATATTTATCGAACGAAAATATTGAACGAGAAAACCATTTGAAGTTCCAACTGGGTGAATGGCATGAGCGTCAATAATTCATAAAAAATGTTAATAATAAGATTCGAGAGGAGGAAATTCCCTTTATGAAATGAAATGAGAAATCGTAATCAGGGGGAAATGTTACGTATACGCCAGGGTGTAGCATCCAAGCGGACAGTTGTTGTGCGGTCGCTATTCGCCACTAAATAAATCAGAATAGAACTTTGTATTCATAGATCCTTTAATTGGGTGGATGGACTTTGGTGTATGGTATACAAAAATAAATAAATAAGGGTTTGTTGAATAAAAAAAAAAAAATTCTAGTGGCAGATGTGAAAAAAAAGATGTAAATTAGTTTGAAAAATATATGAATTAGATTGGGACTAAGTGAGTGCATGCGCAGTTATCTCGCTCGCATGATAATTATATTCCGTTTATGTGTCGGCAATGGCACCTGATACTATTGATGCACGGTGTAGCGGATAGGCGACATAAACATAAAATCCCCGTCGTATAATAGCGCTAAAAAATTGTCATTCAGTGTGTGGTTTGGAAAACAGAACATTGTGCTGGGGTTATTAGGATACCTCCATTCTATCCTAAATTAAATTTTGAATTTGTGATAAATCTTCTATATTATCTTCTATATAGACAATTCTTTCGGCTTTCGGGGTGAAATTGGGTGATGTTATAACTCGATAACCCCTGGAAAGATTTTCATGATTCTTTTTTTGTTTTGTTCGTATTGCAGTATATCAGGTTTAGGCGGAAAGAAACTTTCGGAAAATCGCCGTGTCCTCCGGATACATGATGTTTATGTTTAAGAACAAATCAAGAAAAATATGCGCCGAATCACTAAAAGCTTGTCTCATTATAGAGCTTAGCTCAGGATCTACTAATTCAAAACTTTTTATTCGCAATTCTAGAAATTGTACACAGTGAAGATACTGATCCTCAAAAGTCGTGAATCAACACTTCTCAGTATCAATAATGCGATCGGGCATTAAATACATATGCCATAATCGATCGCAATTCGACACAAATAGTTATCAATTTGGCCGGTTTAAGGGTAGTGATGCGATTACATGAGAACACAAGCGTTCTCACTCTATGCTCTCACTATCAAACTCCTACTCTCACCTCCACGTTCGTGACTGGTGGGTGCCTAGTACCTCGACTGGAGATGGGGTAACCAACCCCTATGGAAGGTCGTTGGTGGCAGCGAACGAGAGAGGGGGGAGGAGTGTCCTCTCACTAAGGCACTTACTCTCAGGCGACAGCGGAGGAATTCCCTAGATGGAATCAACGGTGGCGCCTACAGTTCCAGTTAGTTCGAACTGGTAAGTGTAATCCCTATATGAGCTGCTTCGACATATTTGGACTCCAGATCTATAGGGACTTCCAATACTAAGCCAGGGTGTTGGAACAGAGTTGGTGGCGGAGGAGCCCTCAGTGGGTCAACGATAGCGCTCGTATCCCAAAATGGGTTACTGTCATCGGTTTTTTTTTTTCCGGCCCGCTGTCCTAGGGTCAAACAAGGGCCTGGTCCTTCAGGTTGGGGGTTGTGCCGTCGGTGTAGCTTCCCGACCATGGAAAAAAAACACTAGTTATGGGAGAGACACAACCAGCCTCGGATAATGGAACTCCTCAAATGGCAACAAGACCCGGAACGTCAATGGACTACGATTTGAGAGTATGTATCTGGAATGTACGAACACTCTACACCCCAGGTGCTACTCAAAAACTTGAGTCTGCCCTCATGCGGTACAAGGCAGATGTAACCGCGATTCAGGAGATACGATGGATAGGATCAGGTATGATGAAGAGAAAAAATTACGACATTTATTACAGCTGCAACACAAGATTGCATGTATTAGGACGCGGATTCTTCGTGGGAAATCGGCTTAGGACAAAAGTCATTGACTTCAAGCCGATAAGTGATCGCCTTTCTGTGATCCGCATCAAAGCTACTTTCCAAAACATTAGCCTAATATGTGCACGCGCTCCTACCGACGAGGATGAAGATCCCATCAAGGAGGAGTTTTATGACCTCCTGGATGGAGCCTACGGAGCCTGTCCGCAGTATGATGTAAAAGTTGTACTCGGGGACTTCAATGCCAAAGTCGGAAAGGAAAACATCTTTGGCGGGTTAGTTGGTAAGCACAGAATCCACGAAATGACAACAGAAAACGGCTACCGACTAATCGATTTTGCAGCAGCAAGGGTGGAAGAAAACATGCCCGATGACTGGACTATCAGCTCCATATGTCCCATCTACAAAAGGCGATCCTATGTCTTGCAAGAACTAATCGGCACGTACCAGTGTGGTTTCCGGCCCGGCACATCGACGATAGACCAAATTTTCACACTGAGGCAAATCCTGGAAAAGACCAACGAATTTCAAGTCGAAACTCACCACTTATTCATCGATTTCACAGCCGCGCATGATAGCATACATCGTCAGGAGCTCTATATGGCGATGGCCGAATTCGGAATCCCGGGAAAACTGATTCAGCTGTGTCGCGTGACGCTGGAAAGCACGCGCTGCAGCATGCACCGGATTTCGGCAAGGAGACGCGCTTTCATGCGACTTCTTCGATCTCGTACTGGAGCAGATAGTGCGCAGGGCAGGTGTCAACACGGAAGGCACTATCTTCAACAGGTCCGTCTAGCTGCTGGGCTATGCGGACGATATTGACATCATCGGTCGCTCTCAGCGTGCCGTGATAGAAGCATTCACGGCGATTGAAGAACAGGCAAAATTCGGTGGCCTTGAAGTAAATGAGGGCAAGACCAAGTACATGCTATCAACAAACAAACAAGCATCTGTCCACCGGCTAGGACAAAACGTCACTATTGATAGCAACAATTTCGAGGTAGTTAAGGAGTTCACCTACCTCGGAGTAAACATAAACTCCACGAATGACACCATAATGGAGATCCGGAGAAGAATTACCCTAGGAAACCGTTGCTACTTCGGTTTGGCAAAACAACTGGGTTCAAAACTCCTAACTCGAAGGACGAAATGTGTGCTCTACAAGACCCTTATCATGCCAGTCCTGCCTTATGGCGCCGAGTGCTGGACCATAAGCAAGAAGGGAGAGCTGACACTGGGCTCCTTCGAAAGAAAAATACTTCGGCGGATTTTTGGTCCTGTGTGCGAGGAGGGCGAATGGAGGAGAAGATACAACCGCTGTGGATGTAGTCCAAAAAGCCAAAACACGTCGACTACATTGGCTCGGCCACATCGATAGAATGGACAATAATGCTCCGGCTAAGAGGATCTTCGAATCCCAGCCCCCAGGTTCGAGAAGACAAGGAAGACCGAACCTCCGTTTCAGAGACCAAACCATCGCGGATGCCAGAGCGCTTGGTCTGGACAACTGGAAGCAGCGTGCCCGGAATCGTAGAGGATGAAAGGCTGCAGTGTCTCATGCAGAGACTCTTCACGGGTCGGGAGCCCGATAAGTAAGTAAGTAAGTTATCAATTTGATATTACTGTGATTGTGGAATGCAAAAAAAAAATTGCAAATTACCCTTTTTCTATTGCAATTGCATCCCTTAGTAAAAGAGGGATTGATTTACTACTTAGTAGTTGCAATTTACAAATTCTTAATCGTAAATTGCAACCTATATTTATCAATTTGCAATTCATATTCTGCAATTTACGACTTCTGTACGTCAATTTAAGTTTTCAATTTACATGTGCGAAATTATTATAAGATTTTATTGATTCATCATTCAGTGGTGGTAAATTACAAAATATTTTTTTGCAATTTGAGATTTTAGGAGTGGTGTTTGGGGAATTGACCTATTAAAGTAGTGAATTGCGCCAAAAATATCGCAAATCAATACATATAAATGAAGCTCGAATTAATACTTCTTATCGTAATATTCAACAAACAAAATTTGATATTCTTCGCCGTGTTTTCAATGTCGAATTACGAATTTTTGTAACAATTCAAGATAAAATCTTTGTGATTTGCGAAAAATATATAATTCGTGATTTGCAACTCAAAATTTTGCAATTAGTGAGTTTTCAGTTTTTCCGCGTAGGTATCCAATGATTCTTGCTATTAAATATTAATTTTGAATTTCAGATTAAAACAGGTATTTACGTTTGTTCTAACAATGGCACGGGATTCTAAACTGCAAAATTCGGATTACCAGATTGAATGACAAGTTTACCATCAGAAGGGTATTCTTGGCATGAAATGAAGACGCGCTCCAATATCTGCATCAGGTGCACTTCGTTTCAAGCGGATATAGTTGGTACATAGGGCGTACAGGAGCGACAAAAATCGTTATTCAACTATTGCAACAACTATTTAATGCAAAATAGGCTTTGATTACGATGCTTAAAACAGCGATGGAGAAAATGAACTCAAACGTTCGCAGATTTGTCTTGAAGCCTGATGGTAGAACCGCACTTTGAAAAAAAAAAAATAGACTGGATAGAAAAACGGGTGGTGCCACTTCCAATGCACCAAAAATTAGGTAACATTTTGAATTTTTTAATTCTTTTGATGTTCCGAACACAATTTCAAATTGAAAGTCGACTAATAATTTTGTTGCGCAACCTCAATGCACCGAAACTTTTTAACGGATCGTGTTTAATTTGATTGTGAAGAATCTCAAATCAAATGTCATGCAAGCGACACGATTTCGAGTGGAAAATTCAAAGTCAAACATTCTCATTCCGTGGATTCCCCTCATTTAAAACGATTTGCCATTTATATTTTTTAAGCGTGTTCAATTTAGATTTAACGTCGGGCGACTACAAACGCAACAAACCGCCAGAACCTATGCCGATCGCGTATCCCTCAACCTCTCGAGAAGTCCTATGCTGCCAGCATCAAGTGCCGAAGACCAGTGGCGCCGATGCCAAGAAGTCATCAAAAACGCCGCAACTGATGTGCTCGGTTTCACCAGCCCCCCCCCCCCCCGAAACCCCTGTTTTGACGAAGAGTGCCGGCAAGCACATGCAGCAAAACAAAGTGCTTACGAAGCGTAGCTGCATAGAAGGACGAGAGCAGCTCGTCAGCTCTACGAGCAAAAAAGGAGGGAAGAACATCGGCTTCTCCGGAGAAAAAAGAGAGAGCATGAGAAGGGCGCGATCGAGGATATAGAGAGGTGTTACTGCAGGAACAATGTTCGGAAGTTTTACCAAAAGGTAAATAGAACGTGTCATGCCAACAAGACCCGAACGGAGACCTGTAGAGACGAACAAGGAAACCTTGTAGTAGAATCACAGTCGGTGCTGAGGACATGGAAAAACCATTTCTGCAGACTGCTAAACGGCGAAGACGACACAAATTCCGCTGTCAGGCAGAACGAGCCATTCAACCTGGACGATGAAAGCCAAGATTTCCGTCCACCTGACCAAAATGAAGTGAGGATAGCAATATCTAAGCTTAAGTCCAACAAGGCTGCTGGACCGGACGGCTTAACTGCCGAGCTGTTTAAGGCAGCGGGAGATGACCTGATAGAGAGCATACACCAACTCGTCTCCAAGATTTGGTCAGACGAAAGTATGCCTGATGAATGGAACCTCAGCATCGTTTGCCCGATCCACAAGAAAGGAGACTCTCTAAACTGCGCCAACTATAGAGGCATCAGTCTCCTGAACACTGCGTATAAGATCATGTCTGCTGTACTATGTGAACGCCTGAAACCATTCGTCAACGATCGGATAGGTCCCTATAAGTGCGGTTTTAGGCCCGGTAAGTCCACGACCGATCAAATATTCACATTACGGCAGATCCTGGAGAAAACCCAAGAAGTCCAGATCGATACTCACCATCTTTTTATCGATTTTAAGGCCGCATGTGACAGCATTTATAGAGACGAGCTATACAGAGCCATGTCTAGCTTTGGCATCCCTACCAAACTTGTCAGATTGTGCAGAATGACGATGGAGAACGCTCGCTGCTCCGTAAAGGTCGGAAACAATCTCACCGAGACCTTTGATGTTAAAAAAGGATTTAGACAAGGTGACGCGCTGTCATGTAACTTTTTCAACATCATTCTTGAGAAGATTGTGCGAGACTCACAAGCCAACACCAGAGGCACAATTTTCTACAAGTCTGTGCAACTACTTGCATACGCTGACGACATCGACATCATTGGCAGAACACAGCGAGCTGTCACTGGTGCGTTTGCAATAGTATCAGTACAGAAGCGGCAAAAATGGGTTTGATGGTGAATGAGGGCAAAACAAAATATATGCTGTCAACAAGAAGGGGCACACAACATCGACGAATCCGGCAGAACGTCACGATAGACAGCTATAACTTTGAGGTAGTTAGGGACTTTGTCTACCTCGGCTCCGCTATAAACTCTGATAACGACATAAAATCAGAAATCAAACGAAGAATCACACTTGCCAACCGCTGTTTCTTTGGTCTAAGACGGCAATTGATTAGTAAAGCCTTGTCAAGAAGCACTAAGGAGATTCTATATAAGACTCTCATCATCCCTGTACTGCTCTATGGCGCAGAAGCATGGACCCTACCAAAAACGGATGAGGATCTTCTTGGTCGCTTCGAGCGCAAAATTCTTCGAGTGATTTTTGGTCCCGTTTGCGTTGACGGGATTTGGAGGAGAAGATTTAACAGCGAACTCTACAAGCTGTACAGCGACATTGACCTGGTCAGAAAAGTACGCATTAGTCGTCTAAGATGGTTAGGACATGTAGAGCGAATGGACACCAACGCTCCGGCCCGGAGAGTCTTCGATTCCAACCCGGAGGGACAACGCAGTAGAGGAAGACCTCGCCTTAGGTGGCGCGCTCAAGTGGAAGGGGACCTCAACCAACTTGGTGTACTGGAGGCAGTTAGCCAAAGATCGCGCTAACTGGAGAGGCGTATTGGTTGAGGCCCAGGTCCACCCCGGACTGTAGCGCCCCTTAAGTAAGTAAGTAAGCGTGTTCAATTTCAAATAAGTCTCCACTATGACAAATAATGAGTCGCAAGGATAATAGCTGGATATTTGTGGCATCAATCTTGAATTTCCATGTGTCTCACATGGTGAATTCTATGTGGCGTCTCATGTGTGAGCAAACCTTTCGCTTTGTACGTGTACGCGCCAGATAATAGAACGAAAAATATTGTGCACTTAAAAAAGTGAAAAAGTGGAAGGTTGACCGACAAGTTAATTACTGCGGTTTAATTGAAACCCAGCGACATTGCTATACTTCAGTTATTTCTATTGGCCCTTCGCAATAAAACGTTTTAGATATGGCTTTTGGGACAAAAAATAACTCTTAATCTAAATTATAAAACAGTTTTCAATGTTTCATTTAATAATCAATTGGAAGCATCTCATTCAATCGTATAAATGGCCACTAGTTTTGCACCATTCTTACCTACTTAGGTGGTCCTATAGTCCTAGGTGGATATGGGCCTTTATTTTAATAAGTCCCAAACTCTGTTGGGCTAACTGCCCAGGTGCGCTGTCCAAGTTGGTTGATATTCAATTACCAAAATACGCCAAGTGGAGCTTGGATTCTTTTTGAGAATGCTCTGTTATGAATCTATTCTGCAGAGTCAACGATATGCTAAGGCCCTAGTTATAGTCATATGTAAAACGAAACCGTAAAAATGTTCTTTTGCTTTTTTTGACCACTTAAACTTAGTCGTTGAACTCAATCTTTGCCTTAAAATGTTGCTTATAAGTTTTAAAGTTAGTTTATCAAAAAAAAAAATAAGCAAATTAATGGTTTTTAATTTTTCTACAAAAATACTTTTTTCGATCAAATTTTCAGTCAATTTCACAAAAAAAAAAAAAAAAAAACAAATCATCCCACTGAAATATTTCACTTCTTGACTGTTCCATTTTCGGCGCAGTGACTTAGTGGTTAGTATGTTGGACTATTTCCTTCCAACATAGGGTGTCTTTCCGCTGCGCCACCCTCGCGAACGTCTGACAAGCATCCGAGAGTATAACTGTCTTGAAAGAGCTTCTCAAATATAGCTTCTCAATCGGCATAAAATAGCAGATTCCTTCCATTCGTTCCAAAATGAAAAACTCACACAAAATTAATGGTTGTGAGAAGGCATAGGGTCCCTCTACGGAACTGTGAAATGTTTGTAAGCGAGAGTCTGTCGCAAGGCCGTATAATCGCTTAAACTAAGATCAATTACTTGGTAGTGCATTAGTCGAATTTAGACATTATGTCGGATAATTGCACCAGCAGATAAAAACTCTTCCTTACGTCCCGTTTTCTTGAGACCAAGATACACACTTATACCACTCCCCTTCATTCAAACAAACCTCGATCCAGAATCTATAAACAACATACTCTCCCGCTTGAAAGTACATGCACTCCGACAGTGGCAACAGCCTCATTATGCAGACTTTGCAGTTGATTTAGGCCTCTGTTTTGTTGCCTCAGTGTAAACATTTGTTTGACATCTAATTTTGAACTTTGTGCTTGAGCGAAATTTCAAAGACTGTTTGCATCAGCGTCTTTAGCCTGCCTTTCAGCACAGTTGTTTCCTTAACTTGATTCTCTGGGTACTCCCCGTTTAGTTGGATAACAAAACAGAGTTACTGTTCTACCCAGCAGCCCATGCAAAGAACAGTGCCCCGGTGCCATTTGTGCGGGAACTCAAACCAAGGGATGGAACGATTTTCATTAGAAAAGTTTTTGCATTAAGTTAAAATACCAAAAGTTGGAGGAGTAGACGAATAACGACAAAGAACAAGGAGATCAAAGTACCATCACGCTCTCAAGTGAGTTATTTCACAATTCATTGTAATAAAATCAAACGCGCAAAGCCACAGAGGCTAATTACGATTTTTTTTACAACTCTTATCCTTTTTTTTCTGGATCAAGATGATTTAAATGGTATCACCCATACAAGGGCATTCTTTATCATGGCAATTCAAAGATGATGGATTGCGCTCTGGCTACTATCTACTTGGTGTCGGTGCAGCTCGTACGTCATTTTGTTGAAAAAAGTCTGACCATATTCTCCTTTCTGCGTCTGACGCTCCTTTGGGGTGCCTTGTGGCCAACTCAGCTATTCTTGTTAGCATGCAACTCATTTAGACAGCACTCTCCTTGTAAGAGAAGTGAAGGTAAAGCGAAGGTGATTTATTTCGTTAGTGCGGTTAAGACAAGAGAAAATTCCTGGCTCGCAGCCATTCTAATTACCCGCACCATAGGTTGGGTTGCCTTACTTTGTCTATCTCTGACTGGTGAACGAAAAACTTTTTTTTTTATATGGACTTCATGGACTCATGTGCAGAATTGATTAGGAAGTGTACACTAAGAAGAGCTTGGTTTTTTAATTAAATAATTCACCAGTCAAAGGCTTAATTACCTATGTTCCTAGCTCTGTACAGTGTACACTGAAATGAGTATTCTCTGATTGGCAAGTATGTTGGTATGTGTTTCACCGCGTCTGTCTGACCTCGAACTTTGACTGAAAAGCAGCTCCCATGTGAAATGTCGAAGGGAATTTTTGCAACTTGCACTGGTAGGTCTTGACGTTAAAAGGCATTTGGGATTAACCTCGAACGAGTAGGAAATCAAATGGGTCACAGTGTGACAGGCAAGTGAGGCGCAATTATTTTGGCAGAATGGGGAACTCCAAATTCATGAAATATATCCAACTAGCTGTGCCTGCAACTTCGTACGCGGCGTGAGACTGTGTAATTTCCAATAAAAGAGATTTGACCGTTTTCTCAACGGCATATTCGTTTAAAATCAACAGTCTAGCTAAAACAAAGCGGTGAACATTGTCAATGTGAAACAATAAATCAAACAAATCTATTTACCTGAAACACCAATTTAAGAAAATTAAATTCAACAGCGTAAGTCCTAAAGTTCCACTTCCTTACTGAAGGTATCAATGTAGGTTATATCAAAATAACCACTAAAACAAAAGCATTAACGGAAATTTGTATCTACATCAACAATAAATAAATCAAACAACATAATTCACCTATATCGGGCTTAATTCTTGAATCCTTCAATTCTTTACTGTAGGTATCAACGTAGGTACTATAACAACCATTAAAACAAAAACTATAAACTATATAAACTGGTCCATAACTACCAGTGTTACCATACAAATATTTTTAAAAATCTGCAATTATGACAAAAAAAAATTCTAAAGAAAAATCTTCCTTCACAATTTTTTTTTTTATTTATGTAACAATAACAAAAAAAAGAAAAACGCTGAATACGAAAATGACAGCATACAGCGAAATCAAGTGTGCAGCAAATGTTAAAATTTGTTAAAAAGAACAAAATATATTATTGCGATGCAGACAAAATCTGAAGCGCAGTTTTCTGGTTTTTAAAAATCTGCAGCAAGGTTGAAAATCTGCACTTACGGCAACGCTGATCACAACACGTCATCAGCCATCTGCGCATTTCCTCAGAAACACATTGACGCTGTTGATTACATACATATTCACGTCGCATACTTCTCTTTCGTTTCACTTAATTTGGAGAAAACACAACGCAGTTTTTTTTTTCATATGAACGTGCTTGTGCGGTGTGCGCCACCAAACCACCCCAAAGCAGAACAATGATCAAGAACCGCGGCTGCTGATAATATTCGATTTGAGAAAATAAATTTATTTTTTACGTGTTAGATTTTAAGTTGTAGCTCAGCTTCTAGAGGACATAGAAAAAGCCGCTGGCTCTCCTAAGTATTTTGTTTTGTTTGCATTGATTAAAAATTATTTGAGTAATGGCGAGTTAAAGGCAATAAAGTTAGAAAAAAAATACATTTTGGTCAAAAACGCTCCAAAAAATAGGCATGGCAATGAAAGGGAATAGCCTATGTGTTGCACAAAATCTTAAGGAACATTTCAAAAAAAGTTTCATCGAAATCTTTGCAGTAGTTTTTACGCCATTAGGTAACAAAAAAATTGCCTACAGTTTTATTATAATTTTATATAGTTAGTAGGGGCTCGCAAAACGTTCCCGAATCCCGATGCGTGCACTTGGATCATGTCGATTAAAAGTTTCCACGGCTGTGTGAAACCCGTTTCGCTTCATAGCATATAGTACCGTCCTACATCCTTATAGCTTCGTAGGTAACAACCAATGCTTTGCATGAGTTAAAATGGCGATAAATACGCCACGGGTCGATTTATTTTGCATCCCACTAACCTAGCTCATCACGGGTAATAAACCTCGATTCCGCATGCATCTGCATGACATACTGTTCTTCAGAAAAAAAAAAAAAAAACCAAAGCAAATCCCCACTCCCATATCACTATTCATGGATGAGTTCATCAGCAGTATTCCCATCATCATAGTTGCTGCCTCGATGCACACATGAGCTATTCACACAAAAAGTAGTCACACAGTAGAAAATGTGAAATGGAATTCTACTCTATTCGAGAGCGCATTTAACTACATACCCGCTTTAATGATGTTAAACTAACTAAATCGTTTGTTAACGTTCTCACGCCAACTTCCTCAGCGCCGACCCTAAGTTCGGTACTACTGAGTGTCATAGGAATAATGGCATCGCAGTCCTACGTTATATGTAGTCCTTCAAATGTGGGTTTTTGTCCCCTGCATATAGGGTAGATGGGCATAGATTTAGGAAAATTTGTTAAAAAAAATGTTTTACAGGGCTACACAGCACTCACCTTGGAAATAAGTTTTCAATATTTCCCAACGTTGTTCAAGCGTAAAGCGACTCATTTCGTTCTGCGGAAGTATTATACTGACTTTCCGGCAAGACCTCGAGCGGGAAACAGCTGTCAGAGTCAGAATAATCTACTAACAGATGAAGGAAATACTTATAAATTAGACTTTGAGTTCATGCTGCGTTAGAAATATTTATCTACTCGTATCTATGGCTACTTTGTAGCTTCACACATGAAAACCTGAAGCTTTTCTAAAGGGAAAAAGGCATTTATTTAATAGTTTAATAGGTTGAGGAATCCACTTAGATCTTCGATTCTGGATACCGGATACCAATAAAACATATCCTATCACTCAATTGCGGTATTTTAAAATGCAACTTTGGAAACATTTGTTCCAAAACTATTTGCATTTCGTAA
The DNA here is from genome assembly GCA_946477585.1 of Cheilosia urbana. Lineage (NCBI taxonomy): Eukaryota > Metazoa > Arthropoda > Insecta > Diptera > Syrphidae > Cheilosia > Cheilosia urbana. Next base: position 163,596,067 of record OX297854.1, on the reverse strand, counting down.
TTTCTGCTTCAGAGGTCAGGTCAGCTTTCTTACAGCGATTGGCAGACCCACTCCGTCAAATTATTTATTTTATATCCCAGAAAACCTATGTGGATGAAGTGCTCCTCCAGTTACTTACTTACTTACTTAAGGTGGCGCTACAGTCCGGGGTGGACCTGGGCCTCAACCAATACGATTCTCCAGTTAGCGCGATCTTTGGCTAACTGCCTCCAGATGCGCACTCCAAGTTGGTTGAGGTCCCCTTCCACTTGCGCGCGCCACCTAAGGCGAGGTCTTCCTCTACTGCATTGTCCCTCCGGGTTGGAATCGAAGACTCTCCGGGCCGGAGCGTTGCTGTCCATTCGCTCTACATGTCCTAACCATCTTAGACGACTAATGCGTACTTTTCTGACCAGGTCGATGTCGCTGTACAGCTCGTAGAGTTCGCTGTTAAATCTTCTCCTCCAACGCAAACGGGACCAAAACTCACTCGAAAAATTTTGCGTTCGAAGCGACCAAGAAGATCCTCATCCGTTTTTGCTAGGGTCCATGCTTCTGCGCCATAGAGCAGGACAGAGATGATGAGAGTCTTATATAGAATCTCCTTAGTGCTTCTTGACAAGGCCTTACTAATCAATTGCCGTCTTAGGCTAAAGAAACAGCGGTTGGCAAGTGTGATTCTTCGCTTGATTTCTGAGGTGATGTCATTTTCAGAGTTAATAGCGGATCCGAGGTAGACAAAGTCCCTAACTACCTAAAAGTTATAGCTGTCCAGTTAAACGGTTAAACGTTCCAAATCAAGCTCTTTTTAAAATCCGATTTAACCTGATCCTTAAAAGAGCTGCCAACCCTGGAAAGGATTAATTTTAATTTAGAGGGTCTCTGCTGTACCATCGTAGGGTACCTCAATTTTCATATCAAGCGCAGTAAATCTTTCAGTATGCGTCTATCGCAATCAACATTGAATAGAATAGGATCCACCTATGTAATTGAGATGAACATCACACACATGCACACAAAACTATACACTCAACTAGAATATCCCTTTTACAAGCTTACAGTGCAGCTCTATTCTGGAATATTTAAATTCACTTTGGCCGTTCTACTTTTACTTTTTTTATTTTTTTTGTACTCGTTTTTTTTTTTCGTTTTTTGCATTGAACTACTGTAGCATGTAAATTGTGTCTGCACTGGCAGATGCATCTCATGGGGAATGAATGACTGTAAAATGTTTGGTGTAATCGAATTTGATGCCAGGCAAACGAAGTTTAAACTTTGAAAGGGGTACTTCGTATGAATGTGCATTTGTACTTACCTGCTCGTGAAAGCCGGTGGGGAGTTCCTCAATAAATATGATTTGAAGACTTAAAGTATACACACTTGACCTGGTAATAAGGAGAAAGAGATCCTTTGAGTTTGCAGGACTGGAAATAAGTTGTGCTACCAAAGAGGTGGGGATTCTATTCTCAGCAAACACTGGTAGTTGTTGACAAGTTTGCACAAAAATTGCAAAAAGCAATTTATTAATTGATTAATTGATTATTCTCAGCACAGATCCTCTTTTTTGTTATTCTTTCCTTCCTTAGCAAGCACAAGGTTTAAACCAATCATAGGCAGATGTCAAACCTAATTACGGAAAAAAATGGGTCGCAAAGATCTCGCTGCGTTAGGATATTGAATGAATATTTTAACATTAAAAATTCCGATTTCACCTCGGGTTTTGGCCTAACGTAGAACAAAATACGAACCTGACAAGTTGGCAAGACGACGATCGTAGCTAGATAGTAGGGAACGGGTTGAATATGAAATCATATCCGTGCCAAACCTTTTGGATATCTAAGGAACTTTGTCCACATTTCAATAACAAAAGTTTTAAGACCCCTTAGAACTAAACAGCAGGCTACACTGAAAAAAAAAACCCGGTAAATTCGATAAAAATGAGGATTGATTCAACAATTTTGTTTGTCAATATACTTCAAACAGATTGACAAAATGTTGATAAGTTGATATCCTGTCTTAAAACTTTTGTTGTGATAGTAAAAAAATTGGTGTTTTAACAAAAACCGTTTCTTTTGCGTATGAAAATCATTTGTTAACTAATTTATCAAAACGTTGTTAATTTTACAAAAGACATTTGCCAATTCAACAATTAAATGTTGCTTTTACAAAGAAATGTACCAATTTGGGTTTTTTCTTGTTGTCAAATCAACAAAAAAATTGTTATAATATCGAAGCAGTTTGTCGATTCAGCTGTTGTATTTCGTTAAATCAACAGCAAACATTGTTGATTGTACAGAAATAGTTCCCATTACTACCGTTGTGTTTTGTTGAATCCATAAACATTTTACACAAGTTTTGTCAATTTTGCAAACATTTACAAAACTGATTTTTGGTTCTGATTTAATTGATAGAACAAAAACTTTGTTAACTCAACAATAAAATTGTTCAACTAATACAACACACATTTATTAAACTTAAAGTAGTTTTTTTGTTAATCTGACAGAGTAGTTTTTTAGTAAATGTTTTATCCGTTTTTACAAAATATCATATCGACTTCGAACCCCCGGTCATATACCTTAGCTCTGTCACCTACAATTGTGCAAAAGTACCTTGGTTCACTTTCAAAGACAAAAACCTTTTTTACCTATCAAAGACACAAACTCCAAAAACCCAATGCAATTGAAGTACTCTCAAGTACCTATCTGTCACAATGAAAATATTACCGTGCCATGAAACTGAATGAAACTGAGTAGGACAACCCTTCCAATAGAGACATCAATGTGTGCGACTTCAGTTGACAATCACTTTGTCGAATAAACTGTCAAATTTGTACAAAATGAATACATCATTTAATAGTCCACCAATCTATAAATCGCGTTTACAACTCCATTTGCACTTTCCCACCACCCGCTCGTTGGGATATAATAAGGTGTCACTTCATGACTCATACCTGTCACATAAAACCTGCCAGAAACATCATCTCACTTCATAGTCAACCAATCGCTTTTTACTTTATTGCAATTTAAATTCAGCATGCAATATTCTACTGCAGTATTTTGTTCAAAAACTCGTGCCGAAAGCGCGCCCAACCACTGGCATAAAATCAGAAAAGAAGAAAAAAGTCCCTGAAAGTGAGGAAATATTTTCGGGCAACCAACTAAAATGGCAGCGCCATTTTTTACGTCCCTTTATACCTTTCCCGAGAGAGTTCTCTCCATCAGCGCGGCAGCAGCATCAATGAGAAGAATGGAAAACCTAACCATGTGTCAATCCATCAATCAGGCAGCCAATTGGAAATTTATATTCGAAAGTAAATTATTTTGCTTGATTCGCGTTGCCACTCTGTGTGGAAGGGCAAAGGAGTCCCGGTATCGTCTCACCCAACCGTTCACCCAACCGTTGGCTCTTTATTTCTTTTTCGCCCCATTTTGCTTTTGCTGTTGTTTTTTTTGTTACTTTATCTCGAATATACGACAAAAAGAAGTGGAAAAAAATTTAAAATTTCTTCATACCCCTCGATTTGGTAAGATTTATGCTGAGAGGGTCCAAACGGATATAGGGTGAGGGGAGTGCGCAATTCAAACAAACTCTTTTGACTTTCGGTTGAGTTATTTGTAAATGGGTTAAACTTAAGGACGATTGGAATGGCTTTGCTGCCGCCTTATCTGAAGGTTACTGAAGAACGGAGAATTGATCTTTGGCTATACCATTCTGCTCCCACGGGTGCGTTTCAATGGGGAACTCTCAATGGCTGAAGAGTACGCTCCGTGGTGCATTCCGATAGGAAAATTAAATTACGGAATAATGGTTTTAGGTAACAACAGTCCTCCTTTGAGGGATGGAAATACGTTTTGACTGGTTGGATTGCCATTACGACCGTCTGTTTTGTTTCTGATGGTGCTTGTGCAAGGGTTAGATGGTAAAATCCAGTTCGAGTACATAGGCCAATTTTAACACTCAAGATAGTCAACTCTGATTATCAAGGTCACGTCTTGAACTTTTTAATAAAAGAAGTCCTATTCCAATCTGTAGAAATTTGTATTCTAAATCCTACTCTACTACCTACTCTCTACTTAGGTATCGGCTTAGATCGCCGCTTCTGCACAGAAAAACGATAAAACGTAGCCTATGTTCTAATCGCGACATTTTTCTAAGGATCTGTCAAAACCAGGGTCAATTTGATGCAGTAGCTTTTTAATATATTCCAGCCAAACACGTTACAGATGAAAAATGGTTAAAAAACAATTACATAAGCTTTTTATTTCGTTTTGACAAAGAACTATCCTTTGACACTAAATCAAGGCTTCTCAAACATACCAATGTGAGTTAACTTCACCTGCAGCATGCAACAAAATGAAATAAATGACAGAATCATGCCAGAAACGAAATTTCCAGCCCCAAAGAAACGCATAGTCCCAACATCGACATGCCTCAATTAAAACACTTTTTCCCAGAGAAACCAGTTTTCTAAGCTCTGGCTATAAATGCGTGCAATTAAACCGTAAATTAGCTCAATATCCCACAAGTCAAATAGTGATTTGTTGTTTCTATCAACGAATTAGCTCCTTGTTAATGAACACTTTGGGCGCAAATCGTGAAGTCAACTGCAGCCGCTCGGGTATGGTGTGCCAAACGTTCATTTTGCAATTGCATACCCAATAAGTTAAATTCACAGGTAATGTCATGGAACGGTTATTTAGTGGCTGGGAGTGCCATTTTGATGGCACAGAATCACGAAATAGGTGATTTGTTATAGAGGCGTTCGTGTCTTTTTCTGGCAGTTTGAAATAGGTGGTACGAAGAGGCGATAACGGGGGGATCTATTTGGATAGAGGCTAGCTATGTTATGAGTGAAAAAGTCCAAAATTGGTGATAGCTTGTATTTGAGGGTAAGTCTCAGGTTAGGTGGTTTTAAATTTTCACTTTCGTAATCTCTATTGCATATTTGAAGTCTCAACTGATTGACAAGCACAAAATGGATAAGGGCTGAGAGCTTCATAGCTCTATTGGACAGAGGCCAGGTAAATATTTATCCATGTAGCCTGAAAGGCATACTCAAAAAGGTATATAAGTAAACAGGACTTAACGCTGTCGCTCTTACACCTGGCTTTTGTTCAAGATCGCTACTATATGGAATAAAGATAGGCTCTTTTCTGACTCACAAAAGCTGTCCACTTTAAGTAGAAAGCCTTCAAAAACCAAACAGAATTTTTTTAGACCATCAAACATGGGTATGAAGCGGTTATTACTCATATCAAATGCATAAACAAACTCATTAAAACACGAAGTAATTCAAACGCGAATTGCTGAATGCACCCACTGATCACTGCACTTAGTAGTGCATTCAGAGTGCAGTGAAAAAGAAAATGCGACGTGTCACTCTCCCTCTCTCTCTCTGTTTCCGGCCTCTTCGGCGAGGTTTTTTTCGGTATCCATCTTTGGGTTTAATCACTTTTCTGAATCGTCTCTGGCTGGAGGTTGTCGGCGTTTTTTATTTGATCTCGCACAAGTTGCGCAATTGTTTTAAAGTTATAACATTGTGATTTATTTATTGAATAAAAAGAAAAAGAAAAGAAAGAAAAAAAAAAAAAACAAAAGTTCGTCACCGATTATTTCTCGTCTTTTTCGTACGTTGGTAGCGATATTACCACGTACCGAAAAGTTACAAGCTTGTGACCAGTGATGCCGTGCTAGCAATTTTAATGTTAGATTTATCATTCGAAGACTTGAAAGCATTTTTTGGAATTTTTGTATTTTTTTATGTCTGGTCATTCGTATATACAAAAAGCTGATATTCATTGAAGATTTAGATATGTCTTCCACAACTTTACCACCAATCAGAGGGAATGTGAAATGTGAGCTGTTAAAGTGCGAGTGCGATGAATCCTGTCTATAATGGGTAGGTGGAGAGAAGTAGATACATGTTAGTAGAGATGTGGAGTGAATGATTTAAATAAATCAAACGTGAAAAAATACACCCACTTCAGTTATATTAAAAATGCGTTGTGTAAAAAAACATTTTTTATCTATTACTAGCTGACCCGGCGAACTTCGTTCCGCCCAAATTCGTTAATGTAATGAAAATAATAATTCCGAGCGTGCACAATGCACTTACTGCTTTATGTAATTCGGTCAATTCAAATTCTTTATTCAAAAGTAATATTCAATACAATAGAAATAATTGAAGTAGGTATAGCAATGTCCATTTGTTTCATTCAAACCGCAATGATTGACGTGTCGGCCAACCTTCCGATTTTTCACTTAATTGACCATGTGAGAAACATGGGAATTCAAGATTGATGCCACAAATGCACAAATATCCTTGCAACAAATTTATTTGTCAATTCAAGACGCTCAAAACACCATCACTTGCATGACATTTGATTTGAGATCCTTCACCATCAAATCAAACGCGATCCGTTACAAAGTTTCGCTACCTCAATGTTTGCGCAACAAAATTATAACTAAACCGACTTTCAATTTCAAATTATGTAGAGTTAAGCCCAGAAAAATCTAACGATCCGTTCCCGAGTTATGACATCAGTCTCTTTTATATGTAGCAGTACCCACCCGGCTTTGCCAGTATCTTCCGTATTAAGCCCTGCTCGAATTTCATAAAGTGCTTTATTTGGACAATTTCCATTAATAATTTAAGTTATACAACTTTACCGTTTGATTTTATTTTTGAATGGGAGGTGCCACAACCCGTTTTCCTACCCCGATTATGTTTTGCAAAGTACCACCTATAGGGCCCGAAACTATTCTATCCTTCAAGCGAGAACAAACAATAAAGTCGGTGGAGTGGTTTCATAGAAAGACAAAAACCCCACTTATCGGGTCTAAAAGTAGCTATCCTATCGACCAAGTTGCAACCAACCATACACACCCACAAAATTTCATTGAACAAAACTTCATTGAGATCATTGGTTGTTTACGGATATCGACAACGGCACCACTTATCTGGTTTAAAAGAATCCCATCCTTCAAGCGGGAACGAATAATATACATTCACAAATTTTCATTAAAATCCCTGGAGTGGTTTCGGAGATTGACAACAACTCCAGTTATCGGGTCCAAAAGTATCCTATCTTTCAAATTGCAAACAAACATGCACACCCACAAAATTTCATTGAAATCGGTTAAGTTGTTCCATAAATCGATGATAGCGCCACCTATCTGTTCCAAAAGTATCCTATCTTTTACGACTGCCTAAACCTGAACTACAACAATACGAACAAAACAAAAGACATAGAATTATACGGGTCTATCACAGAATCCGTCGTATTCGGAATTTTGCTCCGAACCCCGAAAGAACTATTACAGAATCCGTCGTAGGGTACATTTTTTGCTTTCGAAATTCGTAGGACGTGGTATATTCAGTGATACCACTTTCTACGAATTTCAAAATTCATCTACGACGGATTCTGTAACAGTTCTTTCGGGGTTCGTAGCAAAATTCCGAATACGACGGATTCTGTGATAGACCCGATATATAGAAGATTATTATTGACGATTATTGAATAATTTAATTTAACTGAAAAACAAAATATTCGCCTACAGGCCACATGTTGAAAATTTTCCGATTTTCTCTTTTTACTAAACCATCCCTGATTCAAGACGAACAAAACAGAACAAAAATCATTCAAATCAGTCCAGCCGTTCTGGAGCCTTTACCCGACTAACGCACAGCTATTGATCAATAGTTTCCGCAGCGAATGCGACGAAAGATGTTTTATGACATTTTCTTACACCTTGGGTATTGGTTTACGTTACTAAAGTTTTAATAAGGATCCCTTATCTTTTATTGCAATAAATAAAGCCTATGTTACTCAGGGTGAATGTAGCTTTCTAATGGTGATAGAATTTGAAATCGGCACAGTCGTTTTTGAGTTTATTCATTACAAACATTCACACAAAAATACAAAAATACAAAGATTCAAGATTCATCCACTTAATAATATAGGAAAATCTCTATCCTCGAAGCCCACTCTTCTACTACTGCCTATACAGCACTCAAGTCCAACAGTAACCCCCGACAGACAAAAACTATTTAGGTACGCTGTCCTAGTTAGCAGAGTTTAACCATTAACCCCTCTGTTCAGATTATCCTTTCTGCGTCAGTGAGCACTCAAACAAAAACTCAAACAACACCGAATACAGGAAAATCCGGCATTCTTCCCATGTTAGCCTTTACTCTACTACCGTATCATTAATTACAGTACTCATCTTAATAAAATATATGTGCCCGGCAGCAGGGGAATGCAACCGATGCGATGTGTACCTGTACACACACCAGCGGATGAGCCAGCAAATAAAAGTCAATTAATGTCCCTGCTGTGTGAAGTGAACTATAAAATTAAGTGGCAGTACCTATAGTAAAACCCTCGTACTCCCCCATGCCTGATGTGGGACACATTATCTTCCTATATCACCCTCCCGAAGCAATGCCCCAATTTATGTCCTGCAATTAAGAGAACGTTCAATATTATCATCATCATCTCTATGACGACCAATTAATTTTTCTACCATCCCATGTACCCTTTTCTAGTTCATAGAAATCGGATCGGAGGAGGTGGAACTCTGCTACTGACAATATTCTAAAATAATGATCATCGGAAGAAGGACAGGCAGAGGCAACTCCCATCACGAAACTCACAGCAGGATACATTCACTCATCCTGGCGAAATGGTTAGCGCCAGAGAATTTGCTCAAAAATGCGGAATGTTTTAATTTAATTCGTCGTTTCAACAAAATGCACACAGCACGGAACACGGATCACACATTCATCCAGCCACACCGTATCACCGTTGAATGCTTAAAGTAGAACACCAACCAGGAGCGGGACACTGCCAGTCTGATGCGGCTGATGGCTGGCGGTTGGCGGCTAGAGTTGCAAAACTCCATTTCCAGTCGATGGATTGCGAAAATGTTATTTTCACTCTTCAAAAACGGATGGATGCAAAATTTCCCGAGGTTAATCCGAACTCGAATTGTGTCTGCGCGCGGCCGTGTATGCTGGGGCGACGAGGATGCAGGTTATCCTGTGGGACTTATATGCCAGTTAAACAAGTCGGTAATTAACGCTGATTTAAATGTTGCCACTAATGTGAGTAAAGGAAAAGAGCTCCTTCGAAGTTCTGACATGTTGGTGTGGTTTCTCCGCATTCGTCATGAATACGTCGACAACGTACTCTCGCTGCAGAAGACTGCGAGTATAGGGGTTTGCCGGATTGCTGGATTTTCAGGCACATGTCGGTGGTGGGGTAGCCGGGTAGGTTTTGAGGTTCTCTTGATGAAAACTTTTCAATTGAAGTACTTTGCTCTTTTTTTGCATGTCCCACTTATGTGTTTGTGTTCAGTCGAATCTGCCGGTGAAATATGCGATTTGTTGGTTCTCTTGAAATCCTCGGGGTATAATTAAAACGCCGAAATTTCAGATGTTAACTGACGTTCGGTTCGTCTCGTTGTTGAGTTAAGGCTTTGGTGGGATAAGGTAAATGATTGTTCAGATGGTAAGCGGGTATCGTGAAGTTGTCGGCAGGATTGTGTTATCCTTTTTTAGTTTTGCTTAGAAGCTTCAAGTTTGTGGCCATGACTTTTGGCAGTTCAAATGCAGGTTAACAAGCAGTCTACACGGGTTTGTGGAGGAAGAGTTATCGGCAAAAAATTGAGTGATCCTTTTGACTGTGGCCTTTGACTCTGAACAGATGGATAATTATATTGAAAATTCTGAGTGCGTTAAAATAAATTACTGGACGAATAAATTCAAGCAGAGCACAAAACTACAGCAAAGCAACACTCAAAAACCAACTGTCCAATCGCAAAAATTACTCCATGAGAAACAGAGCTGACATCTTCTCCATGAGAATGTGTTTTTTTTTTTAAATAATAATAATAAATAGTTTGCGCAACAGGTGCGTAGGGCCTACCTTCTCACAGCCATGGGGTTTATACGAAATCTTAATTCTTGAAACGAATGGAAGGGGTCTACAATTTTATGGCGATTCCAAACGGCTAATTGAGACGCTCTTTCAAGAAAGTTATACTCTGGGGCATTTGTCAGACGTTCACGAAAGGTGGCGCAGTGGAAAAAAAAACCTAATTTGAAATATGGACCCCTCGCTTAGTAGTCCAACACAATCACCACGAAGCCACTGCGCCAAGTCACATAATGCCGATTTTAAATCAATAGCAGCATTAACAATTATAGAAAAGGATAGCTATACAGGATCCTAGTCTGTTGTCCGTCCTCAGTAAAATTTTGATAATTCGCGTGGGCAGAAGAACAAGAAAAATACACCTCACACTCTCCACTATACAGTTTCGTTCACACACTGAAAAACTAAGAAAAAAGGTACACCATATTCAAAAACATGAAATAAAAATACTGACACCAATATAAATCGTAAGCATATAGCCTTCCACCTTCATGAGGATGGTAAAATGGAGGCAAAAGTATGTGATTTTAATAATTGAACTCTCCTCCGTATCGAAAGAAAATACTCAAACGAGAATCAGTTTTACCACGAATTGTAGTGGTGTACTCTGTTTTTTTTTTATTGTACTTTGGTTTTTACGCGCATATTTTAGTTTCAACGCGCGTATTTCAGTTTCTACGCACGTATTTTAGTTTCTATACGCGTATTTTACTTTCTACACGCGTATTTTGGCTTTGACGCCCATATTACAGTTTCTACGCGCGTATTTTAGGCTTACGTGCGTACTTTAGCTTTTACTCCCGTACTTTAACTTTTACGCACGTATTTCAGTTCTCACACGCGTATTTTGGTTTTTACCCGGGCTTCTCAGTTCTTATGCGCGTACTTTAGTTTTTACGCACGTATTTCAGTTTTTACGCACGTATTTTGGTTGCTTCGCGCTTATTTTGGTTTTTACGCGCGTATTTTAGTTTCTACATACGTATTTTGGTTCCTACGACCATATTTCAGTTTTTACGCACGTATTTCAGTTTTAACGCGCGTATTTTGGTTGCTACGCGCTTATTTTAGTTTTTAGGCGTGTATTTTGACTTTTAGGCTCGTACTTTAGTTGTTGCACGCGTATTTCAGTTTTTACGCGCGTATTTCAGTTTTAACGCCCGTGTTTTAGTTTTTACGCGTGTATTTCAGTTTGTACGCACGTATTTTGGTTGCTAAGTGCTTATTTTGGTTTTTACGCGCGTATCTTAGTTTCTACACGCGTATTTTGGTTCCTACGACCATATTACAGATTTTACGCACGTATTTCAGTTCTTACGCGCGTATTTTGGTTGCTACACGCTTATTTTAGTTTATAGGCATGTATTTAGGCTTTTAGGCTCGTAGGTACTGTAGTTTTTGCACGCGTATTTCAGTTTTAACGCTCGTGTTTTAGTTTTTACGCGCGTATTTCAGGTTTACGCACGTACTTTAGGTTTAACACGCGTATTTCAGTATTTACGCGCGTATTTTAGTTTTTACGTGCTATCATATTGAAGAACGGTTCTTCTATTGTCAAATTCATGAATTTGTTCATCATATTTATGAAAAGTACGTCATATCAATGAATATCATGTTGATGAACGCCATTCAGCAATAAGATGACAATTTTTTTTTTTTCAGTGTAGTTCAATAGCTTATCGATTTCCCTTCACACTTGTACCCCCGAATCAATTTCCCCTCGTGACAAATGTGTAAACAAAAATATAGAATTTACTGCCATCCTGTCACCGATTACTACCAACGACACGATGACGATGACAAAAATATGCCAAAATAAACCACGCCACTATTTGCTCATCAATCAAAGGCACCTACGCCCCCTTGTCTAACCGTTATCCTTGCAAATCATAGAATTAGTGTCCCATAGCAAACCGAGAAAAAAAAATCGGAAACAACTCACTCGAACTGGCAATAAGTATAAATAAACAAACGAGCGCCGACGACAACGAAATCTAACAAAGCCCGACAAACACGTAATAAATTCAAATGCTGTCATTAATAGAAAGGATATGCCCGGAGGGCGATTATAAATCACACTCGAATATGATTGCGATGAAAAGTGGAATTACGTATCCTTATCCTTGGAATTGATCACGCGCATTGGTGACAGAGAAATGCTCCCTGATCTATTTGTCCGCTTAAGTCAACTCACCGATCTGTCATCCATTTGATATCTGCATCCTAACGGAAAGTCCTTCATCAATCAGGATTAACGAAAGCAAATCTTAGATTTTCTCTTCATTTTCCCAAGAAAATGTATGAGCTCGTATCCGCAATAGACAGACTAGCAGCCAGCAACAAGACGAGCAATTTAATGAATGGGGTCATGCACGCTCACACTCGCACACACGGACTCAGACATGTAGTCAAAATACGAAATTCATGCCGCGCTGCTCATTCCATGGGGATATCCAATCTCGTCGCATCGCATCGTCATAAAATCACATCTCTTCATTTCAAGAAGAGGATTCTTACGAATTTATCACAGCACATAACGCATTCTTGTTTTTAGGCGGGCGACTGCTGAAGACAGGATCTTCCTGCGTCATTTGAACTGCTCCTCATTTATATATAAGTACACCCATTTCCACTCTGTGTCGTTTCTAATTCAAAGTTTATTCATGAAGAAATGTCAAATGAACTGAAGACTTTTGGAGCACCACTTCATGCGGTGTCCTTGGATGCGAACGCGCAGGGAGCATTTATTTGAATGTTGCTTCTGGTACTGGGTACACTTGTTAGTGTTCGCATCAACTACTCGACTTTTACAAATCGCGTATAACCATATGTGGGAGACTCAAGTCGCCTGCTGTTGTCAAGTAAAATTGGTGCTTCGCGGCCAATGCGCAATATTTTTTCTTTATTTTTACACTTTGCTGCTTGGTAGGTCCTTAGGCGCTAACCCTGGGAATTGTGAGTTTATTTGCACAGACAAGTGGAATGTTTTAATTTCACCATGTTCTGGGGTTTCAATAAGTTCGAATTGTTCTCGCCTTTGGGCACAAAAACGATGGCAGTCCTTTATTTCGATGTATCACAGAGGGCTGTCATTTCAAGTTTCTTGTGGGTAAAAGTATTTGCACCGTAGTTGCAAGTAAAATAAATATTTGCCACAACTGTGGGTATTTGCAGGGCCTATCGGTGGTAATAGTCATCCCTCTGTTCCCAACTTCTCTTTCAAGAAGTCATTAATTTCACTCCCAGGTCCTAGGCACGCATACATACAATTCCCTTCCTCGGTAAGTAGGTTTTCACTGTTTTTAACTTTCTCGATTATGTACGTAGTAAGAGAAACATGTTGCATTCATGTAAAATTTCGAATTCGAAAAAATAATTAATACTGACATTACGATGACAGAGGAACTCAAAAAAGTGGGTCGCAAAATTCTGGCCGTCTGTGCGTCTCTCTGTCTGTCTGTCTGTCAGTAACGCAGGCCTACAGCCTAAACGCCTGACCGGATATCGTTCAAACTTCGGATTTGGAGTTTGTGGGCTAAGGCTCGGGGCGGTAACCTCAATACTAATGGTACCTCCCATACAAACTGTTCGTACCAGTTTGATTTGCTCGAAAACGGCTCTAACGATTTCAACCAAAATTGGTATTTAAGCTTAAATGGGTGAGGTTTTCATAACTACATACCCAGTTTTTGGCTAAAAATTCGAGTAACGGTGGTTTTGAAATTTCGGAAATATCTCGAAAACGGTCCATACGATTGTAACAAAAATTAATTTCTAAGGTTATATAGTCATTTCCAACTTAATGGCAAACTCAGTTTTTCTCGGTATTATCGTAAAATCGATTTTTGAAAAAAGTCAATTTTTAAATTTAGTTTTTCTTAGCTTACCAGAAAACGGAAATACCGATTTTAACCAAAATGCAAACTTAGAGTAATACTGGTGTTCTTAAAATTGCTGCGTCCTTAACTTTCAATTCGAATCACCGAAACCGCTAATTTTAAAATACGCTCATATCTCGAAAACCCCATTCTCGACTTCGATAAAACTTTAAAAACCAAGTAATTTTTATATCGCGAATAATAACCTATAGTCGGTTTTTAGCTATATCTATAGTTAAAAAATAATATTTTTCAAACTAAACATTGCAATTTTTGGTACTGTTTTGTCTGCCAAATTTTACAAAAACTGCTCTACCGATTTTGATCAGAATACATATTAACGATAATACCAGTGTTCTTAATAAGATTCCGTACTAAGTTTTTCTCAAAAAATTCGAAGAAATCTGTTTTTTAATTATTTCTCAAAAACGGCTACCCAAGCCGATCTATGTTCATATATGTTTTTGAAACTCAATATCGCCTTAAAATTGAAATTGCAACAGTCATTAAAAAGACAATAACAGCAGCGCAAACTTATTTCTTGCAAATATTATCCACTTCTTCTTTTTTTTTTTCAACCATTTGAATATGCACTTTAAAATAATTCCAACCACTTGGAGTTTACACAGTCACAAAATCTCATTTGCACCACTACACACGTCCATCTGGATATTCTGTTTATAACTGCTAATGCAAACTCAAAAACAAATCTCTGATTTCTTGCATATATTATATGTCTATTTATATCAGGCGCTTATAACTCTCTAACCAGAACTTGCGAGAGTTGCCTGTTACTGAGAGTTTCAACTTTTAAAAACTCATATTGTTTTAAATGTACTGCCATATCAGACGAAAAACCCAAAAGTAAATTTTATATAACACTATTCCTTTTTCTACATATTATGATCCGTTTCTTTCATCAAGCATTGCTTCTCAGATCTTAACCTACCTACCTAATAAAATAAAAAAAATATCCAGCCAAACTTCTGATGAACGAGAAAGTTTCGCTCGACCTAGTCATGCACATATTTTGGAATGTCAGCGGTAAACTGCTTCCTTTTATCACCAGCGTTTTAAGACACAATCAGAAAATTCGTCAAAAACTCTGAGCTCCCCTGTCTGGCCAGTGGCGGTTTATTTTGTGCGCATACCGCCACTAAGCGCATGAGGTAAATAGAACTAGAACAAAATACATACACACCTTGAACAGCAGTAATAAATTACCCGCCCCGAACATCATTCAAATCCTCAACAATTATGCCCGCCAAAGATGGCTTCGCAGATCCGTTTTTGGCTACGGAACAGGATTAATACATTAAATCGAATAGCGTTGGACAGCGCCATCAACATCTACGTCAACATCCTTCTGCCGCTGCAACACTGTTGGCGATCATCCATCCATTCACGGATGGTATTAATAGCAACGACGACGACGACGACGAAATCCTCTCACTGAACATTCGAACTCTGGCCAACATGACCGCCTGAAAATTGCAACCGTCCCATGCAGAGTACCTACTGCTGCCATCAACGAACCAACGAACAGGGATAACGTAGTAAATTACGAAAAGTCCACCGATGTAAATTGTTGCGAACAATTTCGCAGGACCATACCAATCGCTCACTCCGGTTTTTGGGTTTTTTTTTTTTTTGTTCTTTTTCTTTTTTCGCCTTTTATCCACTTTGCATCCCGATGCATGCGAAACTCGTCTATACGAGTTACCCATATCAAATCTATCTACTGCATTGGAACAATGCCGAATCAATGGCACAGGATTAATGCTCGGATGCCAGGCAGTTTCGGTGGAAATTTAATAAAAATGTTTCGTCGCTGATGCTGCCCCTCCCCTGTATGTGAGTTTGGGATGCAAAAAGCCTGATTGAATTAAGCACTTTTGAGCGAGTCGATGTGAGTATACATGTGCATGGTAATGGCCAAACTTACAGCCCACCATCACCATTGCCGTGCGGATATCAAACAAAGTGAAATTCGAATCCCTTTTTGCTCACTTTTGTTAGCAATTTGCAATTTCGGCCAAGTGCGATGTGCTTCTTTGTGCGTCAGACCCAAACCAATGGCACCTTAACGAACGAAGACTATGACGCTGCTAGTTCCCCCTAAAAGCAATTTCCATAATTCAATTCGTATGACATCAAAAGGACCCACGAGCTGGAGCGTTCGCACGCGATTGCCAGGCGCCACTCTGCGGCAGGGTTTAAGTGGCTGAAATCTAATTTCGCCGCTGTTTTAAACATTATTCACGAGAAAAGGAATCACTTTCCCAGAGACGCCAGTAATGGCAGCAGCCCAGCAACATTAGATCCTAAAATAATAATAATTTCGGGCAAATTTCCTGCCACCAACAATGGTGATTACCGCACCGGCATATCGGGCGTATCGTCCTTTCTCTCGTACGCCGCTGATTTATCTACGAGGAGTATTCTCCTCCTGCCCGCCGTTGTTATCCTTTGATTTTGTTTCACTTGGACGCACTTATTTTTGTGCCAATGAAAAACGTTTTCAATGAAAATTAATGAAATTTTGCTTCCACCAGAGAAAAAGGACGATTATGATGAGTTTGATGCTGATGATGAGGATGGGGTAAGCAAATAGTTGCAACGGTGATTTGATTGCATACAATTCTCTGTTGCTCGGCTTGTATTCAATTGAAGTTGAATTTTCACTTGAAGCAGGAGGTGGTCGTAAATATTTTGGCCAAGGAGCCGTTTTCGTTGAATGGAAACTCATTTAGATATAAACTGCTGCACGCTCCCCTTTTAATTCGGATTACTGCACAAACATCTTGCGAAATACCATTGTAGTTATTTACTTAACGTAAATGTGTCCTTGGTAGGGCATATGCTGCACTCGTGCTGGCTAAAGGATTAATCGAAAACTGCAATCGCAGCAGAGAGCACGTCGTGTACTTATTTTTCGCCGAGCAATATAACCAAACAAGATTTTGTGTAGCACACTGCAGAATGTAAAGAAAGGTGCATGCTTCCTGGAAATGGCTAGACTTCCTGTAAATTCGTTTGGCAGTTTCCTGCGGCTGATTTCAAAGAGGCCACACGTTGTGAAGTCAGTTGCTTGTAGGGCTTTGTTGAAATGCGATTCAAACAGACACAGCGGGAAGTAGAATATTCAAATCCGTAGTCTGTCAATATAATATCCTCGCGATAACCAAGTACACAACGGAAATGTTCTGGAACTCAATACAGTCATACGAATTTGTAAAGCGCGTCTTCAAGACTGCAATACTTCCGAGCCGTGGAAGCTCCAATGACTATAGACCGACTGTCGAAGAGAATGGAATATTGAGGTGAAACTTCTTCTCATCGTCATATTTGTTAGTATGGGTTCCAGTCAGTGATGAAAAATACCTGTTCTTAATTGTACTGAAAACTTACAAAAAAAATTACTGAGACGTACAAAATAGTACTTAATTTTTGGAAAGTATAAGCCGACACCCAAACATAAAAAAAAAATATTTTAGTAAAGCCGGAAAAATATTGTTATTTCTTTTTAAATTTAAGTAAAGCTGATTTATTTCAAAAACTACAAATAATATAAATAGTACTAAAACTTTAGAAATGGTATTTGCGTGCTCCGGGAAATCAAATATTAATGAATTCGGTACAATGCGCGTTTTGTCAACTATGATTCCAATGGACCCCAGCGTCGTAGGAGGTAGTCCAGTTTTTAATTTTTGCAAGTAAAGCTCTACCATAGATGCAATGCAGTAATTATTACGATTACGAGAGCCTCTGCCACTAAGAAAAACAAAAGTTTAAGCGGGGTTAGCCCTTGTAAACGTGGGTAAAAAGTTTCGGTGGCAACCTACTGTGGAAAGTTATTTATGTCGAATATCTGGAACTGTCGGGTCCAAAACAAGTCTCTATCGGCTTTGCGGGTGACATTACAGTGGTTTCTGCAAAAACTATGCAAGGTATTGAACTTCACTATATTTAGACATTTAGATTTTTTTTTTTTTTAATAAAGAAGTTCGTAAACGATAGCTCAGCTTACTATAATTACGAAAGTGCAAACGATTTTATAGTTAAGAGGCTTAAAATGGTCTCTCAAGCTTTTATTGAACATCTTGAAGCGATTATTGAAGCATGTCTAGTGCGTAAGCTTCGACCACCATTATATAAGTCTACTGCGGACCCCCGCCTGCTTTGCTAGACGTTAAGATTCAAACTCAAATAAATGCTGAGGGTATTTGACACGGATTTTTTATTCAAAAACTAGCTGTGCCCGCAACTTCGTACGCGGCGTGAGACTGTGTGATTGCCAATAAAATCGGTGAACATTGTCATTCTGAAACAATAAATCAAACAAATCTGTTTATCTAAAACACCAATTTAAGAAAATTAAATTCAACAGCGTAACTACTAAAGTTTCACTTCCTTACTGTAGGTATCAACGTAGGTAATATCAAAACAACCACTAAAACAAAAGCCTTAACGGAAATTTGTATCTACACGAACAATAAATATATCAAACAACATAATTCACCTACATCGTCTTTACTTCTTGAATTGTTCAATTCTTTACTGTAGGTATCAACGTAGGTACTATAACAACCATTAAAACAAAAACCATGAACTCAATTTCTATATACACCACCACCACCACCACACCCATACGTCCATCACCACACCACACGTCATCAGCCATCTGCGCGTTTCCTCAGAAACACATTGTCGCTGCTTTTTTTTTCATATGAACGTGCTTGTGCGATGTGCGCCACCAAACCACCCCAAAGCAGAACAACGATCAAGAATCGCGGCTGGTGATAATATTCGATTTCAGAAAATAAATTTATTTTTTTCGTGTTACATTTTAGGTTGTAGCTCAGCTTGTAGAGGACATAGAAAGCTGATTGATGGCTTTAAATAAATATAAAAGTATTGGCTCTCCTAAGTATTTTGTTTTGTTTGCATTGATTAAGAATTATTTGAGTAATGGCGAGTTAAAGGCAGTAAAGTAAGAAAAAAAAACACATTTTGGTCAAAAACGCTCCAAAAAAATAGGCATGGCAATGAAAGGGAATAGCTTATGTGTTGCACAAAATCTTAAGGAACATTTCAAAAAAATTTTCGTCGAAATCTGTGCAGTAGTTTTCACGCCATTAGGTAACAAAAAAATTGCCTACAGTTTTATTATAAGTATAGATATAAAGCCCTTTTCACCCGACTGGACACGGAGGGTTATGTGTTTCGGGCGTATTCTATGTACGTTCCTACGTGACGCCCTATAGCCTAAACGGCTTGACCGATTCTAAAAAGTGAGGTCTCACTAGATTCATATTCTTCCCCGAAGTGTCATAGGCTAAAAAGATGAAAATAAAAAAAAAATTAAAAAATAAAAAAACCCGACTGGCTGTAAAAAAAAAGAGCAAAAAAGATATGAACAAGACACGTTTACAGTCGGAGAGTACTCATTTTTTTGAAGTGAAACTTCTTATGCGACTTCCAACTCAAGGTCGCGTTAAACGTTTAACGCTAATAATTGGATACTCAAAGGCGTGAGCGAGGGTGAGGGTAGCGCACATTGCACAGCACAAGCACGTTCATATGAAAAAGAAAAGAAAAGTGGTGGTTGTTTCTGAGGAAATGCGCACATGGCTGTTGACGTGCGCTGATGGACTTATGGTGGTGTATATAGAAATTGAGTTCAAGGGTTTTGTTTCAATGGTTGTTATAGTACATACCTACATACGTTGATATCTACAGTATAGAATTGAAGAATTCAAGAAGTAAAGACGATATAGGTGAATTATGTATGTTGTTTGATTTATTGAAGTGAAACTTCTTAAATGCTTAATGCTACTATAAGCATTGCATACTCAAAGGTGTGAGGATACCGCTCACGCTTCAGAGTATGCAATGGTGAGTGAGTTTATTGGCACCAAATGCTGGGAGAAGAATATTCTGTGGTGAAGATTAATTTCCAAAAATAATGACTAAATTGGCAATTAATGTCTTATTGAAGTGAAACTTCTAATGCGACTTCCAACATATCGTACCTTACTTTAGTTGTCATTATCCCATTGTAAATGTTATGGATTTGGATATTTCTCCACTCGAAAATGATAATTAAAAGATGCGATCAATTGTGAATTGTAAGTAATGTTAATAAAGTTTGTCTTAAAGCCTAGTATCCTGCTCGCGCTAAATTTTATCTCCCATACAAAAATGTCTACAAAGATAAAATTGAGCGAGGCAGTTTAGCAAAGCATCAGTATCCTGTTCGCACGCCAAATCCTTAACTTCAAATAGATGGGCCGATGAAAAGTCTCCACTCATTAAGCTCGCGAAATAAATGTCCGGTGCATTAAATCAAAGATAAATTTTGACATAAAAAAACGGAGAAAAGTGTTTGTGTTGTGTTTGCAAAGAATTTTTTGTGGCGGAAAACGCGGATAATGTTTGCGTGATAAATATGTAAAAGAAAACGCAAAGCCAAATAACAGCTCCAAAACAGAGATACATATACATATAAATAAAGCGAATCAATTTTCAGGGGGACTTATGCTCTCATTTGGCTTCATCTTTTGGGTAATAACAAGTGTTCCACTATGGTAAGGAGATTGTGGAAAGTTTGAGGACACATGTTGAACTTCTTCTTATAATTTCTAGGTTTCTTACGTCTTTCAAGTTTGAAATTCGAAAATTCTATTAAAATTTCGTTTACTAATATCAGTCATGGTACTCATGGTTCATAAGCATATGGGTTTTGTCCCATCTATATCATGTTTAATAATAATTTAGCGACCATTTATCTTTGGTGTGGAGAAACGAAGTGGAGACTAGGGGCGCTAAAATTTAGCGCGAGCAGAATACTAGGCTTAAAGAAACAATATGATTTCACTAAAAATCAATTTCTACCCCTTCCTATTTTCATTTCCACATTACGAAGTTTCACTTCTTCCGCGCGGAGGGACT